>CM075291.1:8414223-8474223 GCA_037672795.1 Lagerstroemia speciosa
TTCGTGGGTGAGAATTGTCGGCCTGGATTCGTAACTCGCAATCAGGCCGAATGCAGAATGTGAGTTCCACTTGGGTTTTCATTGGGGCATCGACTGATAATTGCCCAAGCTGAAGCATGTGGTGCAAAACCTCATAGATGAAGGCAAATTAGCCTTCAATGCAGTGCAGCCACCCAATGTCAACTCCAATCCACTGCCAGCTCATACCTCCACTTCACATCAGACTATCAACATGTTGGAGGCTTGCTCTCGGGAAGTTCCCAAAGAAGGATTGGTGGCCATGTTGACAAAATTGGTCATTGACTATGTCCCCTGCTGAACACTCCGGTTGTCAAAAATGCTCCTATAGTTGTGAGGTCCGGCTCCCTTCCCTTATGAAGATAACAAAAGGGTACCCTGGATCTATGAAGCAAGAGTCGTAGGTGCCAGCGAGGACAAGGAAGTGCTAGGAGTGACACGCTTTGGTCGTTGCTAAACATCACGCCGGACCCACAAAGCAAGGGGAAGACGGTGACAGAAGAGGTGCCCAAGAAGAAGGTGACCGACGAGGAAGCCGCGGCCTTTATGAAAGTGATCAAGGCCATGAGTACAAGATAGTTGAGCAAATGGGCAAAACTCCTGCTCAGATCTCTCTTCTTGCACTCCTTTTGAATTCTGAACCACACAGGGAGGCTCTCTCAAAGTACTTAAGGAGGCAAAAGTTCCAAGTGAGATCACAACCAGTCAAGTCGAAAATGTAGTGGGGTCGATTTTTAGCAATCAGATCTCATTCGCGGATGAAGAGTTGGGACCCGATGGGAATGGGCATGTGAAAGCCCTGCATATAGTTTGCAAGTGCAAGGGCTTCATCGTAGCCAGGATAATGGTTGATAACGGCTCCGCTCTCAATGTGTGCCCGCTCCAAACACTCAAACAGCTCCAAGTGGATATGACTCAGATCCGAACCTCTAAATCTGCTGTAAGGGCATTTGATGGGACCCGTCGTGAAGTAAGTGGTGAGATCGACCTACCAGTCGAGATAGGGCCCTGCGTGTTCAATGTCACTTTCCAAATCTTGGACATTCCCAATGCCTTCAGTATGTTACTAGGGCGGCCATGGATACATGCTGCTGGTGCTGTACCTTCAAGCCTTCATCAAAAGGTCAAATTCATTGTGACAACAAACTCATTACCATCCATGGTGAAGATGACTATTCCATCTACAAGGAAACAGCAGTACCATACATCGGGGATGCTGATGAGGAAGCCCCGACTTACCAAGCTCTAGAACTGGTCTCTGTGATAAGAGATCTTGGTGAGCCTCGCCCTAATTCAGCCGACTGTATGGTAGGGAAAGTCCTACTCAGGAATGGTTTCGCTCCCGGTTCCGGATTGGGAGCTCATGGACAGGGAATCCGCACTCCCCTCATGTTGGAAGGAACAAGAAGAGATATGGCCTAGGCTTTCATCCCTCAAAGCACAATTTCATGAGCATACGTGACAAGAGGGAGCTTTGGAAGCTTGCACGTCTGAATGTTGTCAGTAGCCCATTCGAAGACACCATGATACCAACTAGCCCAGTCCTCTTCCAAAAACCACTTCTCATCATTGGAGAGAATGTGGAGGAGGTTGGCTGCACCTTCTGTTACAACCAACGTTGCGTCCCATGTTGGGGCTATTCTGGAGGAGACATCTCGGGAGCCCCTGATCCGCCCGCTGCAAGAAATGAGGAGCTACCCAACTGGACTGCAGTTCCCAAGCTTCCACTCATGCCTCGTGATGAGTAAGAAAGTTCAGAAAATGATGTTACCCGCACGTGGTTTGCCATGAGCCCGTGACGGATGAAGGGATATTCCCATGCCTTACCTTTCTAAAGAAATCCCTTTATGAAATATCACATGCTTCAATCCAATCTTCTCCTGCTTTAGTTTGATCTTCTCCTGTTTCTTCTATCTGTTAATCTCGAATAATTCCAGCTCTTCTTTCCAGGTACCTAAATGAAAAAAGATGCGGTAACTCAGTCCTTTTTCGAGAAGTTCTTGACGACTCTAACCCAATACTTTACGGGGAAGAGTCGTGTAAGGATGACACCCCTAAAGAGATCGTGGAAAGCTGGGAGCGGTTCGAAGAAAACAAGCCTATGACTGCCGAAGGTACTGACGTGATCAATATTGGCACAGAAGAGGAGCCACGAACGCTTAAAATCGGGGTTGGCTTGGATGAAATTCAACGTGCTCGAATGATCGATTTGTTGAAGGAATTTCAGGAAGTATTTGCGTGGTCCTATGCTGACATGCCTGGACTTGATCCTGAGATAGTGCAACACTTTCTACCAGTCGACACCAGTAAATTCCCTCCTGTAAGGCAACATTTACGCAGGCAAAAGAAAGACTTGATTCTACAAATAAAGGAGGAGATCGTGAAACAGATTAATGCTTCTTGGAGGTGAGTAACTACTCAGAGTGGGTAGCCAATATAGTCCCAGTCATGAAGAAAGATGGAAGAGTACGAGTTTGTGTGGACTATCGAGACCTCAACAAAGCTAGCCCAAAGGACAACTTTCCACTACCTCACATCGATGTGCTTGTTGATAACACCGCACGCCACGAGATGTTTTCCTTCATGGATGGTTTCTCGGGTTATAATCAAATACGGATGGCGGAAGAAGATAAGTCAAAAACAACCTTCATAACCCTTTGGGGAACATTCTGTTATCGAGTTATGCCCTTTGGGCTAAAAAATGCAGGTGCCACTTACCAACGTGCCATGGTCACCTTGTTTCATGACATGATGCACAAACAGATAGAAGTTTATGTGGATGACATGATCGCAAAGTCGCGTGAAGGGGAGGACCATTTGGTGAATTTGCGCATGCTCTTCCAGCGCCTCCAAAAATATAAGCTCAGACTCAACCCGGCGAAGTGTGTTTTTGGAGTCGCTTCAGGAAAACTTTTGGGGTTCATTGTTAGTAAAAAGGGCATAGAGGTCGATCCAGATAAAGCCAAGGCAATCATGAATCTACCCCCACCAGCTACAGTAAGAGAAGTAAGAAGCTTGCTTGGGAGATTGAATTATATAGCCCGTTTCATTGCCAATCTCACTGATAAATGTCAACCTCTTTTTCGGTTACTACGAAAAAATGCCTTTATCAATTGGGATGATGATTGTCAGCGGGCCTTTGACACAATAAAAGCTTACTTGGCTAGTCCCCCGGTACTAGTCCCACCCACTCCAGGTCGGCCACTCATCATGTACTTAACCGTGCGACGAGAATCGTTAGGCTCAATGTTGGGGCAGGTGGATGAAACGGGACACAAGGAGCAAGCTATCTATTACCTAAGCAAGAGGTTCACTGAAGGAGAAGCACGATACCCAGAAGTGGAAAGATTGTGTTGCGCACTTGCATGGGTAGTCCAACGTTTACGTCACTATACTTTGTACTACACCATACACCTAATATCCAAGACAGATCCACTTCGATATCTACTAGAGAAGCCTGTGTCAACTCGGAATTTGTCGAAATGGCAAGTTCAGCTGACTGAGTATGATATCCATTATGTGCCTAGAGTATCAATGAAAGGGCAAGCCTTGGCAGACCACCTCGCTGAATTTCCCATTGAGGATGATGAGCCACTAAGGGATGAACTCCCAGATGATGGCATCTTGGCTATGGAAGAAGAGTTGGGACAAATACAAGGATGGAAGATGTATTTTGATGGGGCAGTCAACTCAACAGGATATGGGATAGGAGCAGTGTTGATTTCTCCACAAGGTCGGCATATTCCAATAGCTGCCAAGGTAACGTTTCCTTGCACAAATAATGTGGCGGAATATGAAGCATGCATCTTGGGCTTACGAGCGGCAATAGATATGGAAATTCGTGAACTCGAGGTGTTTGGTGACTCAATGCTTATCATCTTCCAAACAGTGGGACAGTGGAAGACGAAGGATGATAAGCTACTCCCATATCACCTATACCTGGAAAGGATATCAGAAGAGTTTGATCGGATTAATTTCTCCTACACTCCATGAACCAAGAACCAATTCGCCGATGCTTTAGCAACACTCGCTTCCATGGTGTGTATTTCAGGAGACAACATGATCGACCCTCTCGAGATCAAAGTCAACGATCATCCCGCACATTGTTGCAGGATCAAACAAGGAGAAGAAGCCCCTTGGTTCGCGGATATTAAGAGGTACCTCGAATTCGGTCGGTTCCCGGATGGCGCAGATAAGAATGACAAGAAGACTATTCGTCGGCTTGCCTGCCATTACTTCTTGAGCGGGAATGTGCTTTATCGTCGCTCATTCGACACCACTCTACTACGATGTTTGGACACTAAAGAGGCTGAGCACTTGATGAGGGAAGTCCATGAAGGGAGTTGTGGACCTCACATGAGCGGGCACATGTTGGCAAGGAAGATCATGCGAATGGGTTATTTCTGGTCAACCATCGAAGCAGATTGCATCAAGCACGTTCGACATTGCCACCATTGTCAAATCTATGCTAATCGGATTAATGCTCCTCCAAGCGAACTACACCAATGTCCTCACCCTGGCCTTTCTCCATGTGGGGAATGGATGTAATTGGTCCTATTTCACCCAAGGCATCTAATGGACATATCTTCATCCTGGTGGCCATCGACTACTTCACCAAATGGGTCGAAGCCGAGTCTTATGCTTCAGTGACCGCTAAGGTGGTAGTTCGATTCCTCAAGCGCAACATAGTGGCTCGTTATGGTGTTCCTGAGACCATCATCACGGATAATGCAAAGAACTTCAACAATAAGGCGACCGATGAGCTTTGCAAACATTTCAAGATCAAGCACTGCAATTCTTCGCCTTATCGACCTCAGATGAATGGTGCGGTCGAGGCTGCAAATAAGAATTTAAAGAAGATCATCGAAAAGATGACAGTAACTTACAAGGATTGGCATGACATGCTCCCTTGGGCTCTCATGGCATATAGGACATCTGTCCGCACATCGACAGGGGCAACCCCCTACTCGCTTACATATGGGACTGAAGCAGTTTTGCCAGTAGAGGTCGAGATCCCGTCAATGAGAGTCCTTGCAGAATCAGAGCTTGAAGAAGCAGAATGGGCCAGATTACGATACGAGCAGTTGAACTTGATCGATGAAAAGAGGCTAACTGCACTGTGCCATGGCCAATGTTACCAAAAGCGCATGGCTCGGGCATTCAATAAGAGAGTGCGCCGGCGTGTGTTTGAATTGGGGGACTTGGTACTCCGAAAGATATTGCACATAACTCCGGATTCACGTGGGAAGTTCACTCCCAAATACGAGGGACCTTACATAGTCAAGAAGGTTTTCTCGGGAGGTGCCTTGATTTTAGCTGATATGGATGGGGATGAGCTCCCAAGCCCTGTCAATGCTGATTCTGTAAAGAAATATTATGCTTAGCAAGGCGCATGTTTTCAGATGCCATCTACTGTGCGATCCTAGAATGAGACAAGAAGCAGAAAGAAAGAGATTCTTAATAAAGAACCCATGTGACTCACAGTCCTATGGGAGAATGAGAGAAAAGACAACAAAAAAAAAATCCCGCTAGGTTGAAAACCCGAAAGGGCGGCCTAGGCAAAAACAAGGGAAGAGCGGTGCGGTCGAAAACCCGAAAGGGCGATCGTGGCAAAAGGAGAGTGAAATATTCCCGCTAGGTCGAAAACCCAAAAGGCTGGCCCAGGCAAAAGTTAGGGAAATTGAGTGGTGCGGCCAAATCTGAGCAACCAGCTGTAGCAAAAGGAGAGCTATGGAGAGAAAAAAATAAAACATGCCCGCTAGGATGCGGTACTCTGCCCATTCTAGGCAAAAGTTAGGGCTTAGATTACTGCAATAAACAAAATGCCTCAAGGACAAGCAAGTCATTATTGTTGCATCACGCCATGACAAAAGGAGTCTAAGCGCGTAATTCGGGAAATTGCCAAAGGCCTACACGATCTCAAAAGGGGGCATCTTGGAAAAGAACTGAGTTACATGTATCCTTTGAAATTTGGGGCAATCTCAAAAGCCCAACCGAGTTCCCTCTTTGTCTCATACCTCATAAAAATACTTTCTTAAAATTTTGGACATCCAAAGACCTCGGTCATATCCTGAATCTGCTACAAGCTATGCATCCCTTACATCTATTCATGAACTCTTTTACTCATCTGAGTTATGAGGGGCCGCAAGTGAGCTAACGAAAAGCTTGGTTAGTAAATCTTTCTCGTAGTTTGTCAGATCATGGGCTCCCGGAGATGTTTGCTAAGGAGTAATCCCCATGTGGCGTGGCGAAGGAGTAACAAGGGTCGCATCCAGTGACTACCTTCACTTTCCATCCGATGGATTTACAGTTGTAGGAAGCATCAAGGGCTAGTAGAGGAAGTTCTCAAAAGGCATACCTAGAGTTGGATGTCTCGACAACAAGGAGTGTAGAGGACACCAAGTTCAAGCGCGATCACGACATCGTGATCAGAATCAAGATCCCTCATCATTTGTTTGACCATTGCATGATTAGTTGAGGAAAATCTTCTTCGGTTTAGACGTCCTGTAAAACTGAACACAGTGGGAACGTCTTGTAAATCCATCTTCCCTCAGTGGAGACATTCTGTAAAACTGATTACAGTGGGAGTGTCTTGTAAATCTGTCTTCTCCGGTTTAGACGTTCTGTAAAACTGAACACAGTGGGAACGTCTTGTAAATCCGTCTTCCCTCAGTGGAGACATTCTGTAAAACTGATTACAGTGGGGGTGTCTCGTAAATCTGTCTTCTCCGGTTTAGACGTTCTGTAAAACTGAACACAGTGGGAACGTCTTGTAAATCCATCTTCCCTCAGTGGAGACATTCTGTAAAACTGATTATAGTGGGAGTGTCTTGTAAATCTGTCTTCTCCGGTTTAGACGTTCTGTAAAACTGAACACAGTGGGAACGTCTTGTAAATCCGTCTTCCCTCAGTGGAGACATTCTGTAAAACTGATTACAGTGGGAGTGTCTTGTAAATCTGTCTTCTCCGGTTTAGATGTTCTGTAAAACTAAATACAGTGAGAACGTCTTGTAAATCCATCTTCCTTCAATACAGCAGGAACATTCTATAGAATCTTTTCAATTTTGAACGCACATGTATTATTCTGCATGTTTTGCTAATTGATTTTTCTTCAATTGTAGGCCTGAACTGACGTAGAACTCAAGGATCACATGATGTGAGCGAGATGGTTCAAATTCTACCAAGTTTTAGGAGCCCTATTTTCGTCAACCTCATGCTTGAAGAACAACTGTGCGCTAGGCCAAAATCGGTTTCTATTCGTCTTTGGGACAGTCACTCTATGAGCGCCAGCCCAAAGAGGGGCAGCTGTAGACACCCGATTTTGACCCGGTCAAATCCCATTTCGTTCCTTTTAGTATCCCATATTTTAAATTTTATTTCGATATATTAATTTTTCTATTTTTATCTTTATTTTTATTTTATTCTATTTCATACATAAAATTAAATCAAAACTGAAAATACAAAAAAAAAGGGGGGTTTAAGTGGAAGTGAACACAGTGTTCGTGGACACCTGATTTTGACCCGATTAAAGTCCCGTTTCGTTCCTACTAGTGTCACATATTTTAATCCTATTTCAAACTTAATTTTTTTCATTTTGTTTCGTTTTATTTCATACGAAACGGAAGGCAAAAAATTTGCAAATTGAATGAAAGTGCATGTGAACAGTGCATGCACTGTTCACCTTCTTCTTCCTCCCCGCAATTTTACAGAGAGGTCACGGCAGCCACGGTAAACCACGGGCAGCCCTTCTCGGCCACTTCCGACCACTTCTGGCCACGCCAGCGACTCCGTTGAGCTCCCGGCTCCACCCCGAATCCACCCCCGGCCATTCCCGATCCCATCTCTCTCCCTCTCCGGTCACTTCCGTTCATTCTCTCTCCACCTTTCGGTGCCGAAATCGTCTGTTCCGGTGCCGTATCCGCCTCCTCTGACATCCACCGATGTCAGCCATCGATGAGCCGCCCTTGCTGACCTCCCCGATCCTTTTCACACCGGCTCTCTCTCTCTCTCTCCCCCTCATAGCCGAGATTCGTACCACCGGCTGCCGTGCACGACACCGGCGTTCTGACCGGCCGTACGGCCCCATCCTATCCCGGCCGCCTCTGTTGACTTGCCTGGACCTCTCCCGTTCCAGCCGTACCGATCCCGGCTTCCAGCAGTTCGGCTGCCGTCTTCCCCGCCCGTCCCATCTCTGTTCGTCACTTTTTTTAAAAATTTATTTTATTCTATTTTCGTTTCTCTTTTCAGCCCCTGAAGTTTCTGGTGTGTTACATTTCAGCCCCCACAACATTTTCTCTATAAATATGCCATTCATTTGCAGATTTTTGGGAGATCTTAAAGACATCAAAAACACACATTGAACTCTCTCTTGAATATCCACTCTTAGACTCATGTGTTGAGCAAAAAAAAAAATCAAGAATCTTCATCCCGTTCCAAATTCCAATCCGCCGCCGACCCGAGCCCGATTCCGACACCAACTTGGAGTTCTTCATCGATCCGAGCCGAGCCCGTGCGAACTCATCAAGACCAAGCCCATGCCCGAGCCCGTGTGAATCGACGAGTCTTCCTCAAATCCCGAAGGTGCTCGACATCAACCAAGTCGAAGTCTTGTTCATTCCTCGACATCGTCATCATCGTCGGTTGTAGGTATAACTTCTTGATCGGGATTTAGGCATTATCCTTGTAAATAATTTCTTTGTTTTCTTTTATTTTCTTTTCTCCTTTTCAAAAAATGTTTTACGAAAAATAGAAAATACAAAAAAATGAGAAAATAAAAAAAAATTAGGATTCATGTTTTCATAAAAATATGGAAAAGGATCCTTGAAAAAAAATGAAAACTTGCTAGTTAGTTTTTTTTAGAATGAATATGTATTGCTCATCTTTTTTTTAGGAAATATAAGAAATGATAAAATGAGAAAATAGAAAAACCAAGAAAATCACAAAAAATATATTTTTTATGTAAGAAAATCGGGGAATGACTAAGAAATGGGTTGTGCAAAAATCGTAATGATGAAAAAGATCGTTCAAAGTCGGGTTTCAAAATTTTGTTCATAAACCCGACCACTTTTTCGAAGCATTTAGGTCAGCTCTGGGGTCAAAAATATGTTTCAAAGTGGGTCTAAATATTTCCTAAGGTTTAGGGGTCATTTTTTGGAAGTCTCAAATCTTTCCGGATCGAATCGAAGTCTTTTGTCAGTCCTTTAAAAACCAGCCCAGCACCATTTCGAATTTTTCAGCTCTGTTTCTGATACTTTAGTGTGTTTTAGAATGGTCTTAGATGTTGTGTAAATTTGGGGGTCTATTTTGAAAATTTTGGATCGTTTTGGGATCGATTCGAGGTCTTTTACCTTTTTTTTTAATCTGTCCAGATTGATTCCGAATTGTGCAAATCTGTTCCTGATGTCATTTTTTGTGTTTAGTAGTGTTCTTAGGCATTACTAAAGTTTAGGGTCGGATCTTGAAAATTGAAGATCATTTCAGATCGATTCGGGGCTTTTGTCATGCTTTAGAAAATTCACTCTAGCCCTACCTGAATTTTCCTGATCAGCCTCTGGTATTTTTGTGTGCTTTGAAGTGGGTCAAAGTGTATTCCAAGTCTTAGGGTTTGATCCTTAAAAATTTCGAAACATTTCGGGCCAAGTTTGGGTATTTTGAAATGAGACGAATCGATTTTTGGGAATATCTTTTGAAACTTTCGAGGGTAGATTTGTTCGGGTCCTGAACGATTTAACTCAATTTTATGTCATTCCCCAATATCTCGTGTTCTTATTTTAAGTAATAGAACCCAAAAATAATTTTGTTGTTTCGATTCGAATAAATCTATCGTGATTGAATTGATCGATGTAAATATTGGTTGAAATATTTTATTCATGTGTATTGTTTCGATTGTATGTGAGAAGGGAAAATCAATGTATTGTGTGAATCAATGTAATTGGGTGGGTGTGAGAGAGAGATGATGATGGATGTATGTATGTAATCCCAAATATAGTGAAAATCTTTACTTTCCGCACTTAGAATAGGACGGTTAGTGGCATGCTAGGGTCGTGGTACGAATTATCGAATTTCTCTATGGACCATCGATTCGAACTTCGATCAGGGAAATAATTGGACAAATTAAAATGTGCAAACAAACGACCTATACTTAGGGACGGGTACCAAGTTTGGGCGTATTTTGGCTTTCGAGCTTCAAGATACGTAACAGGACCTCCGGACTCACATCTCGGTTTCAAGACCAACAACAACCTAGGTGATTAGTATCATGATCACCTAGTGACTTAGGCGCCTAAACGGCCTTAATAAACGGTTTAGTGGCGACTCCAATCTAACACCGATTTAAAGTCCCAAGTTAGGCCTCGCGCGTGCCTCATGATCCTTATTCTTTTTCTCAAGTCGGAAGTTTCGACGTCCGACAAGTATTTTGAAGAAATATATCATTGTCAGATATAAAGAGGAAGAATATTTTCAAGAAAGGAAGTTGAGAGAAGCTTAAAGGTCAAGAGCTGCACATATTAATTATGATATATTTAAGTTAGCTTCAAAATATATCACCTTCCTCTTTTAACAAGTGGAATATATTACCTTCCCCTTTGTTTAGTTTTGAAGATATGGATAATATTTTTGTAATTTCACTTGGGTAACACTTAGATTTGCTTTCTAATTGGTTTCCTATCCCATGAGAATCATTTAGGAAGGTTATTTTTGATGTAATATTGCACTTTGACTAATTTAAGGTTTGGTGCTTGCCTTTGGACGAATTTGGGGATGACCATATTATTCATTAATCAAGTGTGAGAGTTTATTCTCTTTACTTCTTTGAAGAAATATTCGAACTTATTGGAGTTTTCCGTGGCATTCGTCATTGACTTATCAATCAACCATTCCATAGTTGATTGTGGCGTGTTCAGTATACCAAGGTTCTTATCTCTTTATAGGTAATGGGTCAAGGTTCCACCTTTTGAGCTTGACAAGGACACATTTCCTGGAGACCTTGGTCAAATACAGGTTTCGTCACGAGTTGGTGAGGTTCATATCATTCTTGGTATCGGGTTTCATCACGATGTTAGCGAAGTTCGCATCATGATTTGTGAAAAGTGCATTATATGTAGACAAGCTAAATCTATGTTACAATCACGTGGATTATATACACCATTGCCTATTCCTAGTGAGACTTGGGTTGACATTTCCTTGAACTTTGTTTTAGGATTACCTAGGTCTAAGAGGGGAGCAGATTATTCATTAATAAAGTGTAAAATTTTTATTCTCTTTAGTTTTTTGAAGAACTATTCGGACTTATCGGAGTATTCTATGGCATTTATCTTCGACTTATCAATCAACCTTTCCATAGTTGATTGTGACGTCTTAATTATACCAAGGTCCTTTCCTCTTTATAGGTAATGGTTCAAGGTTACATCTTTAGAGCTTGAGAAGGACACGTTTTCTGGAGACCTTACTTGAATACGGGTTTTGTCACGAGTTGGTGAGGTTCATATCATACTTGATATCAAATTTCGTCACAGTGTTGTCGCATCATTAGAAGTTCCATTGTCTCCTTAGAATTACTCCGGTAGGCTGGTCGGTTTGGGATTGAGGCATTGAGTCTGAAGTCAAATTGATGCTCAATTCCTCGAATTGGGGGCAAACTTGAAGGCAACTCTTTGAGAAAGACATCGTTGAACTCCTGCAAAAGGGAAATAATATTGCTCGGCAAAGAACCAGCAAGATCATTATCATTTAAAAGGATCTCCTCGTACATAAGTGCTATAAGAGATTGATAAAAAAATAATACTTTCTTGATCTCACTTTTCTTTGCAATTAAACTTAATTTTTCCTCTCTTACTCACCCTATGGCTGAAATTTTCTCTTCTTCTCTTTCACTCTTTTTTTGCTCTTTTCTCTTTCCTTTTCTTCTCTCATACTTTCTTTTCTCTCAGTTTCTTTTCTTTCAATTTTAGATTTTATCCTTATTTTCTTTTCACTTGCTCTTTTCAGCTTCATTTGATCATCAAGAACTTATTTTGGAGTTAATGAAATAAGAGCTATGGGCTGCTTATTCATTACAAAGGAGTACCTATTGGTAAACCCATCATGTGTAGCCCTCCAATCATATTAACATGGCCTTCCCAATAGTATATGACAAAGCACCTCATCCACATATTTTCCAATAGCAAAAGCAACTAGACCTTGCTTTGTTACCTTGATATCGCCACTATCATTCAACCATTGGAGTCGTGGATGTTTCAAGGTGGGTAATGCCAATTTCTCCACCAATTCGGTGCTTGCCACGTTGGTACAACTCCCTCCATCAATTATGACGTTGCACACTTTGTTGTTCACAAAGTATCAGTATGAAACAAGTTCTCCCATTGGTTATGTTCTCCCTTCTTAACTTGCATATTGAGAGCTCGTCTTGCCACCAATATCTCTCCTTCAACAGCATACTACCCATCTAAGCATCTTCTAAGGGTGGCATGTCGGGGTCGTCTTCTTCATCTTCCGACTCTAGCTCTCCTTGGGCATTTATATCCATCACCCTCTTGTTTGGACATTGGTTAGCCATGCGCCCCCTGCCTTAGCATTTAAAACAATTAATATCACGATTGCAAGTGGTAGAAATGTCGGTTGTACCTTGGGAATCGTGGCTAGTGTTTCCCGACTTTGGCTCAGATTTAGCCTTAAGAGTTGAAGATGCTTGTGGCTTTTCTTCCTTCTTTGAGCCTGCACGAGCATGTAGGGTCGCCAGGCATATACTTGACAGTGTAAAATCCAGGTGGGAGTGCAAGTGTTGGAGCACGAGGTACATACTCGGTAACACGATCGGTATCATGTTCGGTTTTTGCTGTAA
Organism: Lagerstroemia speciosa; assembly: GCA_037672795.1. NCBI lineage: Eukaryota > Viridiplantae > Streptophyta > Magnoliopsida > Myrtales > Lythraceae > Lagerstroemia > Lagerstroemia speciosa. The sequence continues at coordinate 8,427,083 of CM075291.1, forward strand.
CTCGAATTTGTTAATAAGAATTGAGATTTTTCCCATCTGTTGTGCGGCATGCATTTATTTCAGTATTGTATCATCGGACAATTAATATCTGATTATCATGTGTAGCCTCGATCTGAGTAGTTGTGTGTAAGTCATAGCGGCTAGCTGAGAGTACGAACTGCTCAGTGCCATCACAGGGGAGAAGAATTTAGTGGAAGATTCGACCCTATGACAGTTATACAAGAACAAAACACTCAAGAGTGAGTGACAAATAGAGTTGTTGGGACTTGATCATGTGCCTCCTCTTTTGAGTTGTTGTTCTACTTTGTTCGCCATGTGCACCATCTCTTCCAACTCTACTTAATTATGCATTTCCACTCTATCATGAATCTCTTGGTTCAAGCCAAACAAAAATCTGGCCATAATGGCTTCTTGATCTTCCTCCACGTTGGCTTGTATCATTGTAATCTCCATCTCCTTAAAATAATCTTCAACACTTCGACTCCCTTGTCTAAGAGCTTGCAACTTTTTATGCAACTCCAGGTAATAGTAGCTTGGAATGAACTACTTTCATGTCCTCCCATGTTTCAATTGGACATTTTTTATTCCATCTCCTACTCAAAACAAGCTGGTCCCACCATGTAATATCATAATCAGAAAATTCAATTACAGTAAGTTTTACCTTCTTTGCTTTAGAATAGTTGTGACAATCAAATATGAACTCCATCTTCTTCTCCCACTCAAGATATTGCTTATGGATCAGACTTGCCTTGGAAAGATGGAATCATCATCTTGATACTTCCCAAATTATTATCTTCTCGATTCCTAACTTCTCTCTATGGTGATGCTCGAACCTAGCTCATTGCATGTTCGGTTCTTCTAACTCCTCATCATCCTTAATATCTCCCCATGGAACACATCGCCCATGCCATCTATTGTTGTCACTTTATCGTGGCTCACTCGATGTTCTCTCTTCCACTTGATCCAACCTATCTTGAATTGGCTCCAATTCAAGTTGGATTATCCGCCTCATCTCCCCCAACAGTGCTTCCATTTGAAGATTTGGGATGGTATGTTGTTGAGCCTCTTCGGATGGATCTCTTTCTCGATGTTGAGCAATGTATAATTTCTGCAACCAAGCTAGTATGAATATAGAAAGAAAAAGACCTCACCTCACTCCCTCACATGTTTCACTCGAAAAATGATTCAACTCAATTCACTCATGTTTCTCCCAAATATTCTGCTTTTACCCTCTAATATGCTCATCGCTCTTGCCTTTTTCTTCTCTTATTGCCTTGTTTAGTTCTTAATCAAACTCAAGGAACCAACCAAGAAACTTGCAGCAATTCAACTATGAATCCAACCAAAACAAATCACAAGGATCCTTAGGGTGAAGAGTCAAGGAAATAGATGAGTAGGAATCTTAAACACAAGAATGATGGAAAAGGAATAATTTTGACCAAGAAAACTAGGTGATGTATGATTGATGAGTTGATGCTAAGACAGTATGATACCTTTCTCCGTTTCCCTTGATTTCTTTCTTTCTACTTTTTGGTTTCTTTGTTTCTTCTTTTTCTTTTTTCTTTTTTTTTGTTGATACCTTTTTCTACTATTGATACTTTTTTCTTCTTTTCTTTACACGAATTTTTTTCTTTTTGCAAGCAAACTCAAGAATGAACAAAGAAAAGAAAGGATAGATTTCAGCAAGAACGAATAAGGAAATAATGAAAAAGGATAGATGAAACCTGTGTTAGAACCAAAGCTCTGATACCAACTTATGCGAACCTTACCAACAGATGGCAAAATCGGACAATAATATATGGAAGAGAACCCCAAGATCTGTGAAGAACAAGTTTCGAAGGTGAGCTTTGACCCGCTACCTAGCAAGATAGGAACCAAAGCTACGGTTTGGAAAGGACGCCACACCTCGAGGATGAAAGTGATAAGTCGGTTGTAGAACGCCACAAAAAATCTTGATAAGTTCTGAGTCTTTTCAAGAATCAAGAAGAGCAAATTCTTAACGAAATTATGTATTGAATAACAAAGAAGTCTTAAAATTCATCCAACCTTAGCTCTGACCTATAAATAGGCCAAGAATACAAGATATGCGAAATATTGTACTGCCAGATTACCTCTTGTGTAATAGGCAACAAAAATATTCTAACTACTCTCAAGGAAACAATGAAATATTACCCTAATATTTTGACTTAATAACTAAAGAAAAGTAATATATTACTTAGAAATGTAATATTTATCTTTGACCAGAATTATTTATCTTTGACTAGAATCTTTGAAAAATTCAATCATGTTTATGTTGCTGGCACATGCGAACTTGCTTCAACATGCTTCATTGAATTCACTTGAGTCCAAATTTCCCGAACCAGCCTGTTAAGATCTTTTCTAAATTTCTTGGCCCATGCCCTTGTGATTGGCCCATTTGGAACTCTAACCGGATCCCTTGCACCATACTCTTGATTTGCATTAGTGAGATTGAGAGCTCTTTAATTTTATATCAGCCCTTTATGATTAAGGAGCCGGTTTTATTTACTAGCAGTCTTGTCAGATTCTTGCCGGGAAACATCATTCTTTAGTTGCGGAATTCAATGGAATGACTGAAGGATTATTTTTACACTGGCCAACTTACAGGAGCAATCATAAGAAAATGGAGGAGCTTCAAGTTCGGCAAGAGGATCAAACATGGAGAAAGTTTGCTAAGTTTCAATCCATCAACAATATCATGGTAATGTGTTCTAATCCTATTCCTTATAAGAATGATCTGTTAGTTGGACTGAACAATGCATATGTGATTTTAAAGATTGATCTTAAAAGTGAATGCCGTCATGCTAGGGTGGGACAAAATCATGAGTTAAACATTGAATACAAAATACCATGTGATTTGTATAAGATGTTATTTATATCTCTTGGAATGATTAATAGGCTTAGTGCTTTTATGAGACTTATGAGCCATAATTTGTATCCATTTATCTACTTTGATGGTGTAGACATCCGATTTTGACCCGGTCAAATCCCGTTTCGTTCCTTTTGGTATCCCATATTTTAAAATTTTAAGTTTTCTATTTTTATCTTTATTTTTATTTTTATTTTATTCTATTTCATGCATAAAATTAAAGTAAAACTGAAAATACAAAAAAAAAGAGGTTTTAAGTGGATGGTGAATACAGTGTTTATGGACACCCAATTTTGATCCGGTCAAATCTCAATTTGTTCCCATTGGGGTCCCATATTTAAATTCTATTTCAAATTTAATTTTTTGTATTTTGTCCTGTTTTATTTCGTACGAAACAAAAAGGCAAAAATTTGCACATTGAAATGAAAAAAAAGTTTTTTTTTGAATAGTGCAACACTGTTCATCGTCTTCCCCCCAGATTCTCAACAGAGGCACGGAGGCTTCACGGCCAGCCACGGGTGGCCTTCTCGGCCACTTCCGACCACTTCTGGCCACACCGGTGACTCTGTCGAGCTCCGGCTCCACCCCGAATCCATCCCCGTCCATTCCCGATCCTATCTCTCTCCCTCTCCAGTCACCTCCGTTCATTCTCTCTCCACCTTTCGGCGTTGAAATCGTCTGTTCCGGCACCGTATCCGCCTCCTCTGACATCCACCGATGTCAGCCATCAATGAGCCGCCCTTGCTGACCTCCCCGATCCTTTTCACACCGGCTCTCTCTCTCTGTCCCCCCTCACAACCGAGATTCGTACCACCGGCTGCCGTGCACGGCACCTCCTTCTGATCAGCCGTCTGGCGCCATCCTATTCCGACCTCTGTTGACTTGCCCGGACCTCTCTCGTTCCGGCCGTACTGTTCCTGGCCTCCCGCAGTCCGGCTGCCGTCTTCTCTGTCTATTCCATCTCTGTTCGTCACTTTCTTTATTTTATTTTATTCTATTTTCATTTCTCTTTTCAGCCCTGAAGTTTCTGGTGTGTTACATTTCAGCCCCCACAGCATTTCCTCTATAAATATGCCATTCATTTGCAGATTTTGGGGATCTTGAATACATCAAAAAACACACATTGAACTCTCTCTTAAATATCCACTCTTAGACTCATGTGTTGAGCAAAAAAATTTCAAGAATCTTCATCCCGTTCCAAATTCGGATCCGCCGCCGACCAGAGCCCGATTCCGACACCAACTTGGAGTTCTTCATCGATCCGAGCCGAGCCCGTGCAAATCATCAAGACCAAGCCCGAGTCCGTGTGAATCGACGAGTCTTCCTCAAATCCCGATGGTGCTCGGGTTCGACATCAACCAAGCCGAAGTCTTGTTCATTCCTCGACATCATCATCATCGTCGGTTGTAGGTATAACTTCTTGATCGGGATTTAGGCCTTATCTTTGTAAATAATTTCTTTTGTTTTATTTTCTTTTCTCCTTTTCAAAAATGTTTTATGAAAAATAGAAAATAGAAAATACAAAAATGAGAAAATAAAAAATTAGGATTCATGTTTTGTGAAAAACACGGAAAAGGATCCTTGAAAAAATTGAAAACTTGTTAGTTAGGATTTTTTAGAATGAATATATATATTGCTCTTTTTTTTAAGGAAATATAAGAAATGATAAAATGAAAAAAACAGGAAAATCCAGAAAATCAAGAAAAATATATTTTTATATAAGAAAACCGGGGAATGACTAAAAATGGGTTGTGCAAAAATCGTAATGATGAAAAGGACCGTTTTGAGTTGGGTTTCAAAATTTTGTTTATCAACTCGACCACTTTTTCGAAACTTTTAGGTCAGCTCTGGGGTCAAAAATATGTTTCAAAGTGGGTCTAAATATTTTCTAAGGTTTAGGAATCATTTTTTGGAAATCTTAGGTCTTTTCGGATCGACTGGGAGTCTTTTATCAGTCTTTTTAAAACCAGCCCAGCACCATTTCGAATTTTTCAGCTCTGCTTCTGATGCTTCTAGTGTGTTTTAGAATGTTCTTAGATGTTGTGTAAATTTGGGGGTCTATTTTCAAAATTTTGTATCGTTTTGGGATCGATTCGAGGTCTTTTACCCTTTCTTTTTTATCTGTCCAGATTGATTCCGAATTTTGCAGATCTGATCCTGATGTCATTTTGTGTGTTTAGGAGTGTTCTTAGGCCTTGTTAAAGCTAGGGTCGGATCTTGAAAATTTAAGATCATTTCAAATCGATTCGGGATTTTTGTCATGCTTTGAAAAATTCACTCCAGCTGTACCCGAATTTTCCTGATCAGCCTCCCATATTTTGTGTGTTTTGAAGTGGGTTAAAGTGCATTCCAAGACTTAGAGTTTGATCCTTAAAAATTTCGGAACATTTCGGGCCAAGTTCAGGTATTTTGAAATGAGACGAATCGATTTTCGGGAATATCTTTTGAATCTTTCAAGGGTAGATTTGTTCGGGTCCTGAACGATTTAACTCAATTTTATGTCATTCCCCAATATCTCTTGTTCTTATTTTAAGTAATAGAACACAAAAATAATTTTGTTGTTTCAATTCAAATAAATCTATTGTGATTGAATTGATCGATGTAAATATTGGTTGAAATACTTTTTCATGTATATTGTTTCGATTGTATGTGAGAAGGGAAAATCAATGTATTGTGTGAATCAATGTAGTTGAGTGGGTGTGAGATAGAGAGATGATGATGGATGTATGTATGTAATCCCGAATATAGTGAAAATCTTTACTTTCCGCACTTAGAATAGGACGGTTAGTGGCATGTTAGGGTCGTGGTACGAATTATCGAATTTCTCTCTGGACCATCGATTCAAACTTCGATCAGGGAAATAATTGGACAAATTAAAATGTGCAAACAAACGACCTAGACTTAGGGACAGGTACCAAGTTTGGGCGTATTTTGGCTTTCGAGCTTCAAGATACGTAATAGGACCTCCGGACTCACATCTCGGTTTCAAGACCAACAACAGCCTAAGTGGTTAGTATCATGATCACTTAGTGACTTAGGCGCCTAAACGGCCTTAATAAACGGTTTAGTGGCGACTCCAATTCAACACCGATTCAAAGTCCCAAGCTAGGCCTCGTGCGTGCCTCCTGATCCTTATTCTTTTTCTCAAGTCGGAAGTTTTGACGTCCGACAGATGGCATTGATCATAGTAAGAGCTTAGTCAATCATCTTGAACAACTGATATTTGTTTACTATACATTGTGGAAAGAATCGTTATTTGGTAAACATGAAATTGGTAATCTTTGCATGGATAAGGTTGTTTTTCTTGACTTTGTTGCAAGTGTTACAGAGATTGAGAATCATGTTGAAGAAGAAAAGGCAATCCAGGATTGGCAATCATCTACCTTGGTAAGTCAGATAAGTAGTTTTCATTGATTATCAAATTTATATTGGTACTGTATTCCAATATAATGGATGATGCCACACATGATGATGTGATCTTTGGAATGATTTTGAGGTTATATAGTATGTTTATTTTGAGTAAAGACGTTATGTTTTTGAACTACACTTGGAAAAATTTGAGAGAACTTGGACACAAATTATTATTTTTGACTTGTTATGCAAAAATTGATATCAAAGCATGTCAAGAATATTTTCTTTGTACTGAGTTTTCTTTTAATAAATTTGATTATTCTATCAGAAAATTTTCATATTTGGAAATTCCATCTGGGTTTAATTCAAATATTTTTCATTTAGCTAATTTTCCTTTGTTTGAGTGTGTGGATTTATATGAACAAAGATACATTGAAGTTGTTGAGCATATTGATAATAATACTATAGAAGTTGACATTGGGATCAAGAAGAAGCATTATGTGAAGCATCCTAACAAGCGGCGAGACAAAAAGTTTTTTTTTTATCCAAGAGGTTATAATTCATGGCACTTGAAAAGGAAAACGTTTAAGAGATCGAGAAATGGAAAGGACTTCAATTTGAAGATGGATGAACTCAAATACTCAAGCACATTAATGATAGATCCAACAAGTCAGATCTAGAAGGTAAGCATAATGTTAGTGCTATATTCAATGTTGGTGGTTTATTTTCTTTTTATGTTGGTCATGATTTGAAGACAAATCCTTTTCAAGAAGGGGGAATGACGTGATTTAAGATACGAGCTCGAAGAATGAAATCAAAGTCATTCAAGGTCCAATGACAAGAAGCTCAAGTGAGACAAAATGGAGAATATGGATATGCGTACAAGTGGCAAGCAAGCTGAATGACCCAACATTATCCATGATATTTCAAAAAGGGACAAATGGTGAGCTGAGCATCAAGAGTGCAATTGCATCAAGAAATATATTTCTGTTGAATGTCAACATGGCAAGTATTTTGAAGAAATATATCTCAGCCGGATGTAAAGAGAAAGAATATTTTCAAGAAAGGCAATTGAGAGAACTAAAGAGGCAACAGAAGTACAAGTTAACGTTGATATATTGAAGTTATCTACAAGAATATCACTTTTCTCTTTTAACAAGTAGAATATATTATTATCCCCTTTACTTAGTTCAGAAGATATTAGTAATATCTTGTAATTTCCCTAGGATAACGTTTAGATTTGCTTTCTAATTAGTTTTCTATCCCATGAGAACCATTTAGGAAGGTTATTTTTATGTAATCTTGCATTTTGGCCTATTTAAAAACTAGTGCTTGCCTTTGGACGAATTTGGGGGAAGAGCAAATTATTCATTCATGAAGTGTGAGCTTTTAAACTCTTTAGTTCTTTGAAGAATTATGTGAACTTATTGGAGTGTTCCATGGCGTTCATGCCGACCTATCAATCAACCCTTCCATAGTTGATTGTGACGTCTTGTCTTCACTATCTCAAGGTTCTTACTTCTTTATAGGCAATGGGTCAAGGTTCCACCTTTAGAGCTTAAGAAGGATACATTTCCTGAAGACCTTAGTTGAATATGGGTTTCACCGCGAATTGGTGAGGTTTGTATCATACTTGGTATTGGATTTCATCACGGTGTTGGTGGGTTCGTATCAGCACCCTCCGCCAACAATGCAATGACGGATTTGCCCATCTCGCGAGCCACGGATTGATGTGAATAAAGACAAGGATTTTACGAACGGAAGTCAATATCTTCTGCAATAGAAAGAAGAGCAAACGACCAACAAGGTACCAAGCAATATTTGCTTCTATTTGCTAAATATATCTAGTATATTAGAATTTAAATAAATTAGGAGAGTATATTTTTGTTACATTTAGGAAATATTGCGGTTTCCTAGGAATATTCTTAAAATATCTTTTGGATATATTTGGATTATATTTACCATATCTTTAGGATAGCTATTAGGATATATTTATAAACTTTTATATTTTTATAAGGAGTCTTACAAATTCCCAAGAGGGACACAATGTATTTTTCATTCATTCACTCAAATATTGGATCAATAAGAGTAAATTCTTATTTTATTTGGTTTCTTTAGAACCGTCGAACTTATTGGAGTAATCCGTGGCGTTCATCCCCGACTTATCAATCAACCCTTCCATAGTTGATTGTGGCATCCTCACTATACTAAGGTTCTTATCTCTTTATAGGTAATGGGTCAAGGTTCCATCTTTAGAGCTTGAGAATCACACGTTTCCTGGAGACATTAGTTGATGCAAATCAAGAGCATGGTGCAAGAGATCCGGTTAGAGTTCCAAACGGGCCAATCACGAGGGCACGGGCCAAGAAGTTTGGAGAAGATCTTAACAGGCTGCTTTGAGAAACAACTCAAGTGAATTCGATGAAGCATGTTGAAGCGAGTCTGCATGTGCCAACAACATATGTCAACATGATTGAAGTTTTCGAAGTTCTGGTCAAAGATGAATATTACATTTCTAAGTCAGAATATTAGGGTAATATTTCATTGTTTCCTAGCTAGTAGTTAGAATATTTTTTGTTCCTATTACATAGGAGGCAATCTGGAGATACAATATTTTACATATCTTGTAATCTTAGCCTATTTATAGGTACGAGCTGAGGTTGGACGAATTTTTAACGCTTCTTTGTTATTCAATACATAATTTCGTGAGGAATTTGCCTTCAGAACTTGTTCTTTGCAGATCTTGGGGTTTTCATCCATATATTGTTATCGGATTTTGCCACGTGTTGGTAAGGTTCGCATAAGTTGGTATCAGAGCTTTGGCTCTAAGACAGATTTCATCTATCATTTTTCATCATTTTCTTCTTCATTCTTGTTGAAATCTATCCTTTCTTTTCTTAGTTGGTTCTAGAGTTTGCTAGTAAAAAGAGAAAAAACAGGAAAAAAAGAAAAAAAAAGAAGAAAAAAAGTATCAGCAGCAAAAAAGAAAGAAAACCAAAAAGTAGGAAGAAATCAGAGGAAGCGAAGAAAGATATCATACTATCTTAGTATCAAGTCATTAATCATAAATCCACCTAGTTTTCTTGCTCAAAATCATTCCTTTTCCACCATTCTTGTGTTTAAGACTCCTACTTATCTATTTCCTTAACTCTTCACCCTAAGGATCCTTGTGATTTGTTTTGGTTGGATTCATACTTGAATTGCTGCAAGTTTCTTACTTGGTTCCTTGACTCTTATTAGGTTCCTTGAGTCTGATTAGGAACCAAAGAAGGCAATAAGAGTGGAAAAAGGCTAGAGCGGTGAGCATACTAGAGGGTAAAAGCCAAATATTTGAGAGAAAGAGAAAGACGAGTGAATTGAGTAGAATCATCTTTCGACTGAAACACATGAGGGAGTGAGGTGAGGTCCTTTTCTTTCTATATTCATACTAGCTTGGTTGTAGAATTTATACATGGCTCAACATCGAGAAAGAGATCCATCCAAAGAGGTTCAACAACATACGAAGCATTGTTGGGGGACATGAGGCGAATAATGCGACTTGAATTGGAGCCAATTCAAGATAGGTTGGATCAGGTGGAAGAAAAAATATCAAGTAAGCCGTGACAGAGCGACAACAATAGGCGGCATAGGCGACATGTTCCATGGGGAGATAATGAGGATGATGAGGAGTTAGAAGAGCTGAGCATGTGACAAGGCAGGTTCAGGCATCGGAATAGAGAAGTTAGGAATCCAGAAGATAATAATTTGGGAAGCATCAAGATAAAGATTCCATCTTTCCAAGGCAAGTCCGATCCAGAAGCATATCTTGAGTAGGAGAAGAAGGTGGAATTCATATTTGATTGCCACAACTATTTCGAAGCAAAGAAAGTAAAATTTGTTGTGATTAGATTTTACAATTATGCTATTACATGGTGGGACCAGCTTATTTTGAGTAGGAGACGGAATAGAGAATGCCCGATTGAAACATGGGAGGACATGAAAGCGGTGATGAGAAAGTGGTATGTTCCAAGCTACTATTACCGGGAGTTGCATAAAAAGTTGCAAGCTCTTAGACAAGGAGTCAAAGTGCTGAAGATTATTTTAAGGAGATGGAGATTATAATGATACGAGCCAACGTGGAGGAAGATCGAGAAGCCACTATGGCCATATTTTTGTTTCGCTTGAACCCAGAGATTCATGATAGAGTGGAAATGCATCATTATGTAGAGTTGGAAGAGATGGTGCATATGGCAACCAAAGTAAACAACAACTCAAGAGAGGAGGAGGCACACGATCAGGTCCCAACTTGGGGTCTAATCTTTGGAAGCTAAGCTCCTCAAAGAAGGAAGAAAGCCACAAGCATCTTCAATTCCTAAGGCTAAATCTGAGCCTAAGTTGGAAAACACCAGCCGCGATTCCCAAGGTACAATCGATATTTCTACTACACGAAATCATGATATTAGGTGTTTTAAATGCCAAACAGGGCACACATGGCTAACCAATGTCCAAACAAGACGGTGATGGTCATAAATGCCTGAGGAGAGCTAGAGTTAGAAGATGAAGACGAACATCCCAACATGCCACCCTTAGAAGATGGTTATGATGGGCAGTATGCTGTTGAAGGAGAGATGTTGGTGGCAAGATGAGCTCTTAATGTGTGTGTTAAGGAGGAAGAAAATAACCAACGGGAGAACTTGTTTCATACTCAATGTTTTGTGAACAATAAAGTGGCAGCGTCATAATTGATGGGGGGAGTTCCACCAACGTAGCTAGCACCAAATTGGTGGATAAATTGGCATTACTGATGTGAACCTTGCCAACACCATGATGAAACCCGATACCAAGTATGATATGAACCTCACCAACTCGTGACAAAACCCGAATTCGACTAAGACCTCCAAGAAACGTGTCCTTGTCAAGCTCTAAAGGTGGAACCTTGACCCATTACCTATAAAGAGGTAAGAACCTTGGCATGATAAAGACGCCACAATCAACTATGGAAGGGTTGATTAGTAAGTCGAGGATGAACGCCACGGAATTCTCCGATAAGTTTGAATAGTTCTTCAAAGAACCAAAGAGAATAAAATCTCACACTTTATTAATGAATAAACTAATACACATTCATCCAAAGGCAAACTCAGCCTTTAAATAAGCTAAAGTGTAATATTACATAAAAAATAACATTCCTAAATGGTTCTCATAGGATAGGAAACTAATTAAAAAGCAAATCTAAGTATCATCCCAGAGAAATTATAAAATATTACTAATATCTTCATAACTAAATAAAGGGAAAGGTAATATATTCTACTTGCTAAAAGAGGAAAGTGATATATTCTAGAAGCAAACTTAAATATATCATTATTGACTTCTGTTGCTCTTGCCCTTGTAGCAGCTGTCAACTTCCTCTATTGAAAATATTCTTCCTGATTATATATGGTTGATATATATTTCTTCAAAATGCTTTCCCTCTTGACATCAACTAAAATATATTTTCTTGAAGCGGCTTCACTCTTGACATTCAGCTTAAATATATTTCTTGAAGCACTTGCACTCTTGATGCTCAGCTTACCATTTGTCCATTTTTGAAATATCATGGATAATATTGAGCCATTTAGCTTGCTCGTCACTTGTATGCATAACCGTGTCCTCCATTTCATCTCACTTGAGCTTCTCATCATTAGACCTTGAAAGACTTTGATTTCATTCTTCGAACTCGTATCTTGGATCACATCATTCCCCTCCTCTTGAAAAGGATTTGTCCTCAAATCTTGCCTGCATTAAATGAAGATAAATTACAAGCTTGGAAAGTATCATTATCTTTATACTCACCTTACTGTTCAAATTTGTAAGCATCATTAGTAATCTACTCAAGAACTTGGAATAGTCCATCTCCATGAAGATGTTGCTTTGAATGCCTTTGAATGTGAATACTCTACTTCCTCATGTGCAATGAATCACAACCACCCCGGTCAAAAACAAAATTATTGTTGTCACTATTAGGGTGCATGGCTTTCACATGATTTGACTTAATAAATTCACCTTTCATCATTACACCTTAATAAACACATCCACTTGAAGGTAAAGATGTTAAATCCATAAGAATCAATAAACTAAAGTCATATACTTGCTTTGAATGAGAAAACTTAGTGGTAGAAGGAATAAAACTAGAATAAGCAACCTCATCATTGGGAAAACAATATTCCCATGCTTTAAAATCAGTTCTTGCAAACAACTCAAAAACAATAGTTTGTTACCAAATTCTCTCAAATTTTTCCAAAGTGTAATTCAAAAACATAACTTCTTTACTCAAAATAAACACACTATGTAACCTCCAAATCATTCCAAATATCAAATCATCATGTGTGGCATGATCCATTCTATGACATGGAACATAGTAACAATATAAATTAGAGATGACATGGAATATAGTAACAATATAAATTAGAGAAGTAATGAAAACCACTTACCTGACTTACCAAAGTAGATGATTGCCAATCTTGGATTGCCTTTTTCTCGTTGACAAGATGCTCAATCTCTAAAGCATTCACAAGAAAAACAACCTTATCCATACAAATAGTACTAATTTCAAGTTTAATAAGTAAGCATTCTTTCCTTAAGGTCTCTAAAATAAGTCTTGGGTGTTCAGCATGATCATCTAGACTCTTACTATAATGAATATCATCCATTAATCCCATGAAAGCACTAGGTCTATTAATCAATCCAAAAGACATAAACAACATCTTATATAAATCACATGGTGTTCTGCATTCAATGTTTAACTCATGATTTTCTCTCACCCTAACATGATGGAATTGTTTCACAAGATTAGTTTTTGAAATCACATATCCACCATGCAATCCATCTAATATGTCATCTAAATAAAGAATACGATTAGGGCACATTACCTCGATGTTACTAATGAATCTAAAACTAGCAAATCTTCTCCATATTTGATCCTCATGCCCTAGTAACATTAAGACAATAAAGGAACTCATGTACTCACTAGCTTGTAGATTTACCATTTGCTCATTGAATTGTAGTTGAATCTCCTTCATCTCCTTATGATTACTTCTAATGGCTAGCTGGTTTGGACTTGGTCCTTGATGCACTCCCCTGAATTCCTGCAAATAAGAAATAATATTGCTCAGCAAGAATCCGACAATATTGTTAGTAAATAAAATCGGCTCCTTAATCATAAGGGGTTGATGTAAAATTAAAGATCTATCAATCTCATGGTGTTTCTCCTCTCTTGCACTCACTAATGATGTGTCTCTCTTATTTTCTATCTCCTCAATTTGTTTTCTCTCGTTTTCTTTTTCCACAACTTCAATCTCTTTTTCTTTTTTATTGCTCTTTGTTTCTTGACACTCATCTATATTTTTATCACACTGTTTCTTTTGCTCACTCTCTCTTCTTTTATCACACTCTTTTTCTTGAGTATTCTTTTAGTTCTCGTGAATTTGTGTAATACTCACAGCTTGTTTGACTTCCATAGATAGCTCAAAATAGAACTTCATTGAGGGGACCTCAACTTGCTGAGAGGTTGATCTTGAAGAACTTGTTGCAGCCATGCGGTACTCCATTCATCCATGTTTCTTTACTTCAACCGTCGTTCAACTTTCATGGCATGGATCAACATATCATTGAGCTTCTCATAGTAATGCATCCCCACAACATCAGCAATCTCACGATTTAGTCTGCTTAAGAACCTGTCATTGGTGGCTTCAATATCCTCCTCTACATTAGCTCGGCTTATTGCAACCTCCATCTCTTTGTAATATTCAATAATGCTCTTGGATCCTTGAGTGAGATGTTGCAGTTTGTTATGCAATTCCCGGCGATAGGAACTTAGAAGGAATCATGGTCTCATTATTGACTTCATCTCGTTCCATATCTCAATGGGTCGCTCTCCATTCTGTCTCCTACTTGTAATAATCCGATCCCACCAAATAACAACATAGTCGGAGAATTGAAAAGAAGCAAGTTGTTGCTTTTTCCTTTCGGAGTAATTGTGATGATTGAAGAACATCTCCATTCTTTCCTCCCACAAAAGATAAGCTTCGGGATCATGTTTGACTTGAAAAGTTGGAAGCTTCACCTTTGTGTTAGCTAAACCATCATCCCGTCTTGATTCTTTATCTTTAGGTGGAAATTGAAATCTTTTTCCTTTTGATTGTTCCTCAATCCGATCCATCTTCTTGTCGATTTGCTTGAATTTAGCTCTCACCATCCTCCCTACTTTGTGTACAAATGCTTGTAGTTGTACAACTTCGGTTGAGCTTTCCTCTTAATAATGTGACATGATGAGAATCTGCAAAAGATATTAGGACCTCACAAACACTCCCTCACTTGTTTCACTCAAGAATGGATTCACTCAATTTTGCTCGTGCTTGCACTCAAACGGCTTTTACCCTCTAATAATCTCGCCACTCTTGCCTTTTTTCACTCGTATATTCTCTTTTAGCTCTTTTCAAACTCAACAAACAAAAATCAGATTGTTCCGCAACAATCCACCACGACTTCACAAGATTTGAAAGGAGAATGTAGGATCAGGTTCCAAAATAATGGAAATCAAGAGAAATAAGGGGATTATGAACTAGAGAATAATAGATCAATTGAAAGAAAACACCTTTGAGTACGAAAATATTGATAGCTCTATAAATGAACAAATAATTCTTCAACTTGTTTAATGTCTCACTTCTTCCACTTTTTTTCTACCTTTTTTTTCACTGCTGATTCTTTTTTTTTTTTACCTTTTCTTATTTAGCAACTTTTTCTTTCTTTTTTTTTGCTTTTTTTTCTGCTACTTGTTTTTTTTCTCGCACTCTTTTTTTTTTTTTTTTTTTTTTCTGAAGACGATAATAGAAAGAAAGAAGATAAAGAAAAACAACGAAGATGAAAGAAAATGAAGATAAACTAAAAGGATAGATTGAACCTGACTTAGAACATTGGCTCCGATACCAAATGATGTGAACCTTGCCAACACCGTGATGAAACCCAATACCAAGTATGATATGAACCTCACCAACTCGTGACAAAAGTCGTATTCGACTAAGGCCTCCAAGAAACGTGTCCTTGTCAAGCTCTAAAGGTGGAACCTTGACCCATTACCTATAAAGATGTAAGAACCTTGGTATGGTGAAAATGCCACAATCAACTATGGAAGGGTTGATTGATAAGTCAAGGATAAATGCCACGGAATTCTTCGATAAGTTCGAATAGTTCTTCAAAGAGCCAAAGAGAGTAAAATCTCACACTTTATTAATGAATAAACTCATCCAAATTCGTCCAAAGGCAAGCACCAGCCTTTAAATAAGTTAAAGTGCAATATTACATAAAAAATAACCTTCCTAAATGGTTCTCCTAGGATAGGAAACTAATTAGAAAACAAATCTAAGTATCATCCCAGAGAAATTACAAAATATTACTAATATCTTCATAACTAAATAAAGGGAAAGGTAATATATTCTACTTGCTAAAAGAGGAAAGTGATATATTCTAGAAGCAAACTTAAATATATCATTATTGACTTCTGTTGCTCTTGCCCTTGTAGCAGCTGTCAACTTCCTCTATTGAAAATATTCTTCCTGATTATATATGGTTCAGATATATTTCTTCAAAATACTTTCCCTCTTGACATCAACTAAAATATATTTTCTTGAAGCGGCTTCACTCTTGACATTCAGCTTAAATATGTTTCTTGAAGCACTTGCATTCTTGATGCTCAACTTGCCATTTGTCCCTTTTTTAAATATCATGGATAATATTGAGCCATTCAGCTTGCTCGTTACTTGTATGCATAACCGGGTCCTCCATTTCATCTCACTTGAGCTTCTCATCATTAGACCTTGAAAGACTTTGATTTCATTCTTCGAACTCGTATCTTGGATCACATCAATTACCCACCTTGAAACATCCACTACCTTATCGACTCCAATGGTTGAATTATAGTTGCGAAATCCAGGTAACAAAGCAGGTTCTGGTTACTTCTTCCATTGGAAAATATGTGGATGAGGTGCTTTGTGATGCCGTTCCCATGCATGCATGTCATATGCTATTGGGAAGGCCATGGCAGTATAATCGGAGGGCTGCACATGATGGGTTTACTACACATGATGGCATAGCTCTTATGCCATTAACTCCAAAACAAGTTCTTGATGATCAACTGAAGCTGAAAAGAGTAAGTGAAATGAAAATAAGGACAAAATTTGAAATTGAGAGAAAAGAAAGTATGAAAGAAGAAAAAGAAAGGGAAAAGAACAAGAAAAAGTATGAAAGAGAAGAAGAGAGAGTTTCAGCCATAGGGAGAGTAAGAGAGGAAAAATTATGTTTTATTGCAAAGAAAAGTGAGATCAAGAGAGTATTATTTTCTGATCAACCTCTTATAGTACTTATGTACAAGGAGATCCTTTTAAATACTAATGATCTTATCGGTTGTTTGCCGAGAATATTATTTCCCATTTGCAGGAGTCCAATGATGACTTTCCCGAAGAGTTGCCTTCTGGTTTGCCCCTGACTCGAGGAATTGAGCATCAAACTGACTTCATACCCAGTGCCTCAATCCAAAACCAACCAGCCTGCCGGAGTAATCCCGAGGAAACAAAGCAACTTCAAAGGCAAGTAGTTGAGTTATTGGAAAAGGTGTATGCATGAGAAAGTGAGTCCTTGTGCGGTTCCAGTGCTGCTAGTACCCAAGAAGGATGAGACATGAAGGATGTGTGTCGACTGTCATGCCATCAATAAAATCACGGTAAAGTATCGACATCCCATCATGCTTGATGAATTGCATAGTTCTTGTGCATTTACTAAGATTAATCTTATGAGTGGATATCATCAAATTGGATGAAAGAAGGTGATGAGTGGAAAACTGCATTTAAAACAAATATGGATTATATAATGGTTAGTTATGTCTTTTGGATTAACTAATGCACCAAGCACATTCATGAGACCTATGAACCGTGTTTTGCGTGCTTACATTGGACAATTTGTGGTTGTCTACTTTGATGATATTCTGATTTATAGTAAAAATTTGAATGACCATGCAAAATATTTAAAACTTATTTTAGATGTTTTAAGAAAAGAAAACGTGTTTGCAAATCAGAAGAAGTGTACCTTTTGCACTGATGCCAACCTCGCCAACATCGTGATGAAACCCGATACCAAGTATGGCATGAACCTCACTAACTTATGACGAAACCCCTATTCAACTGAGGTCTCTAGGAAACGTGTCCTTGCCAAGCTCGAATGGTGGAACATTGACCCATTACCTATAAAGAGGTAAGAACCTTGGTATAATGAAGACGCCACAACCAATTATAGAAGGGTTTATTGACAAATCGGGTTGAACGCCACGGATTACTCGGATAAGTTCGACGGTTCTAAAGAACCATATAAAATAAGAATTCACTCATATTGATCCATTATCTGAATAAATGAAAACACAATGTGACCTCTTGGGGATTTATAGACTCCCAATAAAAATATAAAAGTTTATAAATATATCCTAATAGCTATCCTAAAGAAATGGTAAATATAATCCAAATATATCTGGACGATATCTGAAGGACATTCCTAGAAAACGACAATATTTCCTAAAAATAACAAAAATATACTCTCATAATTTATTTAAATTGTAATAAAGTAGACACATTTAGAAAATAAAAGCAAATATTGTTTGGCATCTTGTTGCTCGTTTGCTCATCTTTCTATTGTAGCTGATATTGACTTCCGTTCGTAAAATCTTTGTCTTAATTCACATCATTCCCCTCCTCTTGAAAAGGATTTGTCACCAAATCTAAATGTTGGAGAACTCGAGTTGATCTACCTTCATATGGAAGTCCTTTATTTGAAGCTTGATCATTTGGTTGGCTCAATTTTTTTCTTCTTTTGCAGGTCTTTGCACCCTTTTATTTTTTTTCTCTCTTTATTTCCTTTTTTTTGCCTTTTCTACTTCCTCTTTTCTCTCTCTCTTTTTTCTTTTTTTAAAGACGACAAAAACAAAGAACGACGAAAAAAACAAAGATCACCAAAAGAATAGATAGGACCTGATTTAGAATGTTGCCTCTGATACCAATTGCTACGAACCTCGCCAACACCATGATGAAACTCGATATCAAATATGATATGAACCTCACTAATTTATGACGAAACCTGTATTCAACTAAGGTCTCCAGGAAACGTGTCCTGGTCAACTTCGAATGGTGGAACCTTCACACCTATAAAGAGGTAAGAACCATGATATGATGAAAATGCCAGAATCAACTATGAAAAGGTTGATTGATAAGTCGGGGTTAACGCCACAGGTTACTTTGATAAGTTCAATGGTTCTAAAGAATCAAGTAAAATAAGAATTCACTCTTATTGATCCGTTATCTGAATAATGAAAAATTTAATGTGACCCCTTGGGAATTTATGGACTCCTAATAAAAATATAAAAGATTATAAATACATCCTAGTAGCTATCCTAAAGAAATGGTAAATATAATCTAAATATATTCAAAAGATATTTGAAGGATATTCCTAAAAAATGACAATATTTTCTAAAGATAACAAAAAATACTCTCCTAATTTATTTAAATTGTAATAAACTTTATACATTTTAGCAAATATATGCAAATGCTGCTTGGTATCTGGTTGCTCGTTTGCTTTTCATTCCATTGTAGCTGATATTGACTTCCGTTTGTAAAATCTGTCTTGATTCATATCATTTCCCTTCTCTTGAAAATGATTTGTCCTCAAATCTGAACGTCCGAGAACTCGAGTTAATCTACCTTCATGTGGAAGTCGCTAGGAACACCTTTCTTTGAAACTTGATCGTCCTGTTGGCCTAAATTTGTTTTTCTTTTTCAGGTCTTTGCACCCTTTTCCTTTTCTCTCTCTTATTTTTCCTTTTTTTGCCTTTTTTTCCTTCCTCTTTTCTCTCTCTTTTTTTTCTCTCTCTTTTTTAAGAAAACAAAAGCAAAGAACGACGAAAAAAATAAAGATAACCTAAATAATAGATAGAACCTAACTTAGAACGTTGTCTCTGATACCAAACGATGTGAGCCTCGCCAACATCGTGATAAAACCCGATACCAAGTATGATATGTATCTCACCAACTTGTGACGAAACCTGTATTCAACTACGTTCTCCAAGAAACGTGTCCTTATGAAGCTCAAATGGTGGAACCTTGACCCATTACCGATAAAGAGGTAAGAATCTTTATATAATGAAGACGTCACAATCAACTATGGAAGTGTTGATTAATAAGTTCGGGTTGAATGCCACGGATTACTCCGATACATTCGATGGTCCTAAAGAGCCAAATAAAACAAGAATTCACTCTTATTGATCCATTATCTGAATGAATGAGAAATACCATATGACCACCTAGGAATTTATAGACACCTAGTAAAAATTTTAAAGCATATAAATATATCCTAATAGCTATCCTAAAGAAATGGAAAATATACTCTAAATATATCCAAAAGATATTTGAAGGATATTCCTAGAAAATGATAATATTTCCTAGAGATAATAAAAATATACTCTTCTAATTTATTTAAATTGTAATAAACTGATACATTTTGGCAAATATAAGCAAATATTGCTTGCTATCATGTTGCTCGTCTACTCTCTTTCCATTCTAACTGATATTGACTTCTGTTCATAAAATCTTTGCCTTGATTCACATCATTCCCCTCCTCTTGAAAAGGATTTGTCCCCAAATCTGAATGTTGGAGAACAAGAGTTCATCTACCTTCATGTGGAAACCGCTAGGAACACCTTTCTTTGAAACTTGATCATTCTGATTTTTTTCCTTCTTCTTCCGGTCTTTGCACCCTCTTATTTTTCCTCTTTTTGCTGCCTTTTTTTCCTTCCACTTTTGCCTCTTTTTTTCCTTTTCTTTTTTTCAAAGATGGCAAAAACAAAGAACGACAAAAAAAAAAACCAAAGATAACCTAAAGAATAGAAGAATAGATATAACCTGACGTAGAATGCTAGCTCTGGTACCAAATGATGCAAAGCTCGCCAACACAGTGATGAAACCCGATAGCAAGTATGATATGAACCTCACCAACTCGCGACCAAGCCCGCATTGAACTAAGGTCTCCTAGAAATAGGTCATTGTCAAGCTCGAATGATGGAACCTTGACCCATTACCTATAAAGAGGTAGGAACCATGGTATAATGAAGGCGCAACAATCAACAATGGAAGGGTTGATTGATAAGTCGAGGTTGAACGCCACGAGTTACTTCGATAAGTTCGATGGTTCTAAAGAACCAAATAAAATAAGAATTCACTCTTATTGATTCATTATCGAAATGAATGAAAAATACAATGTGCCCTCTTGCGAATTTATAGACTCCTAATAAAAATATTAAAGTTTACAAATATATCCTAATAGTTATCCTAAAGAAATGGTAAATATAGTGTAAATATATCCAAAAGATATCTCAAGGATATTCCCAGAAAATGACAATATTTTCTAAAGATATAAAAAAATATAGTATCCTAATTTATTTAAACTACAATAAACTAGATACCTTTAGCAAATGTAAGCAAATATTGCTTGGTGTCTTGTTGCTCGTTTGCTCTTCTTTCCATTGTAGCTGATATTGACTTCCGTTCATAAAATTTTTGTCTTAATTCACATTGTTCCCCTCCTCTGGAAAAGGATTTGTCATCAAATCTGAATGTTCAAGAACTTGAGTTGATCTACCTTCATGTGGAAGTTGCTAGGAACACCTTTCTTTGAAACTTGACCATTTTGTTAGATCAATTTTTTTTTTCCTTCTTTTTCAGGTCTTTGCACCCATTTATTTTTTTTTATTTTTTTCCTTTTTTTGCTACCTTTTTTCCTTCCTCTTTTCTCTCTTTTTTTCTTTTTGAGATGGCAACAACAAAGAACGATAAAAAAAAAAACAAAGATAGCCTAAAGAATATATAGAACCTAACTTAGAACGTTGGCTCTTATACCAATTGTTGCGAACCTCGCCAAAACTATGATGAGCCTTGATACCAAGTTTGATATGAACCTCACCAGCTTATGAAGAAACCTGTTTATTCAACTAAGATCTCCAGGGAACATGTCCTTGTCAAGCTCGAATGGTTGAACTTTTACCCATTACATATAAAGGGGTAAGAATCTTAGTAGGATAAAGACGCCACAATCTAATAAGGAAGGGATGATTGCTAAGTCAGCGTTGGATACCATGAGTTAGTCCGATAAGTTCGATGGTTCTAAAGAAACAAATAAAATAAGTACACTCTTATTGAGTCATTATCTGAATGACTGAAAAATACCATCTGACCTGTTGGGAATTTATAGACTCCTAATAAAAATATTAAAGTTTATAAATATATCATAATAGCTATTGGAAAGAAATGGTAAATATAATCCAAAAATATCCACAAGATATTTGAAGGATATTCCTAGAAAATGACAAAATTTCCTGAACATAACAAAGATGTACTCTCCTAATTTATTTAAATTGCAATAAACTAGTTACATTTTAGCAAATATAAGCAAATATTGTTTGGTATCTTGTTGCTCGTTTGCTCTTATTTCCATTGTAACTGATATTGACTTCTGTTCGTAAAATCTTTATCTTGATTCACATCATCCCCATCCTCTTGAAAAGGATTTGTCCTCAAATCTGAATGTTTGAGAACTTAAGTTGATCTATCTTCTTGTGGAAGTCACTAGGAACACCTTCTGCTGGCTCAAATTTTTTTCATTCTTTTCTCAATTTTTGCACCCTTCCATTTTTTCTATTTTTTGCCTTTTTTCTGCATTTTTTTTGCTTCTTCTTTTCTCTCTCTTTTTTCCTTTTTTCTATTTTTTAAGATGGCAAAACAAAGAACGACGAATAAACAAAGATAACCGAAAGAATACATAAAATTTGACTTAGATTGTTGGCTTTGATACCAAATGTGGCGAACTTCGCCAACGCCGTGATGAAACTCGATAACATGTATGATAAGATTCTCTCCAACTTGTGACGAAACCCATATTCAACTACGGTCTCCAGGAAACGTGTCATTGTCAAACTCCAACAGTGGAACCTTGACCCATTACTTATAAAGAGGTAAGAACCGTGGTATAATGAAGACGCCACAACTAATTATGGAAGGGTTAATTGATAAATCAAGGTTGAACGCCGCAGATTACTTCGATAAGTTCTATGGTTCTAAAGAACCAAATAAAATAAGAATTCACTCATATTGATCCATTATCTAAACGAATGAAAAATACAATGTGACCTCTTGGGAACTTATAGACTCCTAATAAAAATATTAAAATTTATAAATATATCCTAATAGCTATCGTAAAGATTCAAAAGATATCTGTAGGATATTCCTAGAAAACAACAATATTTCCTAAAGATAACAAAAATATACTCTCCTAATTTATTTCAATTGTAATAAACTAGATACCTTTTAGTAAATATAACCAAATATTGCTTTCTATCTTCTTGCTCGTTTGCTCTTCTTTCCACTGTAGCTGATATTGACTTCCGTTCATAAAATCTTTGCCTTGATTCACATCATTCCCCTCCTCTTGAAAAGGATTTGTCCTCAAATCTGAATGTTCCAGAACTTGAGTTGATCTACCTTCATGTGGAACACGCTAGGAACACCTTTCTTTGAAACTTCATCATTCTGTTGGCTCAAATTTTTTTCTTCTTTTTTAGGTCCTTGCACCCTTTGATTTTTTCTCTTTTTTTTTTTTTAACTATTTTTGCAGCCTTTTACCTCGACCACGGTACCTTGGTCGCAGCCTTGCTCGACCACGGTCCCGCGGTAGCATAGCTGCGCAGTAGCACCGCAGCACGGTAGCAGCCTTGCTCGAGCGGTGCTCGATCACTGATCGATCACCACCGTGGCTTGCTCAATAATAGTAGCAGCGTTGCTCCAGTAGTAATCGATCACTGCTATGGCTTGCTCGATTAGCGTAACAGCCTTGCTCGATCCCTAATCGATTACTGCTGAAGCTTGCTAGATCACGGTAGCAGCCTTGCTCCAGCATTGATCGATCACTGTTGTCGCTTGCTCGATCATGGTAGCAGCGCTGCTCAAGCGCTGCTCGATCATTGCAGCAGCCTTGTTCAAGCACTGCTCCACCATTGCCTTGGCTTGCTCGATCACTGCAGCAGCCTTGCTCCTGCACTGATCGATCGCTGCCCAGGCTTGCTCGATCACGGTAGCATCCTTGCTCGAGCAGTCCTCGATCACGGCGGTGGCTTTTACTCTGCCCCGGTACCACGGTAGCAGGCTTGCTTGACTACGGTACCAAGGTAGCACGACCGCAGCTTTACTCGAGCACGATAGCATTGTAGTAGCTTGCTTGACCACGGAACCACGGTGGCAGCCTTACTCTACCACGGTACCACGGCAGAATAGCAGAGCTGTAGCGCAGCGGCGCTGTAGCAGCCTTGCTCGAGCAGTGCTCGATCACTGCTGTGGCTTGCACGACCACGGCAGCAGCCTTGGTTTAGCACTGCTCGATCACTGCTGTGGCTTGCTCGATCACGGTAGCTACCTTGCTCGACCACTGTTCAATCACTGCTGTGGCTTGCTCAATCACGGTAGCAGCCTTGCTCTAGCACTGATTGATCACTGTTGTGGCTTGCTCAATCATGGTACCAACCCTGCTTCATCACTAATCGATCACCGTGGTGGCTTGCTCAATCAGGGTAGCAGCCTTGCTCCATAACTGATCTATCACTACTGTGGCTTACTCGATCTGGGTAGCAGTCGTGCTACAGCATTGATCGATCACTATCGTCGCTTGATAGATCTAGGTAGCAACCTTGCTCGAGCAGTACTCGATCACTACCGTGGCTTTTGCTCGAGCACGGTAGCATTGCTGCAGCTTCCTCGACCACGGTACCACAGTTGCAGCCTTGCTTGACCACGGTATTGCAGTAGCATAGCAGCGTGGTACCTCAGTAGCACGGCAGCAGCCTTGCTCAAGCAGTGCTCGATGATTGATCGGTCACTGCCCTGGCTTGCTCAATCGCTGGAGCAGCCTTGCTCCAGCACTGAACGATGACTGTCGTGGCTTGCTCGATCACGGTGGCATCCTCCCTTGAGCAGTCCTCGAGCACTGTCGCGGCTTTTGCTCGACCACGGTACCAAGACAGCAGCGTCGCTAGTCCACGGTACCAAGGTAGCACGGTCGCAGCATTGCTCAAGCATGGTAGCATTGCAGCGGCTGCCTCATCCACGGTACAATGGTGGCAACGTTGCTCGACCACGGTATCGCGGTAGCATAGCAGCGCGGTAGCGAAGCAGCACAGTAGCAGCCTTGCTCGAGTAGTGCTCGATCACTGATCCATCACCACTGTGGCTTGCTCGATCACAGTAGCAGCCTTGCTCCAACAGTGATCGATCACTGCTTTGGCTTGCTCGATCAGGGTGGCAGCCTTGCTCAATCACTGATCGATCACTGCTCTGGCTTGCTCGATCACGGTAGCAGCATTGCTCTGGCACTGCTCGATCATTGCAGCACCCTTGTTCAAGCACTGCTCGATCACTACCCACGCTTGCTCGGTCACGGTAGCAGCCTTGCTCCAGCATTGATCGATCACTGCCCTGGCTTGCTCGATCACGGCGGCATCATTGCTCGAGCAGTCCTCAATCACGGCCGTGGCTTTTGCTCGACAGCGGTACAACAGTAGCAGCCTTACTGGACCACGGAACCAAGGTAGCACGGCTGTAGCTTTGCTCGAGCATGGTAGCATTGTAGCAGCTTCCTCGACAATGGAACCACCGTGGCAGCCTTACTCCAGCACTGATCGATCACTATTGTGGCTTCCTCGATCATGGTAGGAGCCTTGCTCAAGCACTGCTCGATCATTGCGGCAGCCTTGCTCAAGCACTGCTCGATCATTGCAGCAGCCTTGCTCAAGCGCTACTTGACCACAGCCTTGGCTTGCTCGATCACGGTAGCAGCCTTGCTCCAGCAACAATTGATCACTGCTGTGCCTTGGTTGATCAAGCAGTCCTCGATCACTGCCGTGGCTTTAGCTTTGTTGCGTTACCAAGGTAGTGCGGCAGCAGGTTTGCTCGAGCACTGTAGTATTGCCTCAGCTACCTTGACCACGGTACCACGGTGGCAGCCATGCTCGACCACAATACTACGGTTACATAGCAGCGCGATAGCGTAGCAACATGGTAGTAGACTTGCTCGCGCAGTGCTCGATCACTGATCGATCACTGCTATTGGTTGCTCGATCAGGGTAGCAGCCTGCTCCAGCACTGAGCGATCACTGCTTCGCGTTGCTCGATCAAGGTAGCAGCCTTGCTAGAGCACCGCTCGATCATTGCCGTGGCTTGCTCAGTCATGGTAGCATATCTGCTCCAGCACTGATCGATCACTACTGTGGCTTGCTCGATCACGGTAGAATCCTTGCTCGAGCAGTATTAGATCACTGCCATGGATTTTAGTCTGCCATGGTACCAAGGTAGCACGACCGCGGCTTTGCTCGAGCTCGGTAGCACGGTGTCAGCCCTGCTCAACCACGATACAGCGGCAGCGTAGCAGCGCCGTAGTGCAGCAGCACGGTAGCAACCTTGCTCCAGCAATGATCGATCACTGCCGTGGCTTGCTCGACCATGGTAGCAGCCTTGCTCGATCACTGATCGATCACTGCTCTGGCTTGCTCTATCACGGTAGCAGCCTTGCTCGATCACTATTGTGCCATGCTGGATCACTGATCGATCACTACTGTGGCTTCCTAGATCACAGTAGCAGCCTTGCTCTAGCACTGATCGATCACTGCTATGGCTTGCTCAATCACCGTAGCAGCCTTGCTCTGGCACTGATCGATCACTGTTGTGGCTTACTCGATCATGGTAGCAGCCTTCCCAAGCGCTGCTCGATCACTGCCCTGGCTTGCTTGATCATGGTAGCATCCTTGCTCCACTGGTCCTCGATCACTTACGTGGCTTTTGCTCAACCACAATGTCACGGTAGCAGCCTTGCTCGGCCACGGTACCAAGGTAGCACGGCCCAAGCGTTACCTGAGCACTGTAGCATTGTAGTAGCTTCCTCGACCACGGTACCACGGTGGCAGCCTTGTTCGACCGGGGTACCATGGTGGCATAGCAGCGCGGTAGCGCAGCAGCACTGTAGCAGACTTGCTCGAGCAGTGCTCGATCACTGATCGATCATGGTAACGACCTTGCTCCAACACTGATCGACCGCTCCGATGGCTTGCTCGATCAAGGCAGCAACCTTGCTCCACCACTGATCGATCACTGCAGTCGCTTGCTTGATCAGGGTAGCAGCCTTGCTCCAGCACTGCTCGGTCACTATTGTGGCTTGCTCGATCATGGTAACAGCCCTGCTCCAGCACTGATCGTTCACTGTCGTGGCTTGCTCGATCACAGTAGCATCCTTGCTGCTGCAGTACTCGATCACTGCCGTGGCTCTTGCCTAACCAGGATACCAACGTAGCACGGCCGCAGCTTTATTCCAGCATGGTAGCATTGCAGCAGCTTCCTCGACCACAGTAGCTCGGTAATATAGCAGCGCAGTAACGCAGCAATACGGTAGCAACCTTGCTCGAGCGGTGCTCGATCACCACTGTGGCTTGCTCGATCACAGTAGCAGCCTTGCTCCAGCACTGATCGATCGCTGGTCTGGCTTGCTCGATCACGGCAGCAGCCTTGCTCCAGCATTGCTAGATCACTGTAGCAACCTTGCTCAAGCACTGCTCGATCATTGCAGCATCCTTGCTCAAGCACTGCTTGACCACTGCCTTGGCTTGCCCGATCACGGTAGCAGCCTTGCTCCAACAACAATTGATCACTGCTGTGCCTTGGTTGGTCAAGCAGTCCTCGATCACTGTCGTGGCTTTTGCTTGGTTGCATTACCAAGGTAGTCCGATCGCAGGTTTGCTCGAGCACTGTAGTATTGCAGCAGCTACCTTGACCACGGTACCACGGTACCATGGTGGTAGCCATGCTCGACCACAATCCTACGGTTACATAGCAGCGCGATAGCGTAGCAGCACGGTAGTAGACTTGCTCGCGCAGTGCTCAATCACTGATCGATCACTGCTGTTGGTTGCTCGATCAGGGTAGCAGCCTTGCTCCAACGCTGATTGATCACTGCATCGGCTTGCTCGATCAAGGTAGCAACCTTGCTACAGTACTGCTCGATCTTTGCCGTGGCTTGCTCCGGCACGGTAGCAGACCTGCTCCAGCACTGATCGATCACTACTGTGGCTTGCTCGATCATGGTAGAATCCTTGCTCGAGTAGTACTAGATCACTGCCGTGGATTTTGGTCGGCCACGGTACCAAGGTAGCACGGACGCGGCTTTGCTCGAGCACGGCAGCATTGCACTAGCTTTCTCGACCACGGTACCATAGTGCCAGCCCTGCTCGACTACGGTACCGCGATAGCGTAGCAGCGCGGTAGTGTAGCAGCACGGCAGCAACCTTGCTCTAGCAATGATCGATCACTGCTATGGCTTACTCGATCACGGTAGCAGCCTTGCTCGATCACTAATCGATCACTGCTCTGGATTGCTCGATCACGGTAGCAGCCTTGCTCGATCACTGCTGTGCCATGCTCGATCATTGATCGATCACTGCTGTGGCTTCCTAGATCACAGTAGGAGCCTTGCTCTAGCACTAGTCGATCACTGCTGTGGCTTGCTCGATCATCGTAGCAGCCTTGCTCTAGCGCTGATTGATCACTGCTGTGGCTTACTCGATCATGGTAGCAGCCTTGCCCAACCACTGCTCGATCACTGCCCTGGCTTGCTTGATCATGGTGGCATCCTTGCTCGACTGGTCCTCAATCACTCACGTGGCTTTTGCTCGACCACAATACCACGGTAGCAGCCTTGCTCCAGCACTGATCGATCAATGCTGTGGCTTGCTCGAGCATGGCAGCAGCCTTGCTCCAGCACTGCTCGATCATGGCAGCAGTTGTGCTCCAGCACTGCTCGATCAAGGTAGCAGCCTTGCTCCAACACAGATCGATCATTACCGTGGCTTGCTCGATCACGGTACCATGGTAGCATCATTTCTCCAGCACTGATCGATCACTACTATAGCCTGCTCGATCATGGTGGCAACCTTGCTCAAGCACTTCTCGATCATGGCAGCAGCCTTGCTCCAGCACTGCTCGATCATGGCAGCAGCCTTGTGCAAGCACTTCTCGATCATGGTAGCAGCCTTGATCCAACACTGATCGATTACTGTTGTGGCTTGCTCGAGCAAGGTAACAGCCTTGGTCAAGCACTGCTCCATCATGGCAGCAGCCTTGCTTCAGCACTGCTCGATCACTGCCCAAGCTAGCTCGATCACAGTAGCAGCCTTACTCTAGCATTGATCGGTCACTGCTGTGTCTTGCTCGATCACCGATCGATCATTGTTGCGGCTTGCTCGATCACTGTAACAGCCTTGCTCCAGCGCTGATCGATCACTGCTGTGGCTTGCTCGATCACGGTAGCAGCCTTGCTCAAGCACTGCTCGATCATGGCAGCATCCTTCCTCAAGCATTGGTCGATCACTGCCTTGGCTTGCTCGATCACATAGCAGCCTTGTTGCAGCACTGATCCATCAGTGCTGCGGCTTGCTCGATCACAGCAACGGCCTTGCTCAATCACTGATCGATCCCTACTGTGGCTTGCTCGATCAGGATAGCAGTCTTGCTCCAGCACTGATCGATCACTGCTATGGCTTGCCTAATCATGGTAGCAGCCTTGCTCCAGCACTGATTGATCAGTGTTGTGGCTTGCTCGATCATTGCAGCAGCCTTGCTTAAGCACTACTCGATCACAGCATTGGCCGTGCTCTAGCGCTGCTCGATCACTTGCTTGGCTTGCTCGATCACGGTAGCAGCCTTGCTCCAGCATAGATCGATCATTACCGTGCATGCTCGATCATGGTAGCATGCTTGCTCTAACAGTCCTCGATCACTACCATGGCTTTCGCTCGACCACAGTACCACGGTAGCAGCCTTGCTTGAGCACTGCAGCAGCTTCCTTGTAGACGGTACCCTGGTGGCATCCTTGCTCGACCGCGGTACCACGGTAGCATAACAGCACGATAGGGCAGCGGCACGGTTGCAGCCTTGGCTGGGCAGTGCTCGATCACTGATTGATCATTGTTGTGGCTTGCCTGATCATAGTAGCAGCCTTGCTCAATCACATATCGATCACTGCTGTGGCTTCCTCAATCACGATAGAGGCCTTGCCCCAGCACTTAATGGTCACTGTTGTGGCTTGCTCGATGATGTTAGTAGCCTTGCTCCAGCACTGATCGATCAGTGCTGTTACCTGCCCAATCATTGCAGCAGCCTTGCTCAAGCACTGCTCGATCATGGCAGCGACCGTGCTCAAGCATTGCTTGATCACTTCCCTGGCTTGCTCCATCATGGTAGCAGCCTTGCTATAGCACAGATTGATCACTACTATGCATGCTCGATCGTAGTACTGTCCTTGCTCGAGGAGTTCTCGATCGCTGCATGGCTTTTGCTCGACCACGGTACCCTGGTCGCAGCCTTGCTCGATCACGGTAGCACAACAGCATAACAGCACGGTGGCGCAGCAGCAGGGTAACAGCCTTGCTTGAGCAGTGCTCGATCACTGATTGATGATTGTCGTGGCTTGCTCGATAATAGTAGCAGCTTTGCCCGATCACAGATCGATCACTGCTGTGGCTTACTCGATTACTGTGGAAGCCTTGCTCCATCACTGATCGATCACGTCTGTGGCCTGATCAATCCTGGTAGCAGCCTTCCTCAAGCATTACTCAATCACGGCAGCAACCTTGCTCCAACACTAGTCGATCACTGCCCTGGCTTGCTCGATAACGGTAGCATCCTCGCTCATACTGTCGTCGATCACTGCCGTGGCTTTTGCTCGTCCACGGCATCTAGCTAGCACAGCCATAGCTTTGCTCGAGCACGATAGCATTGCAGCAGCTTCCTCCACCATGGTGCCGCGGTGGCAGCCTTGCTCGACCACTGAATCGCAGTAGCATAGCAGTGCGATAGCACCGCTGCACGGTAGCAGCCTTGCTCGAGCAGTGCTCGATCACTGATTGATCACTGCTATTGCTTGCTCGATCACAGTAGCGGCTTTGCTCGATCACAGATTGATCACTGCTGTGGCTTGCTCGATCATAGTAGCAGCCTTGCTCCAGCACTGATCGATCACTGTTGTGGCTTGATCGATCACGGTAGTAGCCTTGCTCTAGCACTGATCCATTACTACGGTAGCTTGCTCGATCACGGCAGCGGCCTTGCTCTAGCACTTATCGATCACTGCGGTGGCTTTCTCGATCACGGCAGTAGCCTTGCTCCAGTACTGATCGATCACTGCTGCGGCTTGCTCGATCATGATACCAGCGTTGCACTAGCACTGATCGATCATTGCTGTGGCTTGCACGATCACAGTAGCAGCCTTGCTCGATCACTGCTACGGCTCGCTCGATGACAGTAACAGCATTGCTCCAGCACTGATTGATAACTGCTGTGGCTTGCTTGATCATGGTAGGAGCCTTGCTCCAGCACTAATCTATCACTGTTGTGGCTTACTCGATCATGGTAGCGGCCTTGCTCTAGCACTGCTCGATCATTGCAGCATCCTTCCTCAGGCATTGCTCGATCACTGCCCTAGCTTGCTCGATCACGACAGCAGCCTTGCTCCAGCACTGATTGATCACTGCCGTGGCTTGCTCGATCACGGTAGCATCCTTGCTCGAGCAACCCTCGATCACTGCCATGGCTTTTGCTCTCCCACGGTACCGCGGTAGCAGCGTTGCTCAACCACTGTACCAAGGAAGTACGGCTACAGCTTTACTCGAGCACGGTAGCATTGCAGCAGCCTTGCCCGACCACGATACTGTGGTAGCATAGCAGCACAGTAGAAGCCTTGCTCGAGCAGTGCTTGATCACTGATCGATCGCTACTATGGCTTGCTCGATCATGATAGCAGCCTTGCTCCAGCACCGATCGATCACTGCAGTGGCTTGCTCGATCATGGTAGCAGCCTTGCTCCAGCTCTGCTCGATCATGGCAGCAGCCTTGATCAAGCATTGCTAGATCACTGCCCTAGTTTGCTCGATCACGGTAGCAGCCTTCCTCCGCCACTGATCGATCACTGCCGTGGCTTGCTCGATCACGGTAGCATCCTTGCTCGACCAGCCCTCGATCACTGCCGTGGCTTTTGCTCGCCTATGGTACCACGATAGCAGCGTTGCTCGACCACGGTACCAAGGAAGCACGGCTGCAACTTTGCTGAAGCACGGTAGCATTGCAGCAGCTTCCTCGACCACGATACCACAATGGCAGCCTTGCCCGACCACGTTACCGCGATAGCATAGCAGCGCGGCAATGTAGCAGCACAGTAAAAGCCTTGCTCGAGCAGTGCTGAATCACTAATCCATCACTGCTGTGGCTTGCTCGAACATGATAGCAGCCTTGCTCTAGCACTGATCGATCACTGCTATGGCTTGCTCGATCTTGGCAGCAGCCTTGCTCCAGCACTGCTAGATCATTGGCCTGGTTTGCTCGATCACGGTAGCTGCCTTACTCTAGCACCGATCGATTACTACCTTGGCCTGCTCGATCAGGGTAGCATCCTTGCTCGAGCGGTCCTCGATCACTGCCGTGGCTTTTGCTTGACCACGGTACCAAGGTAGCCCGGCCACGGCGTTGCCTGAGCACGGCAGCATTATAGTAGCTTGCTCGACTGCTCGATCATGGTGGCAGCCTTGCTTGACCACGGTACGGCGGTAGCATAACAGTGCGGTAGCACAGCGGCATGGTAGTAGCCCTACTGGGGCAGTGCACGATCACTGATCGATCAATGTTGTGGCTTGCTCGATCACGGTTGCAACCTTGCGACAGCAATGATCGATCACTGCTGTGGCTTGCTCGATCGCGATAGCAGACTTGCTCAATCACTGATCGATGACTGTTGTGGCTTGCTCGATCACAGTAGCAACCTTGCTCCAGCACTGATCGATCACTGCTGGGCTTGCTCGATCAGGATAGCGGCCCTGCTCCAGCACTGCTCGATCATTGCAGCATCCCTGCTTTGGCACTGCTCGATCACTACCTTGGCTTGCTGGATCACGGTAGTAGCCTTGCTCCAATATTGATCGATCACTATCGTGGCTTGGTCGATTATAGCAGCATCCTAGCTCAAGCAATCCTCGATCACTGCCATGGCTATTGCTCACCCAAGGTACCATGGCGGGAGCGTTGCTCTAGCACGGTACCAAGGAAGCACGGCTGTAGCTTTGCTCGAGCACGGTAGCATTGCAACAACTTCCTCGACCACGATACCATGGTGGCAGCCTTGCCCGACCACGGTACCGCGGTAGAATAGCAACGCGGTAGCGCAACAGCACGATAGAAGCCTTGCTCTAGCAGTGCTAGATCACTGATCGGTCACTACTGTGGCTTGCTCGATCATGATAGTAGCCTTGCTCCAGCACTAATCGATCACTGCCGTGGCTTGCTGAATCATGGGAGCAGCCTTGCTCCATCATCGCAACAACCTTGCTCAAGCACTACTAGACCACTGGCCTGGCTTGCCCGATCACGGTAGCTGCCTGACTCTAGCATTGATTGATCACTGCCTTGGCCTACTCGATCACGGCAGCATCCTTGCTCGAGCGGTCCTCGATCACTGCTGTGGCTTTTGCTCGACCACGGTACCATGGTAGCCGCCTTGCTCGACCACGGTACCAAGGTAGCATAGCCGCGACATTGCCTGAGCATGATAGCATTACACCAGCTTCCTCGACTGCTCGATCATGGTGGCAACCTTGCTCGACCACGGTACCGTGGTAGCATAGCAGTGCGGTAGCGCAGCAACACGGTAGCAGCCTTGCTCAAGCAATGCTCCATCACTAATCGATCACTGTTGTGGCTTTCTCGATCTTGGCAGCAGCCTTGCTCGAGCACTTATCGACCACTACTGCGGCTTGCTCGATCACGGTAGTAGCCTTGCTTGATCACTAATCGATCACTGCTGTGGCTTGCTCGATAGAGGTAGCAACCTTGCGCCAGCACTGATCGATCACTGCTGTGGCTTGCTCGATCATTGAAGCAGCCTTGCTGAAGCACTTCTCGATCATGGCAGTAGCCTTGCTCAAGCACTGCTAGATCACTGACTTGGCTTGCTCGATCACGACAGCAACCTTGCTATAGCACTGATTGATCACTATTGTGACTTGCTCGATCATGGTAGCAGCCTTGCTCCAGCACTGCTCGATCATGGCAGCCTTCAGGTGTTCACCGGTCAGCTCGTCCCTTCTACCAGAGATGCGCACCTGGCCTTAATTGGTCGGGTCGTTCCACCAGTGCTACTACTTTGCAAAAATTAGAGTGCTCAAAGTAAGCCTGCGCTCTAAATACATTAGCATGGGATAACATCATAGGATTCCAATCCTATTGTGTTGACCTTCGGGATCGAAGTAATGATTAATAGTGATAGTCGGAGGTGAAATTCTTGGATTTATGAAAGACAAACAACTGTGAAAGCATTTGCCAAGGATGTTTTCATTAATCAAGAATGAAAGTTGGCGGCTCAAAGACAATCAGATGCCATCCGAGTCTCAACCATAAACGATGCCGACCAGGAATCAGCGGATGTTGCTTTTAGGACTCCGTTGGCACCTTATGAGAAAACAAAGTTTTTGGGTTCTGGGGGGATTATGGTCGCAAGGCTGAAACTTAAAGGAATTGACAGAAGGGCACCACCAGGAGCGGAGCCTACGACTTAATTTGACTCAGCACAGGGAAACTTACCAGGTCCAAACATAGTAAGGATTGATAGACTGAGAGCTCTTTCTTGATTCTATGGGTGGTGGTGCATGGCCGTTCTTAGTTGGTGGAGCGATTTGTCTAGTTAATTTCGTTAACGAACGAGACCTCAGCCTACTAACTAGCTATGTGGAGCTAAACCTCCACGGCCAACTTCTTAGAGGGACCATGGCCGCTTAGGCCAAGGAAGATTGAGGCAATAACAAGTCTGTGATGCCCTTAGATGTTCTAGGTCGCACGCACGCTACACTAATGTATTCAACGAGTCTATAGCCTTGGCCGACAGGCTCGGGTAATCTTTGAAATTTCATCGTGATGGGGATAGATCATTGCAATTGTTGGTCTTCAACGAGGAATTCCTAGTAAGCGTGAGTCATCAGCTTGCGTTGACTACGTCCCTGCCCTTTGTACACACCGCCCGTCGCTCCTACTGATTGAATGGTCCGGTGAAGTGTTCGAATCGTGGCGACATGGGCGCTCCCGCACCGACGACGTCGCAAGAAGTCCACTGAACCTTATCATTCAGAGGAAGGAGAAGTCGTAACAAGGTTTCCGTAGGGAAACCTGTGGAAGGATCATTGTCGAATCATGCAAAGTAGAACGACCCACGAACCCGTCAACAAAGCGCAGACGGGGACAGGACGATCGCCTGCCCGCTCTCAGGGGTTCCACGAGGCGCCTCGCCGCCCGTGTGCCCCCGAGCGGACAACGTACCCCGGCGTGGAACGCGCCAAGGAACATGAACAAGAGAGGCATGACCGCAGCCTCATCCCCCATAGGGATCTGTCCGTGGGGCCCTGCAATCTCCAACTTATCAAAACGACTCCCAGCAATAGATATCTGGGCATTCGCATTGATGAAGAACATAGCAAAATGCGATACTTGGTGTGAATTGCAAAATCTCGTGAACCATCGAGTCTTTGAATGCAAGTTGTGCCCATCCCATGAACCATCGAGTCTTTGAATGCAAGTTGTGCCCGAAGCCATCCGGTCGAGGACACGTCTGCCTGGGTGTCACGCAACATGTCGCCCCCACAGCCCAGCCCTATCCCACCCCGGGCTGGTGGTAGCAGCGGGGCATAGAGGCTGGCCTCCCGTCGTGCGCAACTGTGGCTGGTCTAAAAATGAACGATGGAGCGATGGACTCCGCGACACACGGTGGTGGTAGATTCGCCCCCCGAGCAACAATCCGGACCGTCCCTCCCTCAGCACTCGACGACCTTCCATCAAACACATGCGACCCTAGGTCAGGCGGGGCCACCTGCTGAGTTTAAGCAGATCAATAAGCGGAGGAACAGAAACTAACAAGGATTCCCCTAGTAACGGCGAGCGAACTGGGAAATGCCCACCATCAAAATCAAGCGCCCCTAGCGCTCAAATTGTCGTATGGAGAAGCGTCCTTAGCGATGGACCGAGCCCAAGTTCCCTGGAAAGGGGTACCATAAAGGGTTAGAGCCCCGTTGTGCTTGGACCCTGTCACACCACGAGGCGTTGTCGATGAGTCGGGTTGTTTGGGAATGCAACCCCAATTGGGCGGTAAACTCCGTCCCAGGCTAAATATGGGCGAGAGACCGATAGAGAACAAGTACCGCGAGGGAAAGATGAAAAGGACTTTGAAAAGAGAGTCAAAGAGTGCTTGAAATTGTCGGGAGGGAAGTGGATGGGGGCCGGCGATGCATCCCGATCGGATGTGGAACGACGACAAGCTGGTATGTCGATCGGCTCATGGCGTGGACTGATGTGGATTGGGGCAGCGACCCAAGCCCAAGCCTTTGAAACGCATGCGGAAATGTCATGACCCTGATCGTGGTAGGCAGCGTGCGGCCCTCGGCGTGCCTTGGCACCTGCACGCTCCCGGCATCGGCCTGTGGGCTCCCCATTGGACCCGTCTTGAAACACGAACAAGGGAGTCTAACATGTGTGCGAGTCAATGGGTGGAAAACCCGTAAGGAACAAGGAAGCTAACTGGTGGGACTCCCTGTGGGTGCACCACCTACCGACCTTGATCTTCTGAGAAGGGTTTGAGTGAGAGCATGCCTGTCGGGACCCGAAAGATGGTGAACTATGCCTGAGCTGGGCGAAGCTAGAGGAAACTTTGGTGGAGGCCCGCAGCAATATTGACTTGCAAATCGTTTGTTTGACTTGGGTATGGGGGCGAAAGACTAATCAAACCATCTAGTAGCTGGTTCCCTCCGAAGTTTCCCTTAGGATAGCTGGAGCTCGAGGGCGAGTTCTATTGGGTAAAGCCAAAGATTAGAGGCATCGGGGGCGCAATGCCCTCGACCTATTCTCAAACTTTAAATAGGTAGGACGGCACGACTGCTTTGCTGAGCCACACCACGGAATCGAGAGCTCCAAGTGGGCCATTCTTGGTAAGTAGAACTGGCAATGCGGGATGAACCGGAAGCCGGGTTACGGTGCCCAACTGCGCACTAACCTAGAACCCACAAAGGGTGTTGGTTGATTAAGACAGCAGGACGATGGTCATGGAAGTCAAAATCCGCTAAGGAGTGTGTAACAACTCACCTGCCAAATCAACTAGCCCCGAAAATGGATGGCACTGAAGTGCGCTACCTATACACGGCTGTCAAGGCAAGTGCCAAGCCTCAATGAGTAGGAGGGCATGGCGGTCGCTGCAAAACCTAGGGCATGAGCCCGGGCGGAGCGACCGTCGGTGCAGATCTTGGTGGTAGTAGCAAATATTCAAATGACAACTTTGAAGGCCCAAGTGGGGAAAGGTTCCATGTGAACGGCACTTGTACATGGGTTAGTCAATCCTAAGAGATGGGGGAAGCCTGTCTCACAGCACCTCGCACGCGAGTTTCGAAAGGGAATCAGGTTAAAACTGCTGAACTGAGATGTAGTGGTTGACGGCAATGTTAGGGAGTCCAGAGACGTCGGTGAGGGCCTCGGGAAGAGTTATCTTTTCTGTTTCACAACCTGCCCACCCTGCAAACGGCTCAGCCGGAGGTAGGATCCAGCGGTCGGAATAGCACTGCACGTCGCGTGGTGTCCGGTGGGGAGTTTGGCTGGGGCGGCACATCTGTTAAAAGATAACGCAGGCGTCCTAAGATGAGCTCAGCGAGAACAGAAATCTCGTGTGGAACAAAAGGGTAAAAGCTTGTTTGATTCTGATTTCCAGTACAAATACAAATCGTGAAAGCGTGGCCTATCGATCCTTTTGATCTTCGGAATTTGAAGCTAGAGGTGTCAAAAAAGTTACCATAGGGATAACTGGCTTGTGGCAACCAAGCGTTCATAGCGACGTTGCTTTTTGATCCTTTGATGTCGGCTCTTCCTATCATTGTGAAGCAGAATTCACCAAGTGTTGGATTGTTCACCCACCAATAGGGAACGTGAGCTGGGGTTAGACTGTTGTGAGACAGTTTAGTTTTACCCTGCTGATGACGGTGTCGCAATAGTAATTCAACCTAGTACGAGAGGAGCTGTTAATTAGCACATTTGGTGATCGCGCTTGGTTGAAAAGCCAGTGGCGGTAAGCTACCGTGCACTGGATTATGACTGAACGCCTCTAAGTCAGAATCCGGGCTTGTGCCGACACATGCGCCTGCCGCCCGATTCCCGTCCCCCAGTAGGGGCTGCTGGCCCCCAAGGGCATGTGTTGTTGGCGAAGCTCGTACAGCGGACGAGCCGTGCAAGCCACCTTGAAGCACAATTCCTACCGAGCAACGGGTAGAATCCTTTGCAAATGACTTAAATACTCGACGGGGTACTGTAAGTGGCAGAGTGGCCTTGCTACCATGATCCACTGAAATTCAGCCCTTTGTTGCTTCAATTCATCCCTCCCCTCTTTGCTTAGCCGATCCGTCAAAAAGCCCCCGAGGTTATGCTCGACAGTCGTGCCGACCACAGTGCCTACTCGACAGGCCGAAACCACTCCTGAAAATGCACAAGTATAACTCCACTATGCGCCTTGCCCAACCACGAGGATGGTCTCCTAGCAGCAGCAGCGATTGCTGTTTTGCCTTTGCTCGATCATTGTTCTTATGGGAGGTTATCACTGTGGTACCGTAGTCGATGACTGTCGTGCCTACCTTGAGCTATAGAGCATATGTTCCTTGTTCATTGCCTTCGCTCGAGTAGCGCTCAATCAGTGCCGTGCCTTTTGCTCGACTTAGAAGCACACTTGCTGCTCCAGCACTGCCATAGCTTGCTCGACCACGCCAGCACGGCAGCAGCCTTGCTCAACCGTGGTAGCAGAGCCTTGCTCGAGCAGTACTCGATTACTGACGCGGCTTGCTCCAGCACGGTAGCACCTTGCTGCAGCACAGTATCAGCCTTTCTAGAGCACTAGTAGAACATTGCCACGGTAGCACGGTAGCAACCATGCTCGACCAAGGCGACACAGTGGCTCTCTCGAGCACGGCAGCACAGCAGTAGCCTTGGTCGAGCACTGCTCGATCACGGTAGCAGCTTTGCCCGGGCACTGCTCGATCACTGCTATAGCTTGCTCGATCACAGTAGCAGCCTTGGTCAAGTGCTGCTCGATCACTACTGTGCCTTACATCAGCTCGGCAGCAACCTTGCTCGATACTGCTTCAGCCTTGCTTGACCATAGTAGCAGCCTTGCTCGGGCACTGCTCGATCACTGCTGTGGGTTGCTCGATCATGGAAGCAGCCTTGCTCAATCATTGATCGATCACTGCAGAGGCCTACTCGATCACTATTGTGGCTTGCTTGATCACTGATCGATCACTACTATGGCTTGCTTGATCACTGATCGATCACTACTGTGGCTTAATCGATCACGGTAGCAGCCTTGCTCTAGCACTGCTCGATCACTGTCGTGCCTTGCAGCAGCTCTCTGGCAGCAATGCCGCGGCTTGCTCGACCACAGTATCATTGGCCGTGCTCGACCACAGTACCATGGTAGCACGGCAACAGCACCGCTCGAGCATAGTAGCACGGCTGCTGCCTTGGTTGACCACTGCTTGGTCACGGTAGCAGCTTTGCTCCGGCACTGCTCGATCACTGCTGTGGCTTGCTCGATCACGGTAGTAGCCTTGCTCTAGCACTAATCGATCACTGCGGTAGTTTGCTCGATCATGGTAGTAGCCTTGCTCAAGCACTGCTCAGTCACTGCCCTAGCTTGCTTGATCACGGTAGTAGCCTTTCTCCAGCACTGATCGATCACTACCGTGGCTTGCTCAATCACGGTAGCATCCTTGCTTGAGCAGTCCTTGATCACTGCCGTGGTTTTTGCTCGACCACGGTACCATGGAAGCAGCACTGCTCGACCACGATATCAAGGTAGCACGGCCGCAACTTTGCTGGAGCACGGTAGCATTGCAACAGTTTCCTCGACCACGGTACCATGGTGGTAGCCTTTTGCGGCTTGCACGATCACCGCAGCAGCGTTGCTCCAGCACTGATCGATCACTTCTGCGGCTTGTACGATCGTGGTAGCAGCCTTGCCCAAGCATTGCTCGATGATTGCAGTAGCCTTGCTCTAGCACAGATCGATCGCTACTGTGGTTTGCTCGATCATGGTAGCAGCCTTGCTCCAGCACTGCTCGATCTTGGTAGCAACCTTGCTCAAGCACTACTCGATCACAGCCCTGGCTTGCTCGATCACAGTAGCAACCTTGCTCCAACATTGATCAATCACCACTGTGGCTTGCTCGATCATGGTAGCATCCTTGCTCGAGCAGTCCTTGATCACTGCAGTGGCTTTTGCTCGACCATGGTACCCAGGTAGCACTGCTGCAGCTTTGCTCGAGTGCAGCAGCATTGCAGCAGCGTTCTCTACCACAGTACCATGGTGGTAGCCTTGCTTGACCACGGTTCCGCGGTAGCATAGCAGCACGGTAGCGTAGCAGCGCGGTAGCAGCCTTGCTTGATCACCGATCGATCACTGCTGCGGCTTGCTCGATGATTGTAGCGCCCTTGCTCAAGCACTGCACAATCATAGCAGCATCCTTGCTGAAGCAGTGCTCGATCACTGCCGTGGCTTGCTCGATCGCGGTAGCAGCATTGCTCCAGCACTGATCGATCACTGCTGTGGCTTGCTCGATCGCTGTAGCATTCTTACTCGAGCAGTCCTCAATGACTGCCATGGCTTTTGCTTGATCACGGTACCACGGTAGCAGCATTGGTCGACCACGGTACCAAGGTATCGTGGCTGCAGCTTTGCTCGAGCACGGTAGCATTGCAGCAACTTCCTCGACCACGATACCATGGTGGCAGCCTTGCTCGACCACGGTACTGTAGTAGCATAGCACGCAGTAGTGCAGCTGCACGGTAGCAGCCTTGCTCGAGGAGTGCCCGATCACTGATCGATCCAGCTGTGGCTTGCTCGACCACGGTAGCAGCCTTGCTCTGGCACTGATCGATCACTGCTGTGGCTTGCTAGATCACAGTAGCAGCCTTTCTCGACTAATGTTGTGGCTTGCTTGATCACAGTAGCAGCCTTGCTCCAGCACTGCTCCATCATGGCAGCAGCCTTGCTCAAGCACTGCTCGATCATGGCGGTAGCCTTGCTCCAGCACTGCTCGATCTCTGCCCTTGCTTGCTCGATCACGGCAGTAGCCTTGCTCCAACACTGATCGATCACTGCCGTGGCTTGCTTGATCATGGTAGCATCCTTGCTCGAGCAGTTCTCGATCACTGTCGTGGCTTTTGCTAGACCATGGTACCACGGTAGCACAGCCGCACTTTGCTCGAGTGCAGTAGCATTGCAGCAGCTTCCTCGACCACGGTACCACTGTGGCAGCCTTGCTAGACCACGGTACGGCGGTAGCATAGCAGCGCGATCGTGCAGCAGCACGGTAGCAGCCTTGTTCGGCCACTCCTGTCGCTTGCTCGATCACGGTAGCAGCCTTGCTCCAACACTGATCGATCACTGTTGTGGCTTGCTCGGTGATGGTAGCAGCCTTGCTCAAGCACTACTCGATCATAGCGGCATCCTTGCTGAAGCAGTGCTCAATCACTGCCGTGGCTTGCTCGATCGCTGCAGCAGCCTTGCTCCAGTACTGATCGATCACTACCGTGACTTGCTCGATCACTATAGCATTCTTGCTTGAGCAGCACTCGATCACTGTCGTGGCTTTTCCTTGACCACGTTACCACGGCCACAGCCTTGCTTTATTGCGGTACCAAGGTAGCACGGCCGCAGCTTTGCTCAAGCATGGTAGCATTGCAACAGCTTCCTCGACCACGATACCACTGTGGAAGCCTTGCTCACCATGGTACCGCGGTAGCATAGTAGCGTGGTAGCGCAGCAGCATGGTCGCAGCCTATCTTGAGCAGTGCTCGATCACTGATCGATCACTACTGTGGCTTGCTCGATTAGGGTAGCAGCCTTGCTCCAGCACTGATCAATCACTGCTGTGGCTTGCTCCATCGTGGTAGCAACCTTGCTCCAGCATTGATCGATTACTGCTATGGCTTGCTCGATGACGGTGGCAACCTTGCTCTGGCACTGATCGATCACTACTGTGGCTTGCTCGATCATGGTAGCAGGCTTGCTCGAGCACTGCTCGATCATTGCCGTGGCTTGCTCGATCACGGTGACTGCCTTGCTCCAGCACTGATCGATCACTGTAGCAGCCTTACTCCAACACTGATCGATCACTGTTGTGGCTTGCTCGATCACGGTAGCAGCCTTGCTCTAGCACTGATTGATCGCTGTAGTGGCTTGCTGGATCGGGGTAGCAGCCTTGCTCAAGCACTGCTCGATCAATGTTGTGGCTTGCTCGATCAATGTTGTGGCTTGCTCGATCACAGTAGTAGCCTTGCTCTAGCACTAATCGATCACTGCCGTGGGTTGCTTGATCACGGTATCATCCTTGCTAGAGCAGTACTCGATCACTACCGTCGCTTTTACTCGACCACGGTGCCACGGGAGCAGTCTTGCTCCACCACGGTACCAATGTAGCACAGCCGTAGCTTTGCTCGAGCACGGTAGCATTGCAACAGCTTCGTCGACCATAGTACCACGGTGGCAGCCTTGCTCGACGACAGTACCACGGTAGCATAGTAGTGTGGTAGCATGGCACCGTGGCTTGATCACTCCGGTGGGTTGCTGTGGCTCGGTAACAGCCTTGCTCGAGCAATGCCATGGCTTCCTTGACCATAGTAGAAGCCTTCCTCAGCAGCGCTTGATCACTGTCGTGGCTTGCTCAATCACTGTCGTGGCTTGCTCAATCACTGTCGTGGGCTGCTATATGCTTACTCGAGCAGTACTCGAGCGCCTTGCTGCGTTGCTCGAGCATGCCCATCCCTTGCTCGATCATTGCTCGGCAGAAGGGGGTGGTGTAAAATTTGGGGGTCATAGTATCACCTTCTAGGATGGAGAAAAACTTAAAATAAGCTCTTTAAGGGGGTAGAGGTGCAGCGTGCCCACTTACGCCCTCTGCGCCTCCCGACGTGCATCGATTGCTACCTAGCATATGGATGTGCTCGGGTGCTGGTAGCGGTGCCACGGACCATGGTAACGCAGCAACTCCTGCATCGCCGGTAGCCGAGTCATGGTTGGAGCTAGCCGGGCTAGTCGTGTGCACATTCTAGTGCTCGTGGCGGGCGCTGCAACCCGAGGTACGATTTTTCGGCAGCACAATTCATGGTGCCCCAATGATCTAACCCGTGATCGAGACATTGTGCTACGGATATCGATCTCTGTCGCGCTGCTCGATCAACCACCGTCCCATGCTCCATCGCCCATTGTCCCTTTCTCGATCATTTGTCAAGTGTTTCTCGATCACGGTGTCACACTGCTCATGGTATGATCTAGCGTTAGTTTATTCTCGCGTCTAGCACCCGGTCGTGGTCTAGCGGGCTACCCACTTTCCCGACCGAGGAACTCCTCGGAGAGGGGCAGCGGGTACGTTTGTGTGACTGTGCACTAGTGTGCGTGATGGTGTGTGAGTGGTGATATGGTTGTGCCTGCTGGCAGGCCCATTGGTGGTATGGCCACTGGACTATCCGCTCGTCGACTCCTCAATGCACATTGCAAGCATCTTTCCTTGTGACATTACAGCCGATTCCGGTGTTGTCTACCGTGTCAAGTGGTACTCAACATCATGTGTGTGCTCTGCAACGATTGCCTTTTGAGGCGATTGTTGGACAATGCAGTGGCCCCCTAGCACCACTCCGCAGCTATCGTGATGGGTGTTGCGATGGCTCAGGGGTGCCAGCTCGACCTCTCGGATGCAGAACATTCATCGGCACGTGACCCTTGGCCCA
This sequence comes from Lagerstroemia speciosa, assembly GCA_037672795.1. Classification (NCBI taxonomy): domain Eukaryota; kingdom Viridiplantae; phylum Streptophyta; class Magnoliopsida; order Myrtales; family Lythraceae; genus Lagerstroemia; species Lagerstroemia speciosa. The sequence continues at coordinate 8,470,292 of CM075291.1, forward strand.
TTTGTGCCTGGATTGTTGTGCTTCTTTGGAATGACGCTCGTGCCTTATCCATGTCACTCCTGGCCTAGCACTGGTGGGGCACACGGACAGGTGCAGTGCTGTTGATCGATGCTACCTAGTTGATCCTGCCAGTAGTCATATGCTTGTCTCAAAGATTAAGCCATGCATGTGCAAGTATGAACTAATTCAGACTGTGAAACTGCGAAAAGACTCATTAAATTAGTTATAGTTTTTTTGATGGTATCTGCTACTCGGATAACTGTAGTAATTCGAGAGCTAATGCATGGAACGAACCCCGACTTTTGGAAGGGATGCATTTATTAGATAAAAGGTCGACGTGGGCTTTGCCCGATGCTCTGATGATTCATGATAACTTGACGGATCGCACGACCATCGCCCCGGCAACGCATCATTCAAATTTTTGCCCTATCAACTTTCGATGGTAGGATAGTGGCCTACTGTTAGACCCCTGAGGTGGTATCCTAAGACCCGCCTACCATGAGCATGCCTCAAAGTCATGGTAGCGGGTGCTAGGAGGGCACATTATCGACTAAGTGTCGAGGTGTTGGACCGTGATGCACATGACTGCTCAAGCAAGGCACTGTGATGGTACTTGATCAGGAGACGGATTCTCGATCATGATTGTGGTTGCAGGCACAAGGGAAGCGATGGAGCCCAAAGGCTATCTTCAGGAATACGTGCTACGAATGCTGTGGAGCGCTTGGCAGCGTTCCTTGGAGTAGATGCGAGCCGTAGTGGAAGGATCAATCAAGTCCTTGGATCACAACCTGCCTTATTAGGAGTAGCGGGAATCATGGCATGGATCCAATCAATCCATGATTGGGGGAGGCAATCATGGATACGCCTAGAAGCCGCTTATGTAAGTCAAGCACGCCAGATATGGAAGTTGACCGAGCATTGGGGGATCCAACAGGGCAAGGGGATTCTTAGAAGGAGAATTAGCCCTATCTATAGAAGACAGGTGTGCCAGATCGGGAAGCTTGCGACGATCAGGGATCCAACATGGCAAGAGGAATCTCAGGAGGAGAATATTCTCGGCACACATGGAAAGTCTTGATAGAGATTGGTCAACTACCTTGTATAGACTTGGTGTTAGGGAAAGTCAAGATTACCTGGCATATTTGCTTGGTGGGCTTCGTGTATAAATAGGCGTGGACTCTAATTTGAGGGAGGGCACTTCATTCAGGGAGAGTCATTTGAGGAGAGCCAGACATTCACTCACAAGAGGGAGAGCAGACAACTGAGGGCACGAGGTACACACTAAGTGGCGAGTGTGAGTGCTGAGTCTGTATTGTGAGGAGTCGAGTGAGGAGTGCAAGCCGTAGGGGCTGTGAGGCATATACTCGACCAGAGTCCGTAGTTGGGTTTTTTTATACTAGTTGTGAGATAATACAAGTTAATTTTTGCCAACCTCTTCTGTGTTGCTTTGATCGTTTCTAGGCTTGTGAGCCTCCGTTGTGTGGGAATTTTGTGGTTGGTTACTAAAGCAAGCTGCTAATGCCTAGCGGTACCAAGGTACTCGAGCGGTATTTGGGTAGTGCCCTTGGCCCCGTGAAAACTGGTATCAAAGCCTGAGAATACCAAGAATTGGTATCAGAGCCTGAAGATACCAAGGAGTTGGTATCAGAGCCTGGAGATACCAAGGAGTGGTATCAAACCCCGATTTCGGCAACATTACAACTGTGACGACTCGATCGATGGAGGCATTGCAGGAACGAATGGTGGCCTTGGAGAGGCAAGTTGCAGCATTCACAGAAGATGCTCCCTTGATGAGCGTTGTACATGAGCGCATCCTTGCTCTCGAAGACAATGTCGGAGAGGGCGATGACCTTGGTGGGATGCTGACGGACCTTGTGAAGGTCCTGGTCTCTGATATCGCTGCATTGTGAGATGATGTGGTCTTGATCAAGCGACAACTAGCTACTTAGGGAGTAGCATCGGGGAGTGAGACTCGGCAGAAGGTGAATATCCCCACGCCCAAGGCATTCGAAGGCACTCGGAGTTCGAAGGAGTTGGAGAACTTCCTTTGGGACATGGAGACGTACTTCGATGCTGCAAAGGTCCCAAAAGCGGATAAGGTCATGGTAACCACCATGTACTTGGCAAATCATGCAAAGCTATGGTGGCGAACACGGGCCCAAGATGCACTCAGTGCTGGGTGACCACGTATTGAGATGTGGGAAGCGCTAAAGCAGGAATTGAAAGAGCAATTCCTATCGAGCAACACCGCGTGGGTGGCTCGGGACGCACTCAGCAAGCTGAAGCAGACCAGCTCAATGCGGGAATATGTCAAGCAGTTCAGCTTATTGATGCTTGATGTGACGGACATGTCAGAGACAGATAAGCTGTATACATTTTTGAAGGGTCTGCAGCCATGGGCTCAACTAGATCTCAGACGCCAAGGTGTGAAGGACCTTCCAATAGCCCCAGCAGCGGCTGATGCGCTGCTCGACTTGCGCAACACTCAAGTTGAAGACGGGGTGGAGGAGGTGCAGGAAGAGGACAAGGACAAGGTGTCCAAGTCCAAGGCCAAGGGATGGAACGACAAGGGTAAGAGCAGGCTCACTCATGAGGACAAAGGGAAGGAGAAGGAGAATGAGGGAAACGGCTCCTTGAAGAAGGACCCTCGGACTCATCCCGGTTGCTTCATATGCAAAGGTCCCCACAAGGCAAAGGATTGCCCAAAGCGGGAGAAGCTCTCGACGTTGGTTGATCAAGACTCTGATGACGAGGCAGTGGTACATGCCTCTACGTTGCAGATGCTAGGTGCACTTCGTTCTGATTGACGGAAGGCTGCCTATGGACTATTGTTCGTGGATGTGCAACTCAATGGTTGAAAGGTGTCGATTGGTAGACACAGGAGCGTCCCACACATTCATGTTGGACAGGATGGTGCGAACACTTGGGTTGAAAGTGGAGTGGCACAACTCCGAGTTGAAGGCAGTAAACTCGAAGAGCCAGACAATAAGTGGCCTGGCTAAGGTTGTTCCCATCAAGATGGAGTCTTGGGAAGGAAGCCTCGATGTTATGGTTGTCCCGTTCGATGACTATGACCTGGTTCTAGGGAACAACTTCTTCGTGGAGGCCTCGGTTATAGTCTACATGCACCTCGGCGGATTCATGATTGGTGATCCGCGACACCCATGCTTTGTTAGAGGATACAAGGGTTTCAGTCGCAACAAGGGTTTACGACAGAAATGGTGTCTGCCATGCGGGTAGCACGAGGGAGGAAGAAGGGCTGCCCCACCTACTTGGTGGATGTAGGCGGAGCGGGGGCGCAAGGTGTTAGTCTAGAGCCAGGAGTGCCTTTGGAGAGTGCAAAGGTACTTGGGAGTCTTTAGGGTGTGATGCCTAAAGAGCTGCCAAGAAGTCTACTACCATGAAGGGCAGTGGACCACGAGGTGGAGGAAGCCGTGGTGAAGGAGTAGGTGCTCAGGCTTCCTAACTTGGTGAAGCCCTTCAAAGCGCATGGTGACTGTGCAGTTGGAGGCGTGCTCGTGCGGGACGAGAACTCTGTTGCAAGCCGGAAGCTGAAGCCTGTGGAGCAGCGCTACTCAGCACACAAGAGGGAGAGATTTGGTGCCATTTACCATCGAACTTCAGCTTTCCTGAAGGGCATCCGGGCCGCGGTGCAATAGAATCGGGGTTACCAGCTCTTGATGGAGCAGGTAAAAGATGGCACGGTGCGACGCTATCGGCTAGAAGATAGGCTACTCTACAAGAAGGGTGGTCGCCTATACGTCCCTTGCGGAGGGGGACTACGTCGCAGACTCATGGAGGAGTGCCACGACAACCAGGGGGCTGGACATCGAGGCCGGGAGCGCATGCTGGCGCTGCTTTCAAGGTCATATAGATGGCCTAGGATGTTAGAAGACGTCGAGAGGTACGTCAAGGTCTTAGCGGCATACCAC
>CM075291.1:8479223-8524223 GCA_037672795.1 Lagerstroemia speciosa
TCAATCACTGTTGTGCCTTGCTTGATCACGGTAGCAGCCTTGATCGATCACAGCTGTGGCTTGCTCGATCACGGTATCAGCCTTGCTCCAGCACTGATCAATCACTGTTGTGGGCTGCTCGATCATGGTAGCACCCTTGCTCCAGCACTGCTTGATCATGGCAGCAGCCTTGCCAAAGCACTGCTCGATCATTGCCCCAGCTCGGTCGATCACTATAGCAGCCTTGCTCTAGCACTAATCGATCATTGCCGTGGCTTGCTCGATCACGGTAGCATCCTTGCTCGAGCAGTTTTCGATCACTATCGTAGCTTTTGCTCGACCACGGCACCATGGTATCAACCTTGCTCGACCACGGTACCAAGGTAGCATGGCACAGCTTTGCTCGAGCATGGTAGCACTGCAGCAGCATGCTCGAGCACGGTAACAAAGTGGCAGCCTTGCTCGACCACGGTACCACAGTAGCAGCCCTGCTAGATCATTGATCGATCACTGCTCTGGCTTGCTCAATCACGGTAGCAGCCTTGCTCCAGCACTGATCGATCACTGTTGTGGCTTGCTCGATCCTGGTAGCAGCCTTGCTCAGCACTGCTCGATCATGGCAGCAGTCTTGCTCAAGAGCTGCTCGATCACTGCCCTGTCTTGCTCGATCACGGTAGCAGCCTTGCACCAGCACTGATTGAACACTGTCGTGGCTTGCTCGATCACGGGACCATCCTTGCTTGAACAGTCCTCGATCACTGCCATGGCTTTTGCTCAACCACGGTACCAAGGTAGCACTACCGCAGCTTTGCTCAAGCACGGTAGCATTGCAGCAGCTTGCTCAACCACGGCACCATGGTGGCAAGGTAGCATAGTAGGGCGGCAGCGTAGCAGCACGGTAGCAGCCTTGCTCGAGCAGTGCTCGATCACTGATTGATCACTGCTGTGGCTTGCTTGATCAAGGTAGCAGGCTTGCTCCAGCACTGATTGACCACTGCTATGGCTTGCCCGATCACGGTAGTAGCCTTGTTCGATCACTGATGTGGCTTGCTCGATCACGATAGCGGCCTTGCTCCAGCATTGATCGATCACTGCTGTGGCTTGCTCGATCATGGTAGTAGCCTTGCTCCAGCACTGCTCGATCATGGCTGCAGCCTTGCTCCTGCACTGATTGATCACTGCCACGGCTTGCCCGATCACCGTAGCATCCTTGCTTGAGCAGTCGTCGATCACTACCGTGGCTTTTGCTCGACCATGGTACGACGGTAGCAGCCTTGCTCGACCACGGTACCAAGGGAGCACGGTCGCAGCTTTGCTCGAGGATGGTGGCATTGTAGCATCTTGCTAGACCACGGTACCACGGTGCCAACCTTGCCTGACCACGGTACCACGATAGAATAGCAGTGCGATAGCGCAGCAGCACGGTAGCAGCCTCGCTTGAGCAGTGCTCGATCACTGATCGATCGCTACTGTGGCTTGCTCAACCACTGTAGTAGCCTTGCTCCAGCAAGGATTGATGACTGCTGTGGCTTAATCAATTAGGGTAGCAGCCTTGCCCCAGCACTGATCGATCACTCCTGTGGCTTGCGTGATCAAGGTAGCAGCCTTGCTCAAGCACTGCTCGATCACTGTTGTGGCTTGCTCGTTCATGGTAGCAGCCTTGCTCCAGCACTGATTGATCACTGTCGTGGCTTTCTCGATCACGGTAGCATCATTGCTCGAGCAATACTCGATCACTGTCGTGGCCTTTACTCGACCACGATACCAAGGTAGCACGGCCACAGCTTTGCATGAGCATAGTAGCATTGTAGTAGCTTTCTCGACCACGGTACCATGGTACCGTCCTTCCTCGACCATGGTGCCGTGGTAGCATAGCAGCGCGGTCGCGCAGCAGCATGGTAGCAACCTTACTCGAGCATGCCAGTCCCTTTCTCGATCATTGCTCGAGCAGAAGCTGGTGCTATAAAATTCGGGGGTCATAGTATCACCTTCTAGGTTGGAGAAAAAATAAGCTCTTTAGGGGGTAGAGGTGCAGCCTACCCCCTTATGCCCGCTACGCCTCCCGACGTGCATCCATCACTACCTAGCATTTGGATGTGCTCAGGTGCTTGTAGCACTGCCACGGACCACGGTAACACGGCAACTCCTGCACCGCCGGTGGCCGGGTCGTGGTTGGAGCTAGCCAGGCGGGTTGCGTGCACATTCTTGTGCTCGTGGTGGGTGCTGCAACTCGGGTTACGATCGTTTGGCAACGCAATTCGTGGTTCCCTAATGATCTACCCCGCGATCGACATGTTGCGCTCTGGTTATCGATCTCTACCGCGTTGCTCGATCAACCACCTTCCCTTGTTCCATTGCCCATCGTCCCTTGCTCGATCATTTGTCACGCGTTTCTCGATCACGGTGTCACACTGCTCATGGTATGCTCTAGCATTGGTTTGTTCCCACGTCTAGCGCCCGATCGCAGTCTAGCAGGCTGCCCACTTTCCCGATCGAGGAACTCCTCGAAGCGGGGCAGTGGGTACATTCGTGTGACTGTGCACCGGCGTGCGTGATGGCGTGTGAGTGGTGATATGGTCATGCTTGCTGGCGGGCCCAGTGGTGGTATGGCCACTGGACTGTCCACTCGTCGACTCCTCAATGCACGTTGCAGGCGTCTTTCCTCGTGACTTTACAACCGGTTCTTGTGTTGTCTACCATGTAAAGCAGTACTCAACATCGTGTGTGTGCTCTCCAACAATTGCCTTCCGAGGCGATTGTTGGACAATGCAGTGGCCCCCCTGCACCACACATGCAGCCACAGTGATGGGTGCCAGCTCGGCCTCTCGGATGCAGAACATTTCACAGGCACATGGCCCTCGGCCTACTAGTGCCTGGATTGTTATGCTTCATTGGAATGACGCTCGTGCCTTGTCCGTGTCACTCCCGGCCTAGCGCTGGCGGGGCACACGAGCAGGTACGGCGCCATCAATGGATGCTACCTGGTTGATCCTGCCAGTAGTCATATGCTTCTCTCAAAGATTGAGCCATGCATGTGCAAGTATGAACTAATTCAGACTGTCAAACTGCGAATGGCTCATTAAATCAGTTATAGTTTGTTTGATGGTAGGAACTCATCGGATAGGAAGAGTGATGACGAAGCCCAAGAATGGGAAGGGAACGGTTCCTCCGATGAATGAGCCTCAACCTTCATGTGGCTCCACGCTAACAAGGCAAGTTTCCTTTTCCACTAGTATTTCACATTGAGGACAATGTGTGGTTTAGGTTTGGGGGATGTGCAAACATATATGCTTTGCTTTGGAAATTCGGGTTAAGTGTCAGTTGGTGCAAACACATGCCTTGCTTGCCTTGCTTGCGGGATTTTCTGTTTAATTGTTGGCTCTCTCATGCACTTTGATCTATGTTTTAGAATTAGGTTTGCATTTAGCAGTAGTTGCATAATAGGTTAGTATAGTCTGCATGGTGTGATTTACTGTTACATTAAAAAAAATTGCAAAAAGAAGCAAATCTTTTGAAAAACCAGTTGGTCCTTATTCTATGATGATTATTAACGGCTGAAAATTCAAAGCATGATTGGATTTGAGATTGCAACAAACTTAGGACATGTTTTAGAAAGTTGTCAGGATGCCCAAACTTCAATCTTTTCACGACACTCTTGCATTAGAGATAGCTTAAATCTACCCTTGAAATTGCATGGTTGTATGGCATACATTAGAATAGACAAGAACATGAACCTAGATATCCCACAAAAGGCAAATAGAGAAAGAATGCTGAAAAAGTGAAAAATCATGTGAAATGCATAGTCATGAGCTTAATGAAAAGATGTGCCAAGGCTCTGAGCACCGTTGTACGGGCTTGAGCTGAATTTAGAGCAAAAAGCATATGCAATACGGCCCGACATGTGCTTGTAGTGGAAACTGTCAATGAGTCGAAGCTCGAGGATAGATCCGAAGGGGTATCTCAAAACCTAATGCCTTGGACCAATTGGGATGCGAGCCATTGGTCGATTCCTCGCTACACGGGCCTAGCTCTTGGACATGACACTCAAAGTCGTGCACCACCAAATAAAGAACAAAGTTAAAAGAAATGAGCTAATTTGTCAAGGGCAATGTCTAGGGGAGTGTTTGAGTCTTTTGATTGTTTGCTTGACCAACTTATCTATTGATTGGGTGCTTGAACTATGTTAAGAGTTTTTTGCACTAACACCGCACAAGTGAGGGCTGAATGATTGTGAAAATTTGACATCCTAAGGTAGCTGCATTGAAAGTGAAGATTGTGTGATGAATCAGAAGCCATTCCTGAGAATGTTTTGGGACCAACATGGTTTAAATATTTTGATTGCATGTTCTTAGCTTTGCTCAGAGAAGAGCAAAAGTCTAGGTTTGGGGGTGTGTTGATACGACGATTTGTATTATTTATGCATCCATTCCCGACCTAGAATCATATGTTTTCGGCCATCTCCCATACATTTAGAGGGCAATTGCATATCTTTTCTGTATTGGGATTGAATTGCTATGAATGATAATTTTCAGAGCTCCACACATGGATTATATACTGCTGGGAATTGTTTGATGTGCAAGGAATGATGAAGACTGGGCTTGTTAGATGCATCTCTTTTTGTAGAGAATTTCTCCTACTTCCTGTGTGATAAATAGGTCAAATAATATATCATCAGAAAGCTTGTTGAGTCAGGATTCCAGCGCATCAAACAGATCTAAAATCGGAGCTGAAACGAAGAAGTTATGGCCTAAATAGGAAAACTGCGCGCGGAACGGGGGATAGACCGCGGTCCTAGACCGTAGTTTACTAAGGCATTTTTCCTAGACCGCGGTCTACTGAGAGGAATTCGGCCAAACCATTTGAAGGATGGTGGGACCCACCAACTTTTATCCCACACTGATTACATCAAGAAAGGAGGGAGTACACATCCTCTATATATAGTAGAGCCTACCCAACAAAGCAAGGGATAGAAGAGTAGAAGAAAAAGGCACAAACTCAATTACGAGAAGAGGGACCACAACGACCATTCAGGAAGTCGGGATTGGGAGATTCGACTCCATTATCTAGAGTTCTTTCTGTCCCTTTTCTTCTGATTTTCTACATGTTGTCTTTCTCTTTTAATTCTTGTAGTTTACTTGAATATGTGTAACTAAATCCCTAGAATCCTAGGGGGATCAATGGACCCATTTCTATGTTTTAAGTAAAGCTCTTTCCTTTCACATGTATGATTCTGTCGAGGTACGCCTCCTTGGTGTTATTTATGCAATTTCATGCTTAATGCTTTCTTTTGGAATGGCCACCCACGAGAATGAACTTGCGACTGCAAGGAGCCTTGAAAGAGGGAATCGATGTCAAGCTAGACATTGCATAATCTAGGTCAGCTTATGCCGGAAGGTGAGGTTATTCGTGCGAGCACATCGGAAGATGGTGAGCACCCTAGATAGCCATTTAAGGTTGGTTTAGTTTGGCCTTTCAACATTAATTGCCTAGGAATAGAGTGGATTAGTTTCTTCCGCTTAGGTACATTCGTATGACATCGGAAGGTGCCTACAATGGAAGTGGGGAAACCCTAGAACCCTAGGTTAGTAACATGACAAAATTCATTGTGTGAAAGAGGATTCTTGCTTAAGACTAGAATTGGTGAAGTTGTGAACCTTAGGAGCTTTTCATCAACTGATTTCCATCTATTTATTTTCTATCTGTTTGCTTTCTGTCTTTTAATTACTGCATGATTCTCAACTCATTTGATTGACTTGGCTTGGAAATAGTTGTGCCAATTTTAGTGCTTAGCATAAGAGTCCTCGTGGGAACGATACTCTACTCACTCTTTACTACTTGTATGCGATACGTATACTTGCGTGCAACATCTTCAATTACGCAACACCGCACCGCTCGAGCACGTTAGCACGGCTGCCGCCTTGGTCGAGCACTGCTTGATCACGATAGCAGGTTTGCTCAGGCACTGCTTGATCACTGCTGTGGCTTGCTCAATCACTGATCAATCACTGCTGTGGCTTGCTCGATCACGGTAGCAGCCTTGCTCGAGCACGGATCGATCACTGTTGTGGCTTGCTCGATCATGGTAGCAGCCTTGCTCCAGCATTGCTCGACCACGGTACCACGGTAGCAGCATTGCTCGACCACTGTACCAAGGTAGGACTGCCGCAGCTTTGCTCGAGCACGGTAGCATTGCAACAGCTTCCTCGACCACAGTACCACAGTGGCAGCCTTGCGCGAGCACGGTACTACGGTAGCATAGCAGCGTGGTAGCCCAGTAGCATGGTAGTAACCTTGCTTGAGCAGTGCTCGATCACTGATCAATCACTGCTGTGGCTTGCTCGATCGCAGTAGCAGCCTTGCTCCAGCACTGATCGTTCGCTGCTGTGGCTTGCTCGATCATGGTAGCAGCCTTGCTCGATCACTGATCAATCACTACTATGGTTTGCTCGATCATGGTAGCGGCCTTGGTCAAGCGCTGCTCGGTCGTTGTCGTGGCTTGCATCAGCTGGGCAGCAGCCTTGCTCAACCACGGCAGCACCCTTGCTCGGGCACTGCTCGATCACTGCTGTGGCTTGCTCAATCACGGTAGCAGCCTTGCTCGATCACTGATCTATGACTGCTAGGGCTTGGTCGATCACTGCTGTGGCTTGATCGAACACGGTAGCAGGCTTGCTTGATCACTAATCGATCACTGCTGTGGCTTGTTCGATCACTGATCAATCATTGCTGTGGCTTGCTCGATCACAGTAGCAGCATTGCTCCAGCACTGATCGATCACTACGATGGCTTTCTCGGTCAAGGTAGCATCCTTGCTCGAGCAGTCCTCGATCACTACCATTGCTTTTGCTCGACCACAATACCATGGTAGCAGCCTTACTCCAGCACTGATCGATCGCTGTCGTGGCTTGCTCAATCACGGTGCATCCTTGCTCGAGCAGTCCTCGATCACTGCACTGGCTTTTGCTCTACCACGGTACCACAGTAGTAGCCTTGCTCGACCACAGTACCAAGGTAGCATAGCAGCGTGGTAGCGCAGCAGCAAGGTTGCAGCCTTGCTCGAGCAGTGCTCAATCACTGCGGTGGCTTGCTTGATCACGGTAGCAGCCTTGCTCTAGCACTGATTGATTGTTGCTGTGCCTTGCTCGATAACGGTAGCAGCCTTGCTTGATCACTGATCGATCACTGCTGTGGCTTGCTCGATCATGGTAGCAGCAATGGTCAAGCGCTGCTCGTTCACTGCCGTGGCTTGTATCAGCTCAGCAGTAGCCTCACTCGAGCACTGCTTCAGCCTTGCTCGATCAAGGTAGAACCCTTGCTCGGGCACTGCTCGATCACTGCTGTGGCTTGCTCGATCACGGTAGCAGCCTTGCTCGATCACTGATCGATCATTGCTATGGCTTGGTCGATCACTACTGTGGCTTGCTCGAATATGGCAGCAGCCTTGCTCGATCACTAATCGATCACTGCTGTGGCTTGTTCGATCATTGATCGATCACTACTGTGGCTTGCTCGATCACTGTAGCAGCCTTGCTTGATCACGAATCGATCATGTTGTGCGTTGCCCGATCAAGGTAGTAGCCTTGCTCCAGCACTGATCGGTCACTACGACGGCTTGCTCGGTCAAGGTAGCATCCTCGCTCGAGCAATCCTCGATCACTGCCGTAGCTTTTGCTCAACCACATACCACAGTAGCAGCCTTGCTTCAGCACTGATCGATCACTGTCGTGGCTTGCTCGATCAGGGTAGCATCCTTGCTCGAGCAGTCCTCGATCACTGTCGTAGCTTTTGCTCGACAAACGGTGCCACGGCTAGCAGCCTTGCTCGACCACGGTACCAAGGTAGCATAGCAGCATGGTAGCGTAGCAGCATGGTAGCAGCCTTGCTCGACCATGGTACCTTGGTAACATAGCCGCGTAGTAGCGCAGCAACATGGTAGCAGCCTTGCTCCAGTAGTGCCCTGTCATTGATCGATCACTGCACTGGCTTGCTCGATTAGGGTAGCAACCTCTCTCCAGAACTGATCGATCACTGTCGTGGCTTGCCCGGTCATGGTCGCATCCTTGCTCGAGCAGTCCTTGATCATTGCTGTGGCTTCTACTCGACCACGGTACCACGGTAGCAGCCTTGCTCGAGCACGGTCCAAGGTAGCACGGCCGCAGCTTTGCTCGAGCACGGTAGCATTGCAGAAGCTTCCTCGACCACGGTACCATGGTGGCAGCCTTGCTCGACCATGGTATCGCAGAAGCATAGCAGCGGGTAGTCAGCAGCACGGTAGCGGCCTTGTTCGAGCAGTGCTCGATCACTATTGTGGCTCGCTTGATCACAGTAGCAGCCTTGCTCCGACACCAATCGATCACTGCAGTGGCTTGCTCGATCAGGGTAGCAGCCTTGCTCCAGCACTGATCGATCACTACTATGGCTTGCTCGATTTGGGTAGCAGGCTTGCTCGATTAGGGTAGCAGCCTTGATCAAGGACTACTCGATCACTGCCGTGGCTTGCTCGATCACGGTAGCATCCTCGCTCGAGCAGTACTCGATCGCTCCCGTGGCTTTTGCTCGACCACGGTACCAGGGTAGCACGGTCGCAGCTTTGCTCAAGCACGATAGCATTGCAGCAGCTTCGTCGACCACAGTACCACGACGGCAGCCTTGCTCGATCGCAGTACTGCGGTAGCATAGCAGCACGGTAACAGCCTTGCTCGAGCAGTGCTCGATCACTGATCGATCACTACTGTGGCTTGCTCGATCACGGTAGCAACCTTGCTCTAGCACTGATCGATGACTGCTGTGGCTTGCTCGATCATGGTGGCAGGCTTGCTCGATCACTGATCAATCACTATTGTGCCTTGCTTGATCACGGTAGCAGCCTTGCTCCAGCACTAATCGATCGCTGTTGTGGCTTGCTCGATCATGGTAGCAGCCTTGCTGAAGCACCACTCGATCATGGCAGTAGCCTTGCTCAAGCACTGCTCGATCACTGCCCTGGCTTGCTCGATCACGGTAGCAGCCTTGCTCAAGCACTGCTCGATCACTGCCCTGGCTTGCTCGATCACGGTAGCAGCCTTGCTCCAGCACTAATCGATCACTGCGGTGGCCTGCTCGATCAGGGTAGCGGCCTCGCTCAAGCACTGCTCGATCACAGCCGTGGCTTGCTCGATCATGGTAGCAGCCTTGCTCCAACACTGATCGATCACTGCTGCGGCTTGCTCGATCACTGCAGCATCCTTGCTCATGCCGTACTCAATCACTGTCATGGCTTTTCCTCGACCACGGTACCAAGGTAGCACGGCCGCGGCTTTGCTAGAGCACTGTAGCATTGCAGCAGCTTCCTCGACCATTGTACCACGGTGGCAGCCTTGCTCGATGCCGGTACCGCAGTAGCATAGCAACCCGGTAGCGTAGCAGCACGGCAACAGCCTTGCTTGATCACTCCGGTGGGTTGCTGCAGCTCGGTAGTAGCCTTGCTCGAGTAGTGCTCGAGCAATGCCATGGCTTCCTCGACCACAGTGTATGCCTAGCTCGAGCAGTGCTCGATCACTGTCGTGGCTTGCTTGGTCACTGTCGTGGGCTGCTATACACTTACTCGAGCAGTACTCGAGCACCTTGCTGTGTTGCTCGAGCATGCCAGTCCCTCGCTCAATCATTGCTCGAGTAGAAGGGAGTGGTGTAAAGTTCAGGGTTCATGGTATCACCTTCTAGGATGGAGAAAAACTTAAAATAAGCTCTTTAAGGGGGTAGAGCTGCAGCCTGCTCCCTTATGCCCGCTATGCCTCCCGGCGCGCATCCATCACTACCTAGCATATGGATGTGCTTGGGTGCTGGTAGCGCTGCCACGGACCACGGTAACGCAGCAATTCCTGCATCACCGGTAGCCGGGTCATGGTTGGAGCTAGCCGGGCAGGTCACGTGCACATTCTTGTGCTCGTGGCGGCACTGCAACTGAGGTTACAATTGTTCGGCAGCACAATTCGGGTGCCCCAATGATCTACTCCACGATTAGCACGTTGCGCTACGGTTATTGATCTCTGCCGCTTTGCTCGATCAACCACCGTCCCTTGCTCCATCGCCCATTGTCCCTTGCTCAATCATTTGTCACACGTTTCTCAATCACGGTATCACACTGCTCGTGGTATGCTCTAGCGTTGGTTTCTTCTCCCGTCTAGCGCTCGGTCGCGGTCTAGCAGGCTGCCCACTTTCCCAACCGAGGAACTCATCGGAGCGGGTTGGCTGGTATGTTCGTGTGACGGTGCACCAGCGTGTGTGATGGCGTGTGAGTGGTGATATGGTCGTGCTTGTTGGTAGGCCCAGTGGTGGTATGGCCACTGGACTGTTCGCTCGTCGACTCCTCATTGCACGTTGCAGGCATCTTTCCTTGTGACGTTACAGCCGGTTCTTGTGTTGTCTACCGTGTCAAGTAGTACTCAACATCGTATGTGTGCTCTCCAACGATTGCCTTCCGAGGCGATTGTTGGACAATGCAGTGGCCCCCCTGCACCACGCACGCAGCCATAGTGATGGGTGCTGCGATGGCTCAGGGGTGCCAACTCAGCCTCTTGGATGCAGAACATTTCATAGGCACGTGGCCGTCGGCCTACCTGTGCCTAAATTATTGTGCTTTGCTAGAATGACGGTCGTCCCTTGTCCGTGTCACTCCCGGCCTAGCGCTGGCGGGGCACACGGGCGGGTGCGACGTCGTCGATGGATGCTGCCTAGTTGATCCTGCCAGTAGTCATATGCTTGTCTCAAAGATTAAGCCATGCATGTGCAAGTATGAACTAATTTAGACTGTGAAACTGCGAATGACTCATTAAATCAGTTATAGTTTGTTTGAAGGTATCTGCTACTCGAATGGCTCATTAAATCTGTTATAGTCTGTTTGTTTGAGCTAATACGTGCAACAAACCCCGACTTTTGGAAGGGATGCATTTATTAGAAAAAAGGTCGATGCCGGCTTTGCCTGATACTCTGATGATTCATGATAACTTGACGGATCGCACTACCATGTGCCGGCGACACATTATTCAAATTTTTTTGCCCTATCAACTTTCGATGGTAGGATAGTGGCCAACTGTTAGACCCCTGAGGTGGTATCCCAAGACCCACCTACCATGAGCGTGCCTCGGAGTCATGGTAGCAGGCAACGTGCTGGGTGGGCATGTTATCGACTAAGTGACGAGGTGCTGGATCGTGATGTGCATGGCTGCTCAAGGAAGGCACTGTGATGGTACTTTATCATGAGAAGGGTTCTCAATCATGACTGTGGTTGTAGGCACACGGAAAGCGGTGGAGCCCGGAGGCTATCTCCCAAGATATGTGCTACGAATGCTATGGAGCGCTTGGCAGCGTTCCTTGGAGCAGATGCGAGCCACGGTGGAAGGATCAATCAAGTCCCTGGATCACAATCTGCCTTATGGGAAGCAGCGGGAATCATGGCATGGATCTAATCAATCCATGATTGGGGGAGGCAATCATGGATACGCCTAGAAGCCACTTATGGAAGTCAAGCACGCCAGATATGGAAGTTGACCAAGGATTAGGGGATCCAACAGGGCAAGCGGATTCTTAGGAGGAGAATCATCCCTATCTATGGAAGCCAGGTGTGCCAGTTTGGGAAGCTTGCGAGGATCAGGGATCCAACTTGCCAAGAGGAATCTCAGTAAGAGAATATTCCTGGCACACATGGAAAGTCTTCATAGAGATTGGTCAACTCCCTTGTATAGACTTGTCGTTAGGAAAAGTCTAGATTACCTGGCATATTTGATTGGTGGGTTTCGTGTATAAATAGGCGTGGACTCTCATTTGAGTCATTCATCAGGAGGCATTCAGATTTAGAGACTCACAAGAGGGAGAGCAGACAACTGAGGACACGAGAGACAAACTGAGAGGAGAGTGTGAGTACTGAGTCTGTATTGTGAGGGGTCAAGTGAGGAGTGCAAGCAGTGGGGGCTGTGAGGCATATACTCGACCAGAGTCTGTAGTTGGGTTTTTTTATACTTGTTGTGAGATAATACAAGTTAATTTTTCCCAACCTCTTCTGTGTTGCTTTGATCGATTCTAGGCTTGTGAGCCTCGACTGTGTGGAGATTTCGTGGTTGGTCAGTAGAGCGAGTTGCTGACGCCTAGCGGTACCAAGGTACTCGTGTGGTATTCGGGTAGTGCCCCTGCCCCGTGATAGCAGGTATCAGAGCCTGGAGATACCAAGGAGTGGTATCAGACCCCGATTTTAGCAATATTACAGCCGTGATGACTCGATCGATGGAGGCACTGCGGGAACGGATTGGAGAGGCAAGTTGCCACAATCATAGAAGGTGCACCCTTGATGAGCGCTATGCATGAGTGCATCCTTGCTCTCGAAGACAATGTTGGAGAGGGCAATGACCTTGGTGGGACGCTGACGGACCTTGTGAAGGTCCTGGTCTCGGAAGTCGCTGCGTTGCGAGATGATATGGTCTTGATTAAGCGACAACTAGCTACTCAAGGAGTAGCATCGGGGAATGAGACTCAGTGGAAGGTGAAGATTCCCGAGCCCAAGGCATTCGAAGGTACTCGGAGTTCGAAAGAGTTGGAGAACTTCCTTTGGGACATGGAGATGTACTTCGATGTTGCAAAGGTCCTCGAAGTAGATAAGGTCATGTTGACCACCATGTACTTGGCAAATGATGCGAAGCTATGGTGGCGGACACGGGTCCAGGATGCACTCAGTGCTGGGCGACCACGTATTTAGAGGTGGAAAGCATTGAAGCAGGAATTGAAAGAGCAATTCCTACAACACGGCGCGGGTGGCTCGGGACGCACTAGGGAAGCTGAAGCAGACCAGCTCAGTGCAGGAATATGTCAAACAGTTCAGTTTATTGATGTTTGACATGACGGACATGTCAGAGATGGATAAGCTGTATACGTTTCTGAAGGGTCTGTAGCCATGGGCTCAACTGGAGCTCAGACGCCAAGGTGTGAAGGACCTTCCAATGGCTCTAGCAGCAGCTAATGCGTTGCTCCACTTGCGCAACACTCAGGTTGAAGATGGGGTGGAGGAGGTGCAAGGCGAGGACAAGGACAAGGTGTCCAAGGCCAAGGGAAGGAACGGCACGGGTAAGAGCAGGCTCACTCATGAGGACAAAGGGGAGGAGAAGGAGAACTAGGGAAATGGCTCCTTGAAGAAGGACCCTCAAACTCATCCCGGTTGCGTCATATGCAAGGGTCCTCATAGGGCAAAGGATTGCACAAAGCGGGAGAAGCTCTCGGCGTCGGTTGATCAGGACTCCGATGTGGAGGTAGTGGTACATGCCTCTACGTTGCAGGTACTAGGCGCACTTCGTTCTGATCGACGGAAGGCTACATATAGACTATTGTTCATGGACGTGCTCTCAATGGTCGAAAGGTGTTGGCATTGGTAGACACAGGAGCGTCCCACACATTCGTGTCGGACAGGATGGTGCGACCACTTGGGCTGAAAGTGGAGCAGCACAACTCCGAGTTGAAGCGGTCAACTCGAAGAGCCAGCCAATTGGTGGCCTGGCTAAGGGAGTTCCCATCAAGGATGGAGTCTTGGGAGGGAAGCCTTGACATCGTGGTTGTCCCGCTAGATGACTATGACCTGGTTCTTGGGAACAACTTCTTCGTGGAGGCCTCGATTACGGTCTCAATGCACCTCGGCGAATTCATGATTGGTGATCCGCAACACCCATGCTTTGTTCGAGGATACAAAGGCTTCCATCGCAACAAGGGGGTTACGATAGAAACGGTGTCTGCCATGTAGGTAGCACGAGGGAGGAAGAAGGGTTGCCCCACCTACTTGGCGGATGTAGGCGGAGCGGGGGCACAAGGTGTTAGCCCAGAGCCAGAAGTGCCTTTGGAGAGTGCAAAGGTACGTGGGAGTCTTCAGGGTTTGATGCCTGAAGAGCTGCTAGCAAGTCTACTACCACGGAGGGCGGTGGACCACGAGGTCGAGGTAGCCATGGTGAAGGAGCGGGTGCTCAGGCTTCCTAACTTGGAGAAGCCCTCTAAAGCGCATGGTGAGTGTGCAGTTGGAGGTGTGCTCATGCGAGACGGGCACTCTTTTGCAAGCCAAAAGCTGAAGCCTGTGGAACAGCGCTACTCAACAAGGAGGGAGAGACGTGGTGCCATCTCCCAACAATCTTCAGATTTCCTGAAGGACGTCCGGGTTGCAGTGCAACATAACAAGGGTTATCAGCTCTTGGTGGAGTAGGTAAAGGATGGCACGGTGCAACGCTATCGGCTGGAAGATGGGCTACTCTATGGGAAGGGTGGCTACCTATACATCCCTTGCGGAAGGGGACTGTGTCGTAGACTCATGGAGGAGTGCCATGACAGCTAGGGGGCTGGACATCGAGGGCGGAAGCGCATGCTGGCGCAGCTCTCAAGGTCATATACATTGCCTAGGATGTCAGAAGACCTCGAGAGGTACGTCAAGGTCTTAGCGGCATACCACGCAGCAAAGTTGACGAGGGCATTGACCTCTTCTGGTGTGGGAGGTTTGTTAGACACCTGAGGTGGTATCCCAAGACCCGCCTACCATGAGTGTGCCTCGGGGACATGGTAGTGGGCAACATGCTGGGTGGGCAGGCTATCGACTAAGTGTGAGGTGCTGGATTGCGATGCGCATGACTATTCAAGGAAGGCACTATGATGGTACTTGATCATGAGAAGGGTTCTTGATCATGACTGTGGTTGCAGGCACACGAGAAGCGGCGGAGCCTAGAGGCTATCTCCCGAGATACGTGCTACGAATGCTATGAAGCACTTGGCAGTATTCCTTGGAGTAGATGCGGGCCACGGTGGAAGGATCAATCAAGTCCCTGGAACACAACCTGCCTTATGGGGAGTAGCGGGAATCATGGCATGGATCCAATCAATCCATGATTGGGGGAGGCAATCATGGATATGCCTAGAAGCCACTTATGGAAGTCAAGCACGCCAGATATGGAAGTTGACCAAGGATCAGGGGATCCAACAGGGCAAGCGGATTCTTAGGAGGAGAATCATCCCTATCTATGGAAGCCAAGTGTGCCAGTTCGGGAAGCTTACGAGGATCAGGTTCCAACCTGGCAAGAGGAATCTCAGGAGGAGAACATTCTCGGCGCACATGGAAAGTCTTGATAGATATTGGTCAACTTCCTTGTATAGACTTGTTGATAGGGAAAGTCTAGATTACCTGGCATATTTGCTTGGTGGGCTCGTGTATAAATAGGTGTGGACTCTCATTTGAGTCATTCATCAGGAGGCATTCAGATTCAGAGACTCACAAGAGGGAGAGTAGACAACTGAGGGCATGAGAGACACCCTGAGAGGAGAGTGTGAGTGCTGAGTCTGTATTGTGAGGGGTCAAGTGAGGAGTGCAAGCAGTGGGGGCTGTGAGGCATATACTCGACTAGAGTCTGTAGTTGGGTTTTTTTATGCTTGTTGTGAGATAATACAAGTTAATTTTTCCCAACCTCTTCTGTGTTGCTTTGATCGATTCTAGGCTTGTGAGCCTCGATTGTGTGGAGATTTCGTGGCTGGTCAGCAGAGCGAGCTGCTGACGCCTAGCGGTACCAAGGTACTCGAGTGGTATTCAGGTAGTGCCCTTGGCCTCGTGACAACTACCATGGTGGTGACGGGTGACGGAGAATTAGGGTTCGATTCCAGATAGGGAGCCTGAGAAATGGATACCACATCCAAGGAATGCAGCAGGCACTCAAATTACCCAATCCTAACACGGGGAGGTAGTGACAATAAATAACAATACCGGGCTCATTAAGTCTGGTAATTGGAACGAGTACAATCTAAATCCCTTAACGAGGATCCATTGGAGGGCAGGTCTGGTGCTAGCAGCCGCGGTAATTCCAACTCCAATTGTGTATATTTAAGTTGCTGCAGTTAAAAAGCTCGTAGTTGGACCTTGGGTTGGGACGACTGGTCCGCCTTCAGGTGTGCACCGGTCGGCTCATTCTATCGGCAATGCTCTCTTGGACTTAATTGGCCGAATCGTTCCTCCAGTGTTGTTACTTTGAAGAAATTAGAGTGCTCAAAGCAAGCCTACGCTCTGAATACATTAGCATGGGATAACATCATAGGATTCTGATCCTATTGTGTTGGCCTTCGGGATCGGAGTAATGATTAACAGGGACAGTCAGGGGCATTTGTATTTCATAGTATTTGTATTTCATAGTCAGAGGTGAAATTCTTGGATTTATGAAAGGCGAACAACTGTCAAAGCATTTGCCAAGGTTGTTTTCATTAATCAAGAACGAAAGTTTGGGGCTGAAACATGATCAGATACCGTCCTAGTCTCAACCATAAACGATGCCGACCAGGGATCAGCGGATGTTGCTTTTAGGACTCCGTTGGCACCTTATGAGAAATCAAAGTTTTTGGGTTCCAGGGGGAGTATGGTCGCAAGGCTAAAGCTTAAAGGAATTGACGGAAGGGCACCACCAAGAGTGGATCCTGCTGCTTCATTTGACTCAACATGGGGAAACTTACCAAGTCTAGACATAGTAAGCATTGATGGACTGAGATCTCTTTCTTGATTCTATGGGTGGTGGAGCATGGCCGTTTTTAGTTGGTGGAGCGATTTTCTGGTTAATTTCGTTAACAAACGAGACCTCAGCCTGCTTACTAGCTATGTGGAGGTACACCTCCACGACCAACTTCTTAGAGGGACTATGGCCGCTTATGCCAAGGAAGTTTGAGGCAATAACAGGTTTGTGATGCCCTTAGATGTTCTAGGCCGCACGCGCGCTACACTGATGTATTCAATGGGTCTATAGCCTTGGCCGACAGGCCCAGGTAATCTTTGAAATTTCATCATGATGGGGATAGATCATTGCAATTGTTGGTCTTCAATGAGGAATTCCTAGTAAGCGCGAGTCATCAGCTCGCGTTGACTACGTCCCTGCCTTTTGTAC
Source organism: Lagerstroemia speciosa (assembly GCA_037672795.1). NCBI lineage: Eukaryota > Viridiplantae > Streptophyta > Magnoliopsida > Myrtales > Lythraceae > Lagerstroemia > Lagerstroemia speciosa. Next base: position 8,496,110 of record CM075291.1, read on the forward strand.
ACACCGCCCGACGCTCCTACCGATTGAATGGTCCGGTGAAGTGTTTGGATCGCAGTGACGTGGGCGCTCCGTCACCAACGGCGTCGCGAGAAGTCCACTGAACCTTATCATTTAGAGGAAGCAGAGGTTATAACAAGGTTTCCGTAGGTGAACCTGCAAAAGGATCATTGTCGAATCCTACAAAGCAGAACGACCTGTGAACCTGTTAACAAAGCGCGGACGGGGACGGCACGACTGCCCGCTCGCTCTCAGGGGTTCCATGTGGCGCCCTGCGCTCGTGTGCCCCCGAGCGTACAACGTGCCCCGCCGCAAAACGCGCCAAGGAACATAAACAGGAGAAGTGTGGTCCTGGCCTCATACCCCACAGGGATCTGTTCGCGGGGCCCCGCCATCTCCAACTTGTCAAAACAACTCCCGGCAACGGATATCTGGGCTCTCGCATCGATGAAGAACGTAGCAAAATGTGATGCTTGGTGTGAATTGCAGAATCCCGTGAACCATCAAGTCTTTGAACGCAAGTTGCGCCCGAAGCCATCCTGCCTAGGGCACGTCTGCCTGGGTGTCATGCAACATGTCGCCCCCACAGCCTTGCCCTATCCCACCCCGGGCTAGCGGTAGCGGAGGGGCACGGACGCTGGTCTCCCGTCACGCATAGCTGGAGCTAGCCTAAAAACGAGCGATTGGGCAACGCACGGTGCCAGTTGATTCGCCCCTCGGGCAATAGTCTTGACCATCCCTCCCTCGGCGCTCGGTGGCCTTCCATCAAACACATGTGACCCTAGGTTTGGCGGGGCCACCCGCTGAGTTTAAGCATATCAACAAGCGGAGGAAAAGAAACTAGCCAGGATTCCCCTAGTAACGGCAAGCGAACCGGGAAATGCCAACCATGAAAATGGAGTGCCCCCAGTGCTCGAATTGTAGTATGGAGAAGCGTCCTCAGCGAGGGACCGAGCCCAAGTTCCCTGGAAAGGGGTGCCATAGAGGGTGAGAGCCGTGTTGTGCTCGGACCCTGTTGCACCTCAAGGCACTATCGACAAGTCGGGTGGTTTGGGAATGCAGCCCCAATCGGGCGATAAATTCCGTCCAAGGCTAAACACGAGTGAGAGACCGATAGCAAACAAGTACCGCAAGGGAAAGGTGAAAAGGACTTTGAAAAGAGAGTGAAAGAGTGCTTGAAATTGTCAGGAGGGAAGTGGATGGGGGCCAGCGATGCGCCCCGGTCGAATGTGGAACAGCGACGAGCCGGTCCGCCGATTGACTCGGGGTATGGACTGATGCAAATTGGGGCAGCGATTCAAGCCCAAGCCTTTGAAATGCTTGAAGAAACGTCGTGGCCCCGATCGTGGTAGGCAGCATGCACCTTTCGGCGTGCCTCGGCACCTGCACGCTCCCGGCATCGACCTATGGGCTCCCCATTCGGCCCGTCTTGAAACATGGACCAAGGAGTCTGACATGTGTGTGAATCAATGGGTGGTAAACCCGTAAGGCGCAAGGAAGCTGACTGGTGGGATCCCCTGTGGGTGCATCACCGACCGACATTGATCTTCTGAGAAGGGTTCGAGTGAGAGCATGCTGTCGCGACCCAAAAGATGGTGAACTATGTTTGAGTAGGGCAAAGCCAGAGGAAACTCTGGTGGAAGCCCGTAGCGATATTGACTTGCAAATCGTTCGTCGGACCTGGGTATAGGGGTGAAAGACTAATCTAACCATCTAGTAGCTAGTTCCTTCTGAACTGGTACGAACAAGGGGAATTCGACTGTTTAATTAAAACAAAGCATTGCAACGGTCCATGCGGATGCTCACGCAATGTGATTTCTGCCCAGTGCTCTGAATGTCAAAGTGAAGAAATTCAATCAAGCGCGGGTAAACAGCGGGAGTAACTATGACTCTCTTAAGGTCGCCAAATGCCTCGTCATCTAATTAGTGATGTGCATGAATGGATTAACAAGATTCCCAGTGTCCTTGTCTACTATCCAGCGAAACCACAGCCAAGGGAACGGGCTTGGTCATCGCGCTTGGTTGAAAAGCCAGTGGCGCGAACCTACCGTGCACTGGATTATGACTGAACGCCTCTAAGTCAGAATCCGGGCTACTACCGACACATGCGCCGGCCGCCCGCTTCCCGTCCCACAGTAGGGGCCCCCGGCCCCCAAGGGCACGTGTCGTTGGTGAAGCCCGCACAACGGACGAGCTGTGTAGGCTGCCTTGAAGCACAATTCCTACTGAGCGGCGGGTAGAATCCGTGATGGGGTATTGTAAGTGGCAGAGTGGCCTTGCTGCCACAATCCACTGAGATTCAGCTCTTTGTCACTTCGATTCGTCCCTCCCCTCCTTGCTCTGCCAAATTTGTTAAAAAGCCCCCGAGGATATGCTTGACGGTCGAGTCGGCCACGGTGCTAACTCGACAGGCTTAAACCACGAGGATGGTATCCTAGCAACAGCAATGATCGTTGTCCTACCTTTGCTCGATCATTGTTCTTATGGGAGGTTATCACTGTGGTATCGTAGTTGATGACTGTCGTGCCTACCTTGAGCTGTGGAGCATACGCTGCTCGTTCATTGCCTTCACTCGAGAAGCGCTCGATCAATGCTGTGCCTTTTGCTCGAGCTGAGAAGCACACTTGCTGCTCCAACACTGCCATGGCTTGCTCGACCATGCCAGCACAGTAGCAACCTTGCTCGACCGTGGTAGCAGAGCCTTACTCGATCACTGACGTGGCTTGCTCGAGCACTAGCACCTTACTGGAGCACAGTATCAACCTTTCTGCAGCACTACTCAATCACTACCACGGTAGAATAGTAGCAACCTTGCTTGACCAAGGCAACACAGTAGCTCTCTCGAGCACTGTAGCACAGCAGTAGCCTTGGTCGAGCACTACTTGATCATAGTACCAGCTTTACTCGGGCACTGCTCGATCACTATTGTGGCCCGCTCGATCACGGAAGCAACCTCGGTCAAGCGCTGCTCGATCATTGCCGTGCCTTGCATCAGCTCGGCAGTAGCATTGCTCGATCATGGTAGCAGCCTTGCTCGATCACGATAGCAGCCTTGCTTAGGCACTACTCGATCACTGCTATGGCTTGCACGATCACTATTGTGGCTTGCTCGATCACTGCTGTGGCTTGCTCGATCACTGCCGTGGCTTGCTCGATCACTAATCGATCACTTCTGTGGCCTGCTCGATGATTGTAGCAGCCTTGCTACAACAGTGCTCAATCACTGCTGTGCCTTGCTGCAACTCTGTGGCAGCAATGCCGTGGCTTGCTCAACCATGGTATCATCGGCCTTGCTCGACCACGGTACCACGATAGCGCGGAAGCAGCACCGATCGAGCACGATAGCACGGCTATCGCCTTGGTCGAGCACTACTTGATCACGGTAGCAGCTTTGCTCAGCCACTGCTCTATCACTGCTGTGGCTTGCTCGATCATAGTAGCAGCTTTGGTCAGGCACTGCTCGATCACTGCTGTGGCTTGCTCGATCACTGCTGTGGCTTGCTCAATCACAGTAGCAGCCTTGCTCGACCACTGTTGTGGCTTGGTCGATCACGGTAGTAGCCTTGCTCTAGCACTGATCAATCGCTGCTGTGGCTTGCTCGATCATGGCAACAACCTTGCTCAAGCACTGCTCGATCACTGCCATGGCTTGCTCGATCACAGTAGCAGTGTTACTCCAAGACTGATCGATCACTGCTGTGGCTTGCTCGATCACGATAGCATCCTTGCTCGAGCAGTCCTCGATCACTGCGTGCCTTTTTCTTGGCCATGGTACCACGTGGCAGCCTTGCTCGATCACGGTACCAAGGTAGCACGGCCGTAGCTTTGCTCCAGCATGATAGCATTGTAGCAACTTCCTTGGCCATGGTACCACGTGGCAGCCTTGCTCAACCACGGTACCGCGGTAGCATAGCAGTGCAGTAGCGCAGCAGCACTGCAGCGGCCTTACTCGAGCAGTGCTCGATCACTGATTGATCACTGTTATGGCTTGCTCGATCAGGGTAGCGGCCTTGCTTCAGCACTGATGGATCACTGCCCTGGCTTGCTCGATCATGGCAGCAGCCTTGCTCAAGCACTGTCCGATCACTGCCGTGGCTTGCTTGATCATGGTAGCATCCTTGCTCGAGCAGTACCCGATCACTGCCGTGGCATCTGCTCAACCACGATACCAAGGTAGCACGGCCGCAGCCTTGCTCGAGCACCGTAGCATTGCAGCAGCTTCCTCGACCACGGTACCACAGTGGCAGCCTTGCATATGGATGTGCTTGGGTGCTAGTAGAGCTACCATGGACAATGTTAACATGGCAACTCATGCATCGCTGGTAGCCGGGCCCTGGTTGGAGCTAGTCGGGCGGGTCGCGTGGGCATTCTTGTGCTCGTTGCGGGCACTGCAACCCGGGGTACGATCGTTCGGTAGCACAATTCGTGGTGCCCCAATGATCTACCCTGCGATTGGCATGTTGCGCTACGGTTATCGATCTCTACCATGCTACTCGATCAACCACCGTCCCTTGCTCCATCGCCTATCGTCCCTTGCTCGATCATTTGTCACGCATTTCTCGATCACAGTGTCACACTACTCGTGGTATGCTCTAGCGTTGATTTGTTCTTGCGTCTAGCATCCAATCGCAGTCTAGTCGGCTGCCCACTTTCCCGACCGAGGAGCTCCTCAGAGCGGGGCGGTAGGTACGTTTTGTGTGACCGTGCACCAGTGTGCGTGATGGCATGTGATTGGTGATACGGTCGTGCTTGCTGGTAGGCCAAGTGGTGGTATGGCCACTGGACTGTCCGCTCGTTGACTCCTCAATGCACATTGCAGGCGTCTTTCCTCATGATGTTACAGCCAGTTCCTGTGTTGTCAACCGTGCTAAGCGGTACTCAACGTAGTGTGTGTGCTCTCCAATGATTGCCTTCCGAGGCGATTGTTGGACAATGCAGTGGCCCCCCTGCACCACGTAGGTAGCCATAGGGATGGGTGCTGCGATGGCTCAGGGGTGCCAACTCGGCCTCTCGGATGTAGAACATTTCATAGGCATGTGGCCCTCGGCCTACCTATGCCTGGATTGTTATGCTTCGTTGGAATGATGGTCGTGCCTTGTCCGTGTCACTCCCGGCCCAGCGCTGGCGGGCACATGGGTGGGTGCTGTTGATGGGTGCTACCTAGTTGATCATGCCAATAGTCATATACTTGTCTCAAAGATTAAGCCATGCATGTGCAAGTATGAACTAATTTAGATTGTGAAACTGCGAATGGCTCACTAAATCAGTTATAGTTTGTTTGATGGTATCTGCTACTCGGATAAGGATAGTAATTCTAGAGCTAATACGTGCAATGAACCTCGACTTCTGGAAGGGATGCATTTATCAGATAATAGTCGATGCGGGCTTTGCCCGAAGCTCTGATGATTCATGATAACTTAACGGATCACACGACCATCGTGCCAGTGATGCATCATTCAAATTTCTGCCCTATCAACTTTCGATGGTAGGATAGTAGCCTACTGTTAGACCCCTGAGGTGGTATCCCAAGACTCGCCTACCACGAGCGTGCCTCAGAATCATGGTAGCAGGCAACGTGCTGGGAGGGCACGTTATCGACTAAGTGTCGAGCTGTTGGATCGCAATGCACATGGCTGCTTAAGCCAGGCATTGTGATGGTGCTTGATCATGAGACGGGTTCTCGATCATGACTGTGGTTGTAGGCCCACGAGCAACGATGGAGCCCAGAGGCTATCTCCCGAAATACGTGCTACGAATGTTGTGGAGCACTTGGGAGCGTTCCTTGGAGCAGATGCGGGCCACAATGGAAGGATCAATCAAGTCCCTGGATCACAACCTGCCTTATTGGGAGCAGGGGGAATCATGGCAAGGATCCAATCAATCCATGATTGAGGGAGGCAATCATGGATATGCCTAGAAGCCACTTATGGAAGTCAAGCATGCCAGATATGGAAGTTGACCAAGGATCGGGGGATCCAACAGTGCAAGCAGATTCTTAGAAGGACAATCAACCCTATCCATGGAAGCCAGGTTTACCAGATCAGGAAGCTTGCAAGGGTCAGGGATCCAACATGGCAAGAGGAATCTCCGGAGGAGAATATTCCCGGCACACATGGAAAGTCTTGATGGCAATTGGTCAACTACCTTATATAGACTTGTCGTTAGGGAAAGTCTAGATTACCTGGCATATTTGCTTGGTGGGCTTCGTGTATAAATAAGCGTGGACTCTCATTTGAGTCATTCATTCAGGAAGAGTCAATCGAGGAGAGCCAAACATTCACTCACAAGGGGGAGAGCAGACAACTGAGGGCACGAGGGACACACTGAGAGGAGAGTGTTAGTGCTGAGTCTGTGTTGGGAGGAGTCGAGTGAGGAGTGCAAGCAGTAGGGGCTGTGAGGCATATACTCGACCAGATTCGGTAGTTGGGTTTTTCTATACTTGTTGTGAGATAATACAAGTTAATTTTTCCCAACCTCTTCTGTGTTGCTTTGATCGTTTCTAGGCTTGTGAGCCTTGGTTGTGTGGGAATTTTGTGACCGGTCCGCCTTCAGGTGTGCACTGGTCGGCTGGTCCCTTCTACCAACGATGCGCTCCTGGCCGTAATTGGCTGGGTCATTCCTCTGGTGCTATTTCTTTGAAGAAATTAGACTGCTCAAAGCAAGCCTACGCTCTGAATACATTAGCATGGGATAACATCATAGGATTTCGATCCTATTGTGTTGGCCTTCGGGATCAGAGTAATGATTAATGGGGACAGTCGGGGGCAATTGTATTTCATAGTCAGAGGTGAAATTCTTGGATTTATGAAAGCCGAACAATTGCCAAAGCTTTTGCCAAGGATGTTTTCATTAATCAAGAATGAAAGTTGGGGGCTCGAAGACGAATAGTTACCGTCCTACTCTCAACCATAAACAATGCTGACTAGGGATCAGGGGTTGTTGCTTTTAGGACTCTGCTGGCACCTTATGAGAAATCAAAGTTTTTGGGTTCTGGGGGGAGTATGGTCGCAAGGCTGAAACTTAAAGGAATTGATGGAAGAGCACCACCAGGAGTGGAGCCTGCGGTTTAATTTGACTCAGCACGGGGAAACTTACTCGGTCCAGGCACAGTAAGTATTGACAAATTGAGAGCTATTTCTTGATTCTATGGTTGGTGGTGCATGGCCGTTCTTAGTTGGTGGAGCGATTTGTCTGGTTAATTCCGTTAAAGAACAAGACCTCAGCCTGCTAACTAGCTATGTGGAGGTACACCTCCATGGCCAGCTTCTTAGAGGGACTACGGCCGCTTAGGCCAAGGATGTTTGAGGCAATAACAGGTCGCACGCGTGCTGCATTGATGTATTCAACGAGTCTATAGCCGTGGCCGATAGACCAGGGTAATCTTTGAAATTTCATCGTGATGGGGATAGATCATTGCAATTGTTGGTCTTCAACGAGGAATTCCTAGTAAGCTCGAGTCATTAGCTCGCGTTGACTACGTCCCTGCCCTTTGTACACACTGCCCTTCGCTCCTACTAATTGAATGGCCTGATGAAGTGTTCGGATCATGGCGACGTGGGATCTCCGTCGCCGACGACGTTGCGAGAAGTCCACTAAACCTTATCATTTAGAGGAAGGAGAAGTAGTAACAAGGTTTCCGTAGGTCAACCTGTGGAAGGATCATTGTTGAATCCTGCAAAGTAGAATGACCCGCGAACCCATTAACAACGCACGGGCGGGGACGGCATGATCGCCCACCCGCTCTTGGGGGTTCCACGTGGCGCCTTGCTACCCGTGTACCCCTGAGTGTGCAACGTACCCTGGCGCGGAACACGCCAAGGAACATGAACAAGAGAAGCGCGGCCTCGGCCTCATCCCCCACGAGGATCTGTCCACCCGCGAGGCCCCGCCGTCTCCAACTTATCAAAATGACTCCCGACAACGGATATCTGGGCTCTCGCATCGATGAAGGACGTAGCGAAATGTGATACTTGGTGTGAATTGCAAAATCTTGTGAACCATCGAGTCTTTGAATGCAAGTTGTGCCCGAAGCCATCCGACTGAGGGCACGTCTGCCTGGGTGTCACGCAACATGTTGCCCCCAAAGCCCTGCCTTATCTCACCCCTGGCTGGCGGCAGAGGCTAACCTAAAAGTGAGCGATGGAGTGACGGACTCCACGATGCACAGTGGTGGTAGATTCGCCCCTCGGGCAACAGTTTGGACTGTCCCTCCCTCGGTGCTTGGTGGCCTTCCATCAAACACATGCGACCCTAGGTCGGGTGGGGCCACCCGCTGAGTTTAAGCATATCAATAAGTGGAGGAAACGAAACTAACAAGGATTCCCCCAATAACGGCGAGCGAACCGGAAAATGTCCACCATGAAAATTGAGCGCCCCTGGCGCTCGAATTAGTATGGAGAAGCGTCCTCAACAACGGACCAAGCCCAAGTTCCCTGGAAAGGGGCGCCATAGAGGGTGGGAGACCCATTGTGTTCGGACCCTGTCACACCACGAGGCACTATCAACGAGTCTGGTTGTTTGGGAATGCAGCCCCAATCGGGCAGTAAATTTTGTCCAAGGCTAAATACGAGCAAGAGACCGATAGCAAACATGTACCGCGAGGGAAAGATGAAAAGGACTTTGAAAATAGGGTTAAAGAGTGCTTGAAATTGTCGGGAGGGAAGTGGATGAGGGCTGTCGATGCGCCTCGGTCGAATGTGGAACGGCGACGAGCTAGTCCGCCGATCGACTCGGGGAGTGGACCAATGAGGATTGGGGCGGTGACCCAAGCCCAAGCCATTGAAACGCTTGCGGAAATGTCATGGCCCCGATCGTGGTAGGCAGCGTGCATCTCTCAGCGTACCTCGGCACCTGCACACTCTCGGTATCGGCTTGTGGGCTCCCCATTCGGCCCATCTTGAAACACGGACCAAGGAGTCTGACATGTGTGCCAGTCAATGGGTGGAAAACCCGTAAGGCGTAAGGAAGCTGACTGGTGGGATCCCCTGTGGGTGCACCATTGACCGACCTGTATCTTTTGGGAAGGGTTTGAGTTAGAGCATGCTTGTCGGGACCCGAAAGATGGTGAACTATGCCTGAGTAGGGCAAAGCGAGAGGGAACTCTGGTGGAGGCGCGCAGCGATACTGACATGTAAATCGTTCATCTAACTTGGGTATAGGGGCGAAAGACTAATCGAATCATCTAGTAGCTGGTTCCCACCGATGTTTCCCTCAAGATATCTAGAGCTCGAGAGCGAGTTCTATCGGATAAAGCCAATGATTAGAGGCATCAGGGCGCAACGCCCTTGACCTATTCTCAAACTTTAAATAGGTAGGACGGTGCGGCACTTGTACATGGGTTAGTCGATCCTAAGAGATGGGGGAAGCCTGTCTAACAGCGCCGTGCGCGTCAGACGGAGACGCCGGCGGGGGCCTCTGGAAGAGTTATCCTTTGTGTTTAACAGCCTGCCCGCCCTGGAAACGACTCAGCTGGAGATAGGGTCCAGCGGCTGGAATAGCACCGCACGTCGCACGGTGTCTAGTGCACCCTGGTGGCCCTTGAAATTCTGGAGGACCGAGTGTCACCCACGCCCGGTCGTATTCATAACCGCATCAGGTCTTCAAGGTGAACAACCTCTGGTCGATGGAACAATGTAGGCAAGGGAAGTTGGCAAAATGAATCCATAACCTCGGGAAAAGGATTGGCTCTAAAGGTTGGGCACGGGGATCCCAGTCCCGAACCCGTCGGCTGTCAGTGGACTGCTCGAGCTGCTCCCACGGCGAGAGCGGGTTACCGCATGTCAACCAGGGGACGGACTGGGAACGGCTCCCTCGGGGGTTGAATAATCGACTCAGAACTAGCATGGACAAGGGGAATCCGACAGTTTAATTAAAACAAAGCATTGCGAGGGCCCCTGTGGATGCTCACGCAATGTGATTTCTGCCCAGTGCTTTGAATGTCAAAGCGAAAAAATTCAGCCAAGCGTGATGCGCATGAATGGATTAACGAGATTCCCATTGTCCCTGTCTACTATCCAATGAAATCACAGCCAAGGGAACGGGCTTGGCAAAATCAACGGTGGAAAAAAGACCCTGTTGAGCTTGACTCTAGTTCGACTTTGTGAAATGACTTGAGAGGTGTAGAATAAGTGGGAGCCCTCAAGTGGAAGTGAAATACCACTACTTTTAACGTTATTTTACTTATTCCGTGAATCGAAGGCAGGGCAACGCCCCTTCTTTTGGACCTAAGGTCTGCCTCGACAGGCCGATTCGGGCGAAAGACATTGTCAAGTGGGGAGTTTGGCTGGGGTAGCACATTTGTTAAAAGATAACGCAGGTGTCCTAAGATGAGCTCAACGAGAACAGAGATCTCGTGTGCAACAAAAGGGTAAAAGCTCATTTGATTCTGATTTCCAGTACGAATACGAACCATGAAAGCGTGGCCTCTCGATCCTTTAGATCTTTGGAATTTGAAGCTAGAGGTGTCAGAAAAGTTACCACAGTGATAACTGGCTTGTGGCAGCCAAGCATTCATAGCAACGTTCCTTTTTGATCCTTCGATGTCAGCTCTTCCTATCATTGTGAAGCAAAATTCACCAAGTGTTGGATTGTTCACCCACCAATAGGGAACGTGAGCTGGGTTTAGACCATCGTGAAATAGGTTAGTTTTAACATACTGATGACAGTGTCACAATAGTAATTCAACCTAGTAAGAGAGGAACCGTTGATTCACACATTTGGTCATCTCGCTTGATTGAAAAGATAGTGGCACGAAGCTACCGTGCACTGGACTATGACTGAACACCTCTAAGTCAGAATTCGGGCCAGTACCGACACATGCACCAGCCGCCCGATTCCCGTCCGTACTACGAGCCCCCGACACCAAAGGGCACGTGTCGTTGGTGAAGCCCGCACTGCTGTGGCTTGCTCGATCACGGTAGCAACCTTGCTCGATCACTGATCGATCACTGTTGTGGCTTGCCCGATCAAGGTAGCAGCCTTGCTTGATCACTGATCGATCACTGCTCTGGCTTGCTCCATCACTGATCGATCACTGCTGTGACTTGCTCAATCACGGAAGCAGCCTTGCTCCAGCACTGTTTGATCACTATAGTGCCTTGCTGCAGCTCTGTGGCAGCAATGCCGTGGCTTACTTGACCATGTTATCATCAGCCTTGCTCGACGGAGGTGCCACAGTAGCGCTGCAGCAGCACCGCTCGAGCATGGTAGCAGCTTTGCTTAGGCACTGCTCGATCACTGATGTGGCTTGCCCGATCACGGTAGCAGCCTTGCTCGATCACTGATTGATCACTATTGTGGCTTGCCAGATCACGGTAGTAGCCTTGCTTCAGCACTAATCGATCACTACAGTGGCTTGCTCGATCAGGAGAGCAGCCTTGCTCAAGCACTACCCAATCATGGTAGCAGCCTCACTCAAGCACTGGTCGATCATTGCCCTGGCTTTTTCGATCACGGTAGCAGCCTTGCTCCAGCACTGATCGATCACTGCTGTGACTTACTCGATCACGATAGCATCCTTGCTCGAGCAGTCCTTGATCACTGTTGTGGCTTTTGCTTGACCACGGAACACGGTAGCAGCCTTGCTCGACCACGGTACCAAGGTAGCACGGCCACAGCTTTGGTTAAGCACGGTAGCACAGTGGCGGCCATGCTCGACCATGGTACCGTGGTAGCATAGCAACGTGGTAGCAGCCTTGCTCGAGCAATGCCTGATCAATGATCGATAGCGGCTGTGGCTTGCTCGATCAGGGTAGCAGCCTTGCTGCAGCATTGATCGATCACTACTGTGGCTTGCTCGATCAGGGTAGCAGCCTTGCTCCAACACTGATCGATCATTGCTGTGGCTTACTCAATTGCAATAGCAACATTGCTCCAGCACTGCTCGATCACTGATGTGGCTTGCCCGATCATGGTAGCAGCCTTGCTCGATCACTGACTAATCGCTGTTGTGCCTTCCTCGATCGCGGAGCAGCCTTGCTCCAGCACTGCTCGATCATGGCAGCAACCTTGCTTCAGCACTACTCGATCATTGCCCTAGCTTGCTTGATCATGGGAGCAGCCTTGCTCCAGCACTACTCGATCATGGCAGCAGCCTTGCTCAAGCACCGCTCGATCATGGCAGAAGTCTTGCTTAAGCACCGCTCGATCATTGCCCTAGCTTGCTCGATCACGGTAGCATCCTTGCTTGAGCAGTCCTTGGTCACAGCCGTGGCTTTTGCTGGACCACGGCAACATGGTAGCAGCCTTGCTCGACCACGGTACCAAGGTAGCACGGCCGCAGCTTTGGTCGAGCACAGTAGCATTGCAGCAGCTTCCTTGACCACGGCACCATGGTGGCAGCCTTGCTCGACCATGGTATCGCGGTAGCATAGGAGCGCGATAGCGCAGCAGCACAATAGTAGCCTTGCTCGAGCAGTGCTCGATCACTGATTGATGACGGCTGTGGCTTGCTCGATCAGGGTAGCAGCCTTGCTCTAGCACTGATCGATCACTGTTGTGGCTTGCTCCATCAGTGCAGTAGCCTTGCTCCAGCACTGATCGATCACTGTTGTGGCTTCCTCAATCACGGTAGCAGCCTTGCTCAAGCACTGGTCGATCATTGCAGTGCCTTGCTCGATCAAGGTACCAGCCTTGCTCTAGCACTGATTGATCACTGTCGTGGCTTGCTCGATCATGGTGGCATCCTTGCTCCAGTAGTACTAGATCACTACTGTGACTTTTGCTTGACCACGGTACCATGGTCGCAACCTTGCTTAACCGTGGTACCGCAGTAGCATAGCAGCATAGTAGCAGCCCTGGTCCAGGAGTGCTCGATCACTGATCGATCGCTTCTGTGGCTTGCTCGATTACGGTGGTAGCCTTCCTCCAGCACTGATCGATCCCGCTGCGGGTTGCTCGATCATGGTAGCGGGTTGCTCGATCACTACTTGATGATGGCAACAGCCTTGCTCTAGCACTGCTCGATCATGGTTGCAGCCTCACTCCAGCGCTGATCGGTCACTGCCGTGGCTTGCTCAATCACGGTAGCATCCTTGCTCGAGCACTGTATCAAGGCACCATGGCTGCAGCTTTGGTCGAGCACGATAGCATTGCAGCAACTTCATTGACCACGGTACCATGGTGCCAGCCTTGCTCGACCACGGTACCGTGGTGGTGTAGCCGCGCGGTAGCGCGGCAACACAGTAGCAACCTTGCTTGAGTAGTGCTAGTTCACTGATCGATCACGGCTGTGGCTTGCTTTATCACGGTAGCATCGTTGCTCGATCACTGATCGATCACTGGTGTGGCTTGCTCGATCTCGGTAGTAGCCTTGCTCGATCACTGATTGATCACTACTATGGCTTGCTCGATTATGGCAGCAGCCTTGCTCCAACACTGATCGATCACTGTGGTGGCTTGTTCGATCATGGTAGCAGCCTTGGTCTAGCATTGATCGATCATGGCTGCAGCCTTGCTCCAGCACCACTCGATCACTGCCCTGGCCAGCTCGATCACGGTAGCAGCTTTGCTATAGCATTGATCGATCACTACCGTGCCTTGCTCGCTCACAGTAGCATCCTTGCTTGAGCAGTCTTGGAACACTGTCGTGGCTTTTGCTCGACCACGGTACAATGGTAGCAGCCTTCCTCGACCACGTACAAAGGTAGCACGGCTGCAGCTTTGCTCCAGCACGATAGCATTGCAGTAGCTTCCTCAACCACGAGTGGGAGCCTTGCTCGACGACGGCATTGCGGTAGCATAGTAGCACGGTAGCAGCCTTGCTCGAGCAGTGCTCGATCACTGATCGATCAATGCTGTAGCCTGCCCGATCACGGTTGTAGCCTTGCTCCAGCACTGATGGATCACTACAGTGGCTTGCTCGATCACGGTCGTAGCCTTGCTCGATCACTGATCGATCACTGCTGTGGCTTGCTCGAGCACTGATCGATCACTGCTCTGGCTTGTTGGATCATGGCTGCAGTCTGGCTGAAGCACTGCTCGATCATGGCTGCAGCCTTCCTCGACCACGTACACAGGTAGCACGGTCGCAGCTTTGCTCCAGCATGATAGCATTGCAGTAGCTTCCTCAACCACGGGCGGGAGCCTTGCTTGACCACGGCACTGCGGTAGCATAGCAGCACGGTAGTAGCCGTGCTCGAGCAGTGCTCGATCACTGATTGATCAATGTTGTAGCCTGCTCGATCACGGTTGTACGCTTGCTCCAGCACTGATGGATCACTGTAATGGCTTGCTCGATCATGGTTGCAGCCTTGCTCAATCACTGATCGATCATTGCTGTGGCTTGCTCGATCACGGTAGCAGCCTTACTCCAGCGCTGATCGATCACTATTGTGGCTTGCTTGATCATGGTAGCGGCCTTGCTTCAGCATTGCTCCATCATGGCAGCAGCATTGCTCGAGCACCGCTCGATCACTACCCTGGCTTCCTCGATCACGGTAGCAACCTTACTTCAGCATTGATCGATCACAGTTGTGGTTTGCTCGATCATGGTAGTGGCCTTGATCCAACACTGATCAATCACTATTGTGGCTTGCTCGATCTTGGTGGTGACCTTGCTCCAGCACTGATCGATCACTGCTGTGGCTTGGTCGAGCACTGATCGATCACTGCTCTGGCTTGCTGGATCATGGCTGCAGTCTTGCTGAAGCACTGCTCGATCATGGCTGTAGCCTTCCTCGACCATGTACAAAGGTAGCACAGCCGCAGCTTTACTCAGCACGATAGCATTGCAGTAGCTTCCTCAACCACGGGCGGGAGCCTTGCTTGACCACGGCACTACGGTAGCATAGCAGCACGGTAGCAGCCGTGCTCGAGCAGTGCTCGATCACTGATTGATCAATGCTGTAGCCTGCTCGATCACGGTTGTAGCCTTTCTCCAGCACGATGGATCACTGCAATGGCTTGCTCGATCATGGTTGCAGCCTTGCTCGATCACTGATCGATCACTGCTGTGGCTTGCTCGATCACGGTAGCAGCCTTGCTCCAGCGCTGATCGATCACTGTTGTGGCTTGCTTGATCATGGTAGCGGCCTTGCTCCAGCATTGCTCCATCATGGCAGCAGCATTGCTCGAGCACCGCTCGATCACTGCCCTGGCTTCCTCAATCACGGTAGCAACCTTGCTCCAGCATTGATCGATCACAGTTGTGGTTTGCTCGATCACGGTAGTGGCCTTGATCCAGCACTGATCGATCACTACTGTGGCTTGTTCGATCTTGGTGGTGACCTTGCTCCAGCACTGATCGATCACTGCTGTGGCTTGCTGGATCATGGTTGCAGTCTTGCTGACGCACTGCTCGATCACTTCCCTGGCTTCCTCGATCACGTTAGCAACCTTGCTCCAGCACTGATAAATCAATGTCGTGGCTTGCTCGATCACGGTAGCATCCTTACTCAAGCGGTCCTCGGCCACTGCCATGGCTTTTGCTCAACCATTGTACCACGGTAGCAGCCTTGCTCGACCACGGTACCAAGGCACCACGGCTGCAGCTTTGGTCGAGCACGGTAGTAGTGCAGCAACTTCCTCGACCACAATGCCACGGTGGCAGCCTCGCTCGACCATGCTACCGCGGAGGCATAGCGGTCCGGTAGCGCAACAGCACGGTAGCAGCCTTGCTTGAGCAGTGCTCGATCACTAATCAAGCATGGCTATGGCTTGCTCGATCATAGCAGCATCATTGTTCGAGCACTGATCTATCCCTGCTGTGGCTTGCTCAATCATGGTAGTGGCCTTGCTCAAGCACTGCTCAATCATGCCAGCAGCCATGCTCCAGCACTGCTCTATCACTACCCTAGCTTGCTCGATCATGGTAGCAGCCTCGCTTCAGCACTGATCGATCGCTACTGTGGCTTGCTCCATCACGGTAGCATCCTTGCTCGAGTAGTCCTCGATCACTGCCATGGCTTTTGCTCGACCACGGTACCACGGTACTAGCCTTGCTTGACCACGGTAGTAGCCTTGTTGGATCACTGATCGATCACAACTATGGCTTGCTCGATTACGGTAGCAGCCTTGCTCCAGCACCGATCAATCACCGCTGTGGCTTGCTCGATCATGGAAGCAGCCTTGGTCTAGCACTGCTGGATCATGGCTACAGCCTTAGTCAAGCACTGCTCGCCCTGGCTTGCTTGATCATGGTAACAGCGTTGCTCCAACACTGATCGATTGTTGTCGTGGCTTGCTCGCTCATGGTAGCATCCTTGCTCGAGCAGTCCACAATCACTGCCGTGACTTTCCCTCGACCACGGTACAACGGTTGCAGCCTTGCTCGACCGCATACCAAGGTAGCACGGCCACAACTTTGCTCCAGCACGGTAGCATTGCAGCAGCTTCCTCAACCACGGGCGGAAGCCTTGCTCGACCACTACACTACGGTAGCATAGCAGCGATGTAGCGTAGAAGCGCGGTAGCAACCATCCTCAAGCAGTGCTCGATCACTGATCGATCAATGTTGTGGCCTGCTCGATCGCGGTACTAGCCTTGCTCCAGCACTAATTAATCACTACTGTGGCTTGCTAGATCACGGTAGCAGCCTTGCCCGATCACTGCTATGGCTTGCTCGGTCATGGTAGCAGCCTTGCTCCAGCCTGATCAATCACTGCTATGACTTGCTCGATCATGGTAGCAGCCTTACACAAGCATTGCTCGATCATGGCAACAGCCTTGATCCAGCATGCTCGATCACTGCCCTGGCTTGCTCAATCAAGGTAGCAACCTTAATCCAGCAAGAATAGATCAATGCCGTGGCTTGCTCGGTGACGGTAGCATCCTTCAGTCCTTGATCACTGCTGTGGCTTTTGCTCGACCACTGTACCATGGTACAACCTTGCTCGACCACGGTACCAAGGTACCCTGGCTGCAGCTTTGGTCGAGCATGGTAGTAGTGCAGCAACTTCCTCGACTACGGTACCACGGTGGCAGCCTTGCTCGACCACGCTACCGCGGAGGCATAGTAGTCCGGTAGCGCAACAGCATGGTCGTAGCCTTGCTTGAGCAGTGGTCGATCACTAATCAAGCATGGCTATGGCTTGTTCGATCATGGTAGCAGCAATGTTTGAGCATTGATCTATCCCTGTTGTGGCTTGCTCAATCATGGTAGCGGCCTTGCTCAAGCATTGCTCGATCATGCCAGCAGCCTTGCTCCAGCACTGCTCTATCACTACCCTAGCTTGCTCGATCATGGTAGCAGCCTCGCTTCAGCACTGATCGATCGCTACCGTGGCTTGCTCCATCACGGTAGCATCCTTGCTCGAGTAGTCCTCGATCACTGCCATGGCTTTTGCTCGACCACGGTACCACGGTACCCAGGTACCACGGCTGTAGCTTTGGCCAACACGGTAGCATTGCAGCAGCTTCCTCAACCACGGTACCATGGTGGCAGCCTTCCTTGACGATAGTACCATGGTGGCTAGCAGCGCGGCAGCACGGTAGCAGCCTTTCTCGTGCGGTGCTCGATCACTGATCGATGACGGCTGTGTCTTGCTTTGTCATGGTAGTAGCCTTGCTCGATCACTGATCGATCACTGCTATGGCTTGCTTGATCCCGGTAGTAGCCTTGTTGGATCACTGATTGATCACAGCTATGGCCTGCTCGATTGCGGTAGCAGCCTTGCTCCAGCACTGATCAATCACCGTTGTGGCTTGCTCGGTCATGGAAGCAGCCTTGGTCTAGCACTGCTGGATCATGGCTACAGCCTTGCTCAAGCACTGCTCGATCACTACCCTGGCTTGCTTGATCATGGTAACGGCCTTGCTCCAGCACTGATCGATCGCTGTCGTGGCTTGCTCACTCATGGTAGCATCCTTGCTCGAGCAGTCCACAATCATTGCCACGGCTTTCCCTCGACCACAGTACAACGGCAGCAGCCTTGCTCGACCGCATACCAAGGTAGCACGGCCACAACTGTGCTCCAACATGGTAGCATTGCAGCAGCTTCCTCGACCACGGGCGGGAGCCTTGCTCGACGACTGCACTACGGTAGCATAGCAGCGATGTAGTGTAGAAGCGCGGTAGCAACCTTCCTCAAGCAGTGCTCGATCACTGATTGATCAATGTTGTGGCCTGCTCGATCGCGGTACTAGCCTTGCTCCGGCACTAATCGATCACTGTTGTGGCTTGCTAGATCACGGTAGTAGCCTTGCTCGATCACTGATCGATCACTGCTGTGGCTTGCTCGGTCACGGTAGCAGCCTTGCTCCAGCGCTGATCGATCACTACTATGACTTGCTCAATCATGGTAGCAGCCTTACTCAAGCATTGCTCGATCATGGCAACAGCCTTGATCCAGCATCGCTCGATCTCTACCCTGGCTTGCTCGATCAAGGTAGCAACCTTAATCCAGCACGAATTGATCAATGTCGTGGCTTGCTCGGTGACGGTAGCATCCTAGCTCGAGCAGTCCTTGATCACTGTCATGGCTTTTGCTCAACCACTATACCACGGTAGCAACCTTGCTCGACCACGGTACCAAGGTACCCTGGCTGCAGCTTTGGTCGAGCATGGTAGAAGCCTTGCTCGATCACTGATTGATCACTATTATGGCTTTCTTGATTACGGATGCAGCCTTGCTCCAGCCCTGATCGAGCACCGTTGTGGCTTGCTCAATCATGGTAGCAGCCTTGCTCAGGCACTGGTCGATCATGGTAGCAACCTTGCTCCAGTACTGCTCGATCACTGCCCTAGCTTGCTGGATCACGGTAGCAGCCTTTCTCCAGCACTGATCGATCGCTGCCATGGCTTGCTTAATCGCGGTAGCATCCTTGCTCGAGCAGTCCTCGATGACTGCCATGGCTTTTGCTGGACCACGGTATGACCGTAGCAGCCTTGCTCGACCGCGGTACCAAGTTACCACGTCCGCAGCTTTGGTCGAGCACGGTAGCATTGCACTAGCTTCCTCGACCACGGTACCACTGCGCCAACCTTGCTCGACCACGGTACCGTGGTGGCGTAGCAGCGCGTTAGCATGGCAGCCTGGTAGCAGCCTTGCTGGAGCAGTGCTCGTTCACTGATCGATCGCTGCTGTGGTTTGCTTTATCACAGTAGCATCCTTGCTCAATCACTGATCGATCACTACAGTGGCTTGCTCGATCTCGGTAGTGGCCTTGCTCGATCACTAATCGATCACTACTATGGCTTGCTCGATTACGGTAGCAGCCTTGCTCCAGCACTAATCGATCACTGCTGTGCCTTGCTCGATCATGGTAGCAGCCTTGGTCTAGCACTGCTCGATCATGGCTGCAGCATTGCTCAAGCACTTCTCGATCACTGCCCTGGCCTGCTCGTTCATGGTAGCAGCCTTCCTCCAGCGCTGATCGATAACTACCGTGGCTTGCTCTCTCACGGTAGCAGCCTTGCTGCAGCACTGATCGATCACTGCTGTGGTTTGCTCGATCATGGTAGCGGCCTTCCTCCAGCATTGCTGGATGATGGCAGTAGCCATGCTCCAGCACTGGTCAATCACTACCCTGGCTTGCTCGATCATGGCAGCAACCTTGCTCCAGCATTGATAGATCAATGTCGTGGCTTGCTCGATGACGGTAGCATCCTTGCTCGAGCAGTCCTCGATCACTGCCATGGCTTTTGCTCGACCACGATACCACGGTAGCAGCCTTACTCGACCATGGTACCAAGGTACCACGGCTGCAGCTTTGGTCGACCACGGTGGCAGTGCAGTAGCTTCCTCGACCATGGTACCACGATGGCAGCCTTGCTCAACCATGGTACCGTGGTGGCAGCCTTGCTCTAGCACGGATCTATCACTGCTGTGGCTTGCTCCATTAGGGTAGCAGCCTTGCTCCAGCACTGATCCATCACTACTGTGGCTTGCTCGATCATGGAAGCAGCCTTGCTCAAGCGCTGCTCGATCACTGCTGTGGCTTGCTCAATCACGGTTGCAGCCTTGCTCTAGTACTAATCGATCACTGCCGTGGCATCCTTGCTCGAGCAGTACTCGATCACTACTGTGGCTTTTGCTCGACCACTGTACCAAGGTAGCACGACTGCAGCTTTGCTCGAGCACAGTAGCGTTGCCGCAGCTTCCTCAACCACGATGCCTTGGTGGCAGCCTTGCTCGACCTCGGTATCGCGGTAGCATAGCAGCGCTGCAGTGCAGCAGCACGGTAGCAGCCTTGCTCGAGCAATGCTCAATCACTGATCGATCGTTTCTATGCCTTGCTCGATCACGGTGGTAGCCTTGCTCTAGTACTGGTCGATCCCTGCTGTGGCTTGCTTGATCACGGTAGAAGCCTTGCTCTATCATTGATCGATCAGTCTGTGGCTTGCTCAATTATTAATGCAGCCTTGCTCCAGCCCTGATCGATCACCGTTGTGGCTTGCTCAATCATGGTAGCGGATCATGCCAGCAGCCTGGCTCCAGCACTGCTCGGTCACTGCCGTAGCTTGCTCAATCACGGTAGCAGCCTCGCTCCAGCACTGATCAATCGCTGCCGTGGCTTGCTCAATCACGGTAGCATCCTTGTTCGAGCAGTCCTTGATCACTGCCGTGGCTTTTGCACGACCACGGTACCACGGTGGCAGCCATGCTTCACCACAGTACCATGGTGGCGTAGGAGCACGGTAGCGCGGCCGCACGGTAGCAGCCTTTCTCGAGTAGTGCTCGATCACTGATCGATCACGGCTGTGTCCTGCTTTGTCACGGTAGCAGCCTTGCTCGATCACTGATCGATTAGTGCTATGGCTTGCTTGATCACGGCAGTAGCCTTGCTCAATCACTGATCGATCGCCGCCGTGGCTTGCTCGATCATGGTAGCAGCCTTGGTCTAGCACTACTCCATCATGGCTGCAGCCCTGCTCCAGCACTGCTCGATCACTGCCCTGACTTACTCGATCACAGTAGCAGCCTTACTTTAGCACTGATCGATCACTGTCGTGGCTTGCTCGCTCATGGTAGCAGCCTTCCTCGAGCAGTCCTCGATCACTGCCGCGGCTTTTGCTCAACCACAGTACAACGGTAGCAGCCTTGCTCTACCACGTACCAAGGTAGCACGGCCGTAGCTTTGCTCCAGCACGGTAGCATTATAGCAGCTTCCTCGACCATGGGTGGGAGCCTTGCTCGACCAAGGCACTGCAGTAGCATAGCAACGCAGTAGGGTAGCAGCGCGGCAACAGCCTTCCTCGAGCAGTGCTTGATTACTGATTGATCAATGTTGTGGCCTACTCGATCACGGTAGCAAACTTGCTCCAGCACTGATCGATCACTGTTGTGGCTTCCTAGATCACGGTAGCAGCCTTGCTCGATCATTGATCGATCACTACTGTGGCTTGCTCGATCATGGTAGCAGCCTTCCTCCAGTGTTGATTGATAATTGCTGTGACTTGCTCGATTATGGTAGCAGCCTTGCTCAAGCATTGCTCGATCATGGCAGCAACCTTGATCCAGCACTACCCGATCACTGCCCTAGCTTGCTCGATCACGGTAGCATCCTTGCTCGAGCAGTCCTCGATCACTGCCGTGGCTTTTGCTCCACCATAGTACCACGGTAGCAGCCTTGCTCGACCACGGTGCCAAGGTACCACAGCTGCAGCTTTGGTTGAGGACGATAGTAGTGCAGCATTTTCCTCGACAATGGTACCACTGTGGTAGCCTTGCTCAACCACGGTACTGCGGTGGCATAGCAGTGCGGTAGTGCAGCAGCACGGTAGCAGCCTTGCTAGAGTAGTGCTCGACCACTGTTCGATCATGGTGGTGGCTTGCTCGATGACGGTAGCAGCCTTGCTATAGCACTGATCAATCACTGCTGTGGCTTGCTCGATTAGGGTGGCAGCCTTGCTCCAGCACTGATCGATCACTGTTGTGGCTTGCTCGATCATGGAAGCCTCATCGCTCCAGCACTGCTCGATCACAGCTGTGGCTTCCTCGATCACGGTAGCAGCCTTGCTCCTACACTAATGGATCAATGTCGTGGCTTGCTCGATCATGGTGGCATCCTTGCTCGAGCAGTACTCAATCACTACTGTGGATTTTGCTTGACCATGGTACCAAGGTAGCATGGCCGCAGCTTTGCTTGAGCACAGTAGCATTGCTGCAGCTTCCTCGACCACGGTACCACGGTGGCAACCTTGCTCGACCACTGTACCGCGGTAGCATAGCTGCGTTGCTACTGATTGATCACTGCTGTGGCCTGCTTGATCACGGTAGTTGCCTTGCTCCGGCATTGATCGATCACTGCTGTGGCTTACTCGAGTAGTGCTCGATCACTGATCGATCGCTTCTGTGCCTTGCTCGATCACGGTGGCAGTCTTGCTCCAGCACTGATCGGTCCCTGCTATGGCTTGCTCGATCATGGTAGCAGCCTTGCTCGATCACTGACAGATCACTGCTGTGGCCTCCTCGATTACTTATGCAGCTTTGCTCCAGCCCTGATCTATCACCATTGTGGCTTGCTCAATCATTGTAGAGGCCTTGCTCAAGCACTGCTCGATCATGGCAGCAGCCTTGCTCCAGCACTGCTCGATCACTGCCCTAGCTTGCTCGATGATGGTAGCAGCCTTGCTCCAACACCGATCGATCGCTGCCGTGGCCTGCTTCATCAAGGTAGCATCCTTGCTCGAGCTGTCTTCAATCACTACCATGACTTTCCTCGTCCACGGCAGCACCATAGCAGCCTTGCTCGACCATGGTACCAAGTACCACGGCTGCAGCTTTGGTCGAGTACGGTAGCATTGCAGCAGCTTCCTCGACCATGGTACCACGGTGCTAGCCTTGCTCGACCACGGTACCACAGTGGCGTAGCAACGCGGTAGCGCAGCAGCATGGTAGCAGCCTTGCTCAAGCAGTGCTCGATCACTGATCGATCAAGGCTGTGGCTTGCTTTATCACGGTAGCAGCCTTGCTCTAGCACTGATCGATCACTACTGTGGCATGCTCAATCAGGGTAGCAGCCTTGCTCCAGCACTGTTCGATCACTGCTGAGGCTTGCTCGATCGCAGTAGCAGCCTTGCTGAAGCACTGCTCGATTACTGTCGTCGCTTGGTCGATCATGATAGCAGCCTTGCTCCAGCACGAATGGATCAATGCCATGGCTTGCTCGATCACGGTGGCATCCTTGCTCGAGAATTACTTGATCACTACTGTGGTACCACAGTACCACGGTCGTGCTACCTTTGCCCGACCGTGGTACCAAGGTAGCGCGGCCGCGGCGTTGCTCGATCGTTATAGCATTGCAGCAGCTTCCTCAACCACTGTGCCACAGTGGCAGCCTTGCTCGACCACGGTACTGTGGTAGGGTAGCAGCATGGTAACAGCCTTGTTCAGGCAGTGCTTGATCACTTCTGCGGCTTGCTGGATCACGGAAGCAGCCTTGCTGCAACACTAATCAATCTCTGCTGTGGCTTGCTCGATCACAGTAGTATCCTTGCCCGATCACTGATCGATCACTGTTGCGGCTTGCTCAATTAAGGTAGCAGCCTTGCTCTAGCACTGATCGATCACCGCTGTGGCTTGCTCAATCATGGTAGCAGCTTTGCTCCAGCAGTACTCGATCATGGCAGCAACCTTGCCCAAGCACTGCTCGATCACTGCCCTGGCTTCCTCGATCACTGTAGCAGGCTTACTGCAACATTGACCGATTACTATTGTTGCTTGCTCGATCACGGTAGCATCCTTGCTCGAGCAGTCCTCGATCACTGCCGTGGCTTCTACCGACCACGGTGCAACGGCACCAGCCTTGCTCAACCACGGCACCAAGGTAGCACGACCACAACCTTGCTCGAGAGCTTGGTAGCATTGTAGCAGCTTCCTCTACCACTGTACCATGGTGGCAGCCTCGCTCGACCACGGTGCCGCGGTAGCATAGCACCACGGTAGCAGCCTTACTCGAGCAGTGCTGGATCACTGATGGATTACTGTTGTGGCTTGCACGATCACGGTAGCAGCCTTGCTCCAGCACTGATCGATCACTGTTGTGGCTTGCTCGATCATGGTAGCAGCCTTGCTCCAGCACTGATCGATCACTGCCCTGGCCTTCTCGATCACGTTAGCAGCCTTGCTCAAGCGCTGATCGATCATTGTCGTGGCGTGCTCGATCACTGTAGCATCCTTGCTCCAGCAGTCCTCGATCACTGTCGTGGCTTAAGCTCACCCATGGTGCGAGGGTAGCAGCCTTGCTCGACCACGGTACCAAGGTAGCACGGCCGTAGCTTTGCTCGAGAACAGTAGCATTACAGCAGCTTCCTCGACCACGGTACCACGGTGGCAGCCTTGCTCGACCACAGCGCCCCGGTAGCATAGCAGCATGGTAGCAGCCTTGGTCGAGCAGTGCTCGATCACTGATCGATCGCTACTGTGGCTTGCTCGATTAGGGTAGCAGCCTTGCTCCAGCACTGATCGGTCACCGCTGTGGCTTGCTTGATCAGGGTAGCAGCCTTGCTCAAGCACTGGTCGATCATGTTAGCAGTCTTGCTCAAGCACTGCTCGATCACTGCCATGGTTTGTTCGATCACGGTGGCAGCCTTGCTCCAGCACTGATCGATCACTCTACAGCTTGCTTGATCAGTACTCGATCACGGTAGCATCCTTGCTCGAGCAGTACTCAATCACTGCCATGGCTTTTCCTTGACCACGGTACCAAGGTAACACGGCCGCTGCTTTGCTCGAGCACGGTAGCATTGTAGCAGCTTCCTCGACCACGGTACCACGGTGGCAGCCTTGCTCGACAACGGTACCGCAGTAGCATACCAGCGCGATAGCGTAGCACCACGATAGCAGCCTTGCTTGAGTAGTGCTCGAGCACTGCTCGATCCCTCCGGTGGGTTGCTATAGCTCGGTAGCAGCCTTGCTCGAGCAGTGCTCGAGTAATGCCATGGCTTCCTCGACCATGGTATAAGGCTTGCTTGAGCAGCGCTCGATCACTGTCGTGGGCTACTATACATTAACTCGAGCACCTTGCTGCTTTGCTCGAGCATGCCAGTCCATTGCTCTATCATTGCTCGAGCGGAAGGGTGTGGTGTAAAATTCAGGGGTCATAGTATCACCTTCTAGGATGGAGAAAAACTTAAAAGAAGCTCTTCAAAGGGGTACAGGTGTAGCCTGCCCCCTTACGCCCACTACGCCTCCCGATGCGCATCCATCACTACCTAGCATATGGATGTGCTCGGGTGCTGGTAGCACTACCATGGACCACGGTAACGTGGAAACTCCTGCATCGGCGGTAGCCGGGTCGTGGTTGGAGCTGGCTGGGCACGTCGCATGCACATTCTTGTGCTTGTGGCGGGAGCTGCAGCCTAGGGTATGATCATTCGGCAGCACAATTCGTGGTGCCCCAGTGATCTACCCCGTCATCGGCACATTGCGCTAAGGTTATCGATCTCTGCCGCGCTGCTTGATCAACCATCATCCCTTGCTCCATCGCCCATCGTCCTTTCCTCGATCATTTGTCACGCGTTTCTCGATCACGGTGTCACACTGCTCGTGGTATGCTCTAGCGTTGGTTTGTTCTCGTGTCCAGTGCCCAGTCGCGGTCTAGTGCCCACTTTCTCGACCGAGGAACTCCTCGGAGAGGGGCGGCGGGTACATTCGTCTGACTGTGCACCAGCGTGTGTGATGGCGTGTGAGTGGTGATATGGTCATGCTTGCTAGCAGGCCCAGTGGTGGTATGGTCACCAGACTATCCGCTCGTTGACTCCTCAATGCACGTTGCAGGCGTCTTTCCTCGTGACATTACAACCAGTTCCTGTGTTGTCTACCATGTTAAGCGGTACTCAACATCATGAGTGTGCTCTCCAATGATTGCCTTCCGAGGCGATTGTTGGACAATGCAGTGGCCCCCTTGCACCACCCATGCAACCACAGTGATGGGTGCTACGATGGCTCAGGGATGCCAGCTCGGCCTCTCAGATGCAGAACATTTCATAAGCATGTGGCCCTCAGCCTACCTGTGCCTAGATTGTTATGCTTCATTGGAATGACGGTCGTGCCTTGTCCGTGTCACTCCCAGCCTAGCGCTGGTGGAGCACACGGGGGGTGCAGCGCCGTTGATGGATGCTACCTGGTTGATCCTGCCAGTAGTCATATGCTTGTCTCAAAGATAGAGCCATGCATGTGCAAGTATGAACTAATTCAGACTGTGAAACTACGAATGGCTCATTAAATCACTTATAGTTTGTTTGATGGTATCTGCTACTCGACTAACCGTAGTAATTCTAGAGCTAATATGTGCAATGAACCCCGACTTCTGGAAGGGATGCATTTATTAGATAAAAGGTCGACACGGGCTTTGCCCGATGCTCTGATGATTCATAATAACTTGACGGATTACACGGCCATCGTGCCGGCAATGCATCATTCAAATTTCTGCCCTATCAACTTTTGATGGTAGGATAGTAGCCTATTGTTAGACCCCTGAGGTGGTAACCCAAGATCCGCCTACCATGAGCGTGCCTCGTAGTCATGGTAGTGGGCAACGTGCCAGGAGGGCACGTTATCGACTAAGTGCCGAGGTGTTGGATCATGATGTGCATGACTGCTCAAGCAAGGCACTGTGATTGATCATGAAACGGGTTCTCGATCATGACTGTGGTTGCAGGCACACAGGAAGCGATGGAGCCCAGAGGCTATCTCCCAGAATACGTGCTACGAATGCTGTGGAGCACTTGGCAACATTCCTTGGAGCAGATGCAGGCCACAGTGGACGGATCAATCAAGTCCCTGGATCACAACCTGCCTTATTGGGAATAGCGGGAATCATGGCATGGATTCAATCAATCCATGATTGCGGAAGGCAATCGTGGATACGCCTAGAAGCCACTTATGGAAGTCAAGCACGCCAGATATGGAAGTTGACCAAGGATCGGGGGATCCAACAGGGCAAGCGGATTCTTAGGAGGAGAATCAGCCCTATCTATGGAAGATAGGTGTGCCAGATCGGGAAGCTTGCAAGGATTAGGGATCCAACATGGCAAGAGGAATCTCAGGAGGAGAATATTCCCGGCACATATGGAAATTCTTAATAGAGATTGGTCAACTACCTTGTATAGACTTGTCGTTAGGGAAAGCCTAGATTACCTGGCATATTTGCTTGGTGAGCTTCGTGTATAAATAAGTGTGGACTCTCATTTGAGGGAG
Organism: Lagerstroemia speciosa; assembly: GCA_037672795.1. Classification (NCBI taxonomy): domain Eukaryota; kingdom Viridiplantae; phylum Streptophyta; class Magnoliopsida; order Myrtales; family Lythraceae; genus Lagerstroemia; species Lagerstroemia speciosa. The sequence goes on from CM075291.1 coordinate 8,523,187, forward strand.
GCACTTCATTCAGGGAGAGTCATTCGAGGAGAGCCAGACATTCACTCACAAGAGGGAGAGTAGACAACTGAGGGCACAAGGGACACACCGAGTGGAGAGTGTGAGTGCTGAGTCTGTGTTGTGAGGAGTCGAGTGAGGAGTGCAAGCAGTAGGGGCCGTGAGGCATATACTCGACCAAAGTCTGTAGTTGGGTTTTTTTATACTCGTTGTGAGATAATACCAGTTAATTTTTCCCAACCTCTTCTGTGTTTCTTTGATCGTTTCTAGGCTAGTGAGCCTCGGTTGTGTGGGAATTTTGTGGTTGGTCAGCAGAGCGAGTTGTTGACGCCTAGCCGTACCAAGGTACTTGAGTGGTATTGGGGTAGCGCCCTGGGCCCCGTGGCACCTACTGTAAGCCCCCTTGTGCTCAAATATGGGGAAGGGCTAGGATGCTAGGTCCCTCACTCGCATACCCGCCTTAACAACATGCTAGAGGGAAGTGTGGTTCAGATGCGTGGTATCGCTATGGATTCTTAGTGGTGGGAATTCGGTGTAAAATTCCTGGGAGCAATATCACCTGCTACAGATGGCAAAAACCTTAAATAAGCTCTTTAGGGGGGGGGGGGGGGGGGGGGGGGTGGGGCGGGGTGTTGTATGTGGTGGCAGCCTCCATCGGTGCCATGGCTAAGGGTGTGGGCACACATCCATGGTAGCGTGCTGTGATGCTCATGTGCGCAATGACACGAGCATGGCATGTGGCGATGGGTGATCGTCACAGTGATCGATCGGGATCTATCAAGTAGCGGGATGCTCGATCAGAGGATCGTTGGGTGTCACGATCCATGGCTGGAATCCATGACAGTGTTGCTCGATTAGGTATTCGGTTTGTTGCTCAGTCATTGATCTACTGATGGCTTGGCTATGTTCGATCAGGTGCTCGGTCAGTGCTTGAGCAAGACTCGAGGCGGATATCGTAGTGTGCTAACACAAGGGGCACGCTAGTATGCTGGTGATCTCATGGCAGGATACTGTAGCGTGCTAGCACTAGCAGCACGCTA
>CM075291.1:8526723-8576290 GCA_037672795.1 Lagerstroemia speciosa
AGCGAAATGCGATACTTGGTGTGAATTGCAGAATCCCGTGAGCCATCGAGTCTTTGAACCCAAGTTGCACCCGAAGCCATCTGGCCGAGGGCATGTCTACCTGGGTATCACGCAACATGTCACCCCCGTAGCCCTGCCCTGTCCCACCCCGAGCTGGCGGCAGCGGTGGGCCGCGGACGCTGGCCTCCCATCACGCGCAACTGTGGCTAGCCTAAAAATGAGCGATGGAGCGATGGGCTCTGCGACACACGGTGTGGTAGATTAGCCCCTCGGGCAATAGTCCGGACCGTCCCTCCCTCAATGCTTGACAGCCTTCCATCAAACACCAGCCACCACAGGTCAGACAGGGCCACCCGCTGAGTTTAAGGATATCAATAAGCGGAGGAAAAGAAGCTAACAAGGATTCCCCTAGTAACGGTGAGCAAACCGGGAAATGCCCACCATGGAAATCATGCGCCCCCAGCGCTCAAATTGTAGTATGGAGAAGCATCCTCAGCGACGAACCGAGCCCAAGTTCCCTGGAAAGGGGCACCATAGAGGGTGAGAGCCCCATTGTGCTCGGACCCTGTCGCACCATGAGGCGCTATCGATGAGTCAGGTTGCTTTGGAATGCAGCCCTAATAGGGCGGTAAATTCTGTCCAAGGCTAAATACGGGCGAGAGACCGATAGCAAACAAGTACTGTGAGGGAAAGATGAAAAGGACTTTGAAAAGAGATTCAAAGAGTGCTTGAAATTGTCGGGAGGGAAGCGGATGGGGGCCGGCAATGTGCCCCGGTCAAATGTGGAACGGTGACGAGCCGATACTCCGATCGACTCGGGGCAAGAACCGATGCAGATTGGGGCGTTGACCCAAGCCCAAGCCTTTGAAACACTTGAAGAAATGTCATGGCCCCGATCGTGGTAGGCAGCGTACGCCTCTCGGCGTGCCTCGGCACCTGCACGCTCTGGGCATTGGCTTGTGGGCTCCCCATTCGGCTCGTATTGAAACATGGACCAATGAGTCTGACATGTGTGCGAGTCAACGGGTGGAAAACCCATAAGGCACAAGGAAGCTTACTGGTGGGATACCCTATGGGTGCACCGCCGACAGACCTTGATCTTCTGAAAAGGGTTCGAGTGAAAGCATGCCTGTTGAGACTCTAAAGATGGTGATCTATGCCTGAGCGGGGCGAAGCTAGAGGAAACTCTAGTGGAGGCCCGCAGCGATACTGACATGCAAATCATTCGTCTGACTTGGGTATAGGGGCGAAAGACTAATCGAACCGTCTAGTAGTAGGTTCATTCCGAAGTTTCCCTCAAGATAGCTGGAGCTCGAGGGTGAGTTCTATCGGGTAAAGCCAATGATTAGAGGCGTCGGGGGCGCAACGCCCTCGACCTATTATCAAACTTTAAATAGGTAGGATAGCGCGGCTACTTGAGCCACGCCACGGAATCGAGAGCTCCAAGTGGGCCATTTTTGGTAAGCAGAACTGGTGATGCGGGATGAACTAGAAGCCGGGTTACGGTGCCCAACTGCGCGCTAACCTAGAACCCACAAAGGGTGTTGGTCGATTAAGACAGCAGGACAGTGGTCATTTAAGTCGAAATTCGCTAAGGAGTGTGTAACAACTCACCTACCGAATCAACTAGCACTGAAAATGGATGGCGCTGAAGCGGGCGACCTATACCCGACCGTCGAGGCAAGTGCCAGGCCTCGATGAGTAGGAGGGCGCGGCGGTCGCTGCAAAACCTAAGGCGTGAGCCCAGGCGGAGCGACCGTCATTGCAGATCTTGGTGGTAGTAGCAAATATTCAAATGAGAACTTTGAAGGCCAAAGTGGGGAAAGGTTCCATGTGAATGGCACTTATACATGGGTTAGTCGATCCTAAGAGATAGAGGAAGCCCGTCTGACAGCGCCGCGCGTGTGAGCTTCGAAATGGAATCAAGTTAAAACTCCTGAACTGGGATGTGGTGGCTGACGACAATGTTAGGGAGTCCGGAGACATCAGCGGGGGCCTCGGGAAGAGTTATCTTTCCTGTTTAACAGGTCGCCCACCCTGGAAATGGCTCAGCCGGAGGTAGGGTCCAGCAGCCGGAATAGCATCGCACATCGCGTGGTGTCCGGTGCACCTCCAGCAACCCTTGAAAATCCGGAGGATCGAGTGCCACCCACGCCCGGCCGTACTCATAACTGCATCAAGTCTCCAAGGTGAACAACCTCTGGTCGATGGAATAATGTAGGCAAGGGAAGTCAGCAAAATGGATCTGTAACCTCAGGAAAAGGATTGGCTCTGAGGGCTGGGCATAGGGTCCCAGTCCCGAACCCATCGGCTGTCGGTGGACTGCTCGAGCTGCTCCCACTGCGAGAGCGAGTCGCTGCGTGCCGGCCGGGGGACGGACTGGGAACGGCTCCCTTAGGGGCCTTCCCCAGGCGTTAAACAGTCGACTCAGAATTGGTACGGATAAGGGGAATACGACTGTTTAATTAAAACAAAGCATTGCGATGGTCCCTGCAGATGCTCACGCAATGTGATTTCTGCCCAGTGCTCTGAATGTCAAAGTGAAGAAATTCAACCAAGCGAGGGTAAACAGCGGGAGTAACTATGACTCTCTTAAGGTAGCCAAATGCCTCATCATCTAATTAGTGACGCGCATGAATGGATTAACGAGATTCCCACTGTCCCTGCCTACTATCCAGTGAAACCACAGCCAAGGGAACGGGCTTGGCAGAATCTGCGAGGAAGGAAGACCCTATTGAGCTTGACTCTAGTCCAACTTTGTGAAATGACTTGAGAGGTGTAGAATAAGTGGGAGCCCTTGGGCAAAAGTGAAATACCACTACTTTTAACGTTATTTTACTTATTCCGTGAATCGGAGGAGGGGCAACACCTCTTCTTTTGGATCTAAGGTCCGCCTCGACTGGCCGATCCGGGCGAAAGACATTGTCAGGTGGGGAGTTTGGCTGGGGCGGCACATCTATTAAAAGATAACAGAGGTGTCCTAAGATGAGCTCAATGAGAACAGAAATCTCGTGTGGAAGAAAATGGTAAAAGCTCGTTAGATTCTAATTTCCAGTACGAATACGAACCCTGAATGCATGGCCTATCGATCCTTTAGATCTTCGAAATTTGAAGCTAGAGGTGTCAAAAAAGTTACCACAGGGATAACTGGCTTGTGGCAGCCAAGCGTTCATAGCGACGTTGCTTTTTGATCCTTTGATGTCGGCTCTTCCTATCATTGTGAAGCAGAATTCACCAAGTGTTGGATTGTTCACCCAACAATAGGGAACGTGAGCTGGTTTTAGACCGTCGTGAGATAGGTTGGTTTTACCCTACTTATGACAGTGTCGCGATAGTAATTCAACCTAGGACGAGAGGAACAGTTGATTTGCACATTTGTTCATCACACTTGGTTGAAAAGCCAGTGGCGCGAAGCTACCGTGCGCTGGATTATGACTATAGGCCTCTAAGTTAGAATCTGGGCTAGTACCGACACATGCACCCGCCGCCCGATTCCCGTCCTATAGTAGGGGCCCCCAACCCTCAAGGGCACTTGTCGATGGTGAAGCCCGCACGGCATACGAGCTGAGTGGGCAGCCTTGAAGCACAATTCCTACCGAGCAGCGGGTAGAATCCTTTGCAGATGACTTAAATACGCGATGAGGTATTGTAAGTGGCAGAGTGGCCTTGCTGCCACGATCCACTGAGCTTCAGCCCTTTGTCGCTTCCATTCATCCCTCCCCTCCCTGCTTCACCAGATTCGTCAAAAAGCCCCCGAGTTTATGCTTGACGGTCAAGCCGGCCACGGTGCCTACTCGACACGCCGAAACCACTCCTTAAAACATGCAAGTATAACTTCACGGTGCGCCTTGCTCAACCACGAGGATGGTATCCTAGCAGCAGCAACGATCGTTGTCCTGCCTTCACTCGATCACTATTCTTATGGAAGGTTATCATTGTGGTGCCGTACTCGATGACTATCGTGCCTACCTTGAGCTGTAGAACATACGTTGCCTGTTCATTACCTTCGCTCGAGCAGCGCTCGATCAGTGCCGTGCCTTTTGCTCGAGCCTAAAAGCACACTCCCAGCTCCAGCACTGCCATGGCTTGCTTGGCCACGTCAACACGGTAGCAGCCTTGTTCGACCATGGTAGCAGAGCCTTGTTGAGCACTGCTCGATCACTGACATGGCTTGCTCAAGCACGGTAGCACCTTGCTGGAGCACAGTATCAACCTTTCTAGAGCACTACTCGATCACTGCCACGGTAGCACGGTAGCAACCTTGCTCAACCAAGGCATCACGATAACTCTCTCGAGCACCTAGCACAGCAGTAGCCTTGGTCGAGCACTGCTCGATCACAGCAGTAGCTTTGCTCGGGCACTGCTCGATCACTGCTGTGGCTTGCTCGATCACCGAAGTAGCCTTGGTCCAGCGCTGCTCGATCACTGCCGTGCCTTGCATCAGCTCAGCAGCAGCCCTCCTCCAGCACTGCAGTGCCTTGCTCGATCATGGTAGAAGCCTTGCTCGGGCACTGCCTGATCACTGTTGTGGCTTGCTCAATCACGGTAGTAGCCTTGCTCGATCACTGATCGGTCACTGCTATGGCTTGCTCGATCACGGTAGCAGCCTTGATCCGGCACTACACAATCACTGTCGTGCCTTGCTGCAGCTCTGTGGCAGCAATGTCGTGGCTTGCTCGACCACGGTACCATCAGCCTTGCTCAACCACGGTACAACGGTGGCGCAGCAACAGCACCGCTCGAGCACGGTAGCACCGCTGCCGCCTTGGCCGAGCACTGCTTGATCATGGTAGGAACTTTGCTCAGGCACTGCTTGATCACTGTTGTGGCTTGCTCGATCACGGTAGTAGCATTGCCCCAGCACTGCTCGATCACTGCCCTGGCTTGCTTGATCACGGTAGCAGCCTTGCTCCAGCACTAATCGATTACTACCATGGCTTGCTCGAACATGGTAGCATCCTTTCTCGAACAGTCCTCGATCACGGTAGCAGAGCAGCGCGGTAATGCAGCAGCACGGTAGCAGCCTTGCTCGAGCATTGCTTGATCACTACTATGACTTGCTTGATCACGGTAGCAGCCTTGCTCCAGCACTGATCGATCACTGCTGTGGCTTGCTCGATCATGGTAGCAGCCTTGCTCAAGCACTGCTCGATCATGGTAGCAACCTTGCTCTAGCACTGCTCGATCACTGTCCTAGCTTGCTCAATGATGGTAGCAGCCTTGCTCCAGTACTGATTGATCACTGCTACGGCTTGCTTGATCACGATAACATCCTTGCTCGAGCAATCCTCGGTCACTGCCGTGGCTTTTGCTCGACCATGATACCAAAGTAGCACGGCCGCTTTACTCGAGCATGGTAGCATTGCAACTGCTTCCTCGACAACTGTACCACGATGGCAGCCTTCCTCGACCGCGGTACCACGGTAGTGCAGCAGCACGATAGTAGCGTTGCTCGAGCAGTGCTCGATCACTGATCGATCATCGCCGTGGCTTTCTAGATCATGGTAGCAGCCTTGCTCGGTCACTGATCAATCGCTGCGATGGCTTGCTCAATCATGCTAGCATCCTTGTTGCAGCATTGATCGATCACTATCGTGGCTTGCTCGATCATGGTAGCATCCATGCTCGAGAAGTCCTCGATCACTGCCATGGCTTTTGCTCGACCACGTTACCACGATAGCAACCTTGCGCAACCATGGTACCGAGGTAGCACAGCCGCGGCATTGCTCGAGCACGGTAGCATTGTAGTAGCTTCCTCGACCGCGGTACCATAGTGGTAGCCTTGCTGGACTACGGTACTGTAGTAACAAAGCAGTGCGGTAGCGCAGCAGGACAGTAGCACCCTTGCTCGAGCAGTGCTCAATCACTATTCTGGCTTGTGCGATCACGGTAGCATCCTTGCTCGAGTAGTCCTCAATCACTGCCTTGGCTTTTGCTGACCACGGTACCACAATATCGGCCTTGCTCGACCACGGTACCAAGGTAGCATGGCCGCAGCTTTGCTCCAACACGGTACCGTGGTGGCAGCCTTGCTCGACCACAGTACCACGGTAGCAGAGCAGCGCGGTTGTACAACAGCACGGTAGCAGCCTTGCTCCAGCACTGCTCGATCACTGACCGATCACTGCTGTGGCTTGCTCGATCATGGTAGCAGCCTTGCTCCAGCACTGCTTGATCATGGCAGCAGCCTTGCTCAAGCACTGCTTGATCACTACCCTAGCTTTCTCAATCACAGTAGCAGCCTTGCTCTAGTGCTGATCGATCACTGCTACGGCTTGCTCAATCACGTTAGCATCCTTGCTCGAGCAATCCTCGATCACTGCCGTGGCTTTTGCTCGACCACAGTACCAAGGTAGCATGACAGCAGCTTTACTCGAGCATGGTAGCATTGCAGCTGCTTCCTCGACAACTGTACCATAATGACAGCCATCCTCGACCACAGTACTGCGGTAGATGAGTCACGCGGTAGCGCAGCAACATGGTAGCAGCCTTGCTCGAGTAGTGCTCAATCACTGCCGTGGCTTTCTGGATCACTATAGCAGCCTTGCTCAATCACTGATCGATCACTGCGGTGGCTTGCTCAGTCACACTAGCAGCCTTGTTGGAGCACTAATCGATCACTGCCGTGGCTTGCTCGATCATGGTAGCATCCATGCTCGAGCAGTCCTCGATCACTGCCGTGGCTTTTGGTCGACCACAGTACCAAGGTAGCACGACAGTAGCTTTACTTGAGCATGGTAGCATTGCAGCTGCTTCCTCGACAGCTGTACCATAATGGCAGCCATCCTCGACCACAGTACCGCGGTAGAAGAGTCACGCGGTTGCGCAGCAGCATGGTAGCAACCTTGCTCGAGTAGTGCTCGATCACTGCCGTGGCTTTCTGGATCACTGTAGCAGCCTTGCTCAATCACTAATCGATCACTGCAGTGGCTTGCTCAGTCACGCTAGCAGCCTTGTTGCAGCACTAGTTGATCACTGCCGTGGCTTGCTCGATCACGGTAGCATCCATGCTCGAGCAGTCCTCGATCACTGCCGTGGCTTTGGTCGACTACAGTACCAAGGTAGCACGACAGTAGCTTTACTCGAGCATGGTAGCATTGCAACTGCTTCCTCGACAACTGTACCATAATGGCAGCCATCGTCGACCACAGTACCACGGTAGAAGAGTCGCGTGGTAGCGCAGCAGCATGGTAGCAGCCTTGCTCGAGTAGTTCTCGATCACTACCGTGGCTTTCTGGATCACTGTAGCAGCCTTGCTCGATCACTGATCGATCACTGCGGTGGCTTGCTCAGTCACGCTAGCAGCCTTGTTGCAGCACTAATTGATCACTGCCGTGGCTTGCTCGATCACGGTAGCATCCATGCTTGAGCAGTCCTCGATCACTGCCGTGGCTTTTGCTCGATATCGTTACTACGGTAGCAGCGTTGTGCAACCCTAGTATCAAGGTAGCACGGCCGCAAAATTGCTCGAGCGCGGTGGCATTGCAGTAGCTTCCTCGACCATTGTACCACAGTGGCAGCCTTGCTCAACCATAGTAGTGCGGTAGCAGAGCAGCCCGGTAGCAGAGCAGCGCAGTAGCACCCTTGCTTGAGCAGTGCTTGATCAACGATCAATCACTATTGTGGTTTGTATGATCATGGTAGCAGCCTTGCTTCAGCACTGATCGATCACTGCTGTGACTTGCTCGATCTTGGGAGCAGCCTTTCTCCAGCACTGCTCGATCATGGCAATAACCTTCCTCTGGCATTGCTCGATCACTGCCGTGGCTTGCTTGATCACGGTAGCAACCTTGCTCCAGCACTGATTGATCATTGTCGTGGCTTGCTCGATCACGGTAGCATCCTTGCTGGAGCAGTCCATGGCCACTGCCATGGTTTTTGCTCACCCACGGCACCATGGTGGCAGCCTTGCTCGACCACGGTACCAAGGTAGCATGGCCACAACTTTGCTCGTGCACAGTAGCATTGCACTAGATTCCTCGACCACAGTACCATGGTGGCAGGCTTGCTTGACCACGGTACAGCGGTAGCATAGCAGCATGGTTGCTCGATCATGGTAGCATCCTTGCTCCAGCACTGATCGATCACTACTGTGACTTGCTCGATGAGGGTAGTAACCTTGCTCTAGCATTGATCGATCGCTATTGTTGCTTGCTCGATCATGGTACTGGCCTTCCTCAAGCACTGCTCGATCACTGCCATGGCTTGCTCGATCACAGTAGCAACGTTGCTCCAGCACTGATCGATCACTGTCGTGGCTTGCTTGATCACGGTAGCATCCTTATTCGAGCAGTCCTCGATCACCGCTGTGGCTTTTGCTGGACCACGGCACCATGGTAGCGGCCTTGCCCGACCAGGATACCAAGGTAGCATGGGCGCAACTTTGCCCTAGCACGGTAGCATTACAGCAGCTTCCTCGACCATGGTACCATGGTGGCAGCCTCGCTTGACCATGGTACCATGGTGGCAAAGCAGCGCGGTAGCGTAGCAACACAGTAGCGGCCTTGCTCAAGCAGAGCTTGATCACTGCTGTGGTTTGCTCGATCACAGTAGCAGCCTTGCTCAAGCACTGCTCGATCACTGCCCTGGCTTGCTCGATCACGGTAGCAGCCTTGCTTCAGCACTGGTTGATCACGGCCATGCCTTGCTCGATCATGGTAGCATCCTTGCCCGAGAGTCCTCGGTCACTGCCGTGGCTTTTGCTTGACCATGATACCACGGTAGCAGCCTTGCTCGACCACTGTCCCCAGGTAGCACGGCCGTAGCTTCGCTTGAGCATGGTAGCATTGCAGCAGCTTCCTCGACCACGGTAACACGGTGGTAGCCTTGCTCAACCACGGTACCGCGGCAACAGAGCAGCTGGTAGCTCAACAGCAAGGGAGCAGCCTTGCTCGAGCATTGCTCGATCACTACTGTGGCTTGCTCGATCACGGTGGCAGCCTTGCTCCAACACTGACCGATCACTGTTGTGGCTTGCTCGATCAAGATAGCAGCCTTGCTCCAGCACTAATCGATCACTGCTGTGGCTTACCCGATCATGGTAGTAGCCTTGTTCGATCACTGATCGATCACTGCTGTGGCTTGCTCGATCACGGAGCAGCCTTGCTCCGGCACTGACCAATCACTGTTGTGGCTTGCTCGATCATGGTAGCAGCCTTGCTCGAGCATTGGTCGATCACTGCCCTGGCTTGTTCGATCACGGTAGCAGCCTTGCTCCAGCACTGATCGATCACTGTCGTGGCTTGCTTGATCATAGTAGCATCCATGTTCGAGCAGTTCTCGATCACTGTCGTCGCTTTTCCTCAACCACTGTACCATGGTAGCATGGCAGCAACTTTTCTCGAGCAGGGCAGCACTGCAGCAGCTTCCCCGACCACGGCACCACAGTGCAAGCCTTGCTTGACCACGGAACAGTGGTAGTATGGCAATGCAGTAGCATAGCAGCACGATAGCAGCCCTGCTTGACCACGATATAGTGGTAGTATAGCAGAGCAGTAACGCAGCAGCATAGTAGCAGCCTTGCTCTAGCAGTGCACGATCACTAATCGATCAGTGTTGCGGCTTGCTCAATGAAGGTTGCAGCCTCGCTCCAGCACTAATCGATCTCTGGTGTGGCTTGCCCTATCGTGGTAGCAGCCTTGTTTGATCACTAATCGATGACTATTGTGGCTTGCTCGATCACGGAGCAGCCTTGCTCCGGCACTGACAAATCACTGTTGTGGCTTGCTCGATCATGGTAGCAGCCTTGCTCAAGCATTGGTCGATCACTGCCCTGGCTTGTTCGATCACGGTAGCAGCCTTGCTCCAGCACTGATCGATCACTGTCGTGGCTTGCTCGATCACAGTAGCATCCATGTTCGAGCAGTTCTCGATCACTGTCGTCGCTTTTCCTCAACCACTGTACCATGGTAGCATGGCAGCAGCTTTTCTCGAGCAGGGCAGCACTGGAACAGCTTCCCCGACCACGGCACCACGGTGCAAGCCTTGCTTGACCACGGAACAGTGGTAGTATGGCAATGCGGTAGCACAGCAGCACGATAGCAGCCCTGCTTGACCACGATATAGCGGTAGTATAGCAGAGCAGTAGCGCAGCAGCATAGTAGCAGCCTTGCTCTAGCAGTGCACGATCACTAATCGATCAGTGCTGCGACTTGCTCAATGAAGGCTGCAGCCTTGCTCCAGCACTGATCGATCTCTACTGTGGCTTGCTAGATCAGGGTAGTAGCCTTGCTCCAGCACTGGTCGATCACTGTCGTGGCTTGCTTGATCAAGGTAGCTGCCTTTCTCAAGCACTGCTCGATCACTACCGTGGCTTGCTCGATCACGGTAACAACCTTGCTCCAGCACTGATCGATGACTGCCGTGGCTTGCTCGATCACGATACCATCCTTGCTCGAGCAGTCCTCGAATATTGTCGTGGCTTTTGCTCGACCATGGTATCACGGTAGCATCCTTGCTCGACCACGATACTAAGGTAGCACGGCCACAGCTTTGCTCCAGCACATAGCATTGCACCAGATTCCTCAACCACGGTACCACGGTTGCAGCGTTGCTCGACCATGGTACCGCAATGGCAGAGCAGGGCGATAGCGCAGCAGCATGGTAGCAGCCTTGCTCGAGAAGTGCTCGATCACTGTTGTGGCTTGCTCTTTCACAGTAGCAGCCTTGCTCGATAACTGATCGATCACTGCTGTGGCTTACTCAATCACAGTAGCAGCCTTGCTCCAGCACTGATCGATCACTGTTGTGGCTTGCTCGATCATGGTAGCAGCCTTGCTCCAGCACTCGTCGATCATGGCAATAGCCTTGCTCTAGCACTGCTCGATCATTGCACTGGCTTGCTCGATCACGGTAGAATCCATGCTCGAGCAGTTCTCGATCACTGCTACGGCTTTTGCTCAGCCACAGTACCACGGTAGTAGCCTTGCTCAACCATGGTACCAAGGTAGCACTGTCGCCGCTTTGCTTGAGCACGGTTGCATTGCAACTGCTTTCTCGACCACGATACGATGGTGGTAGCCCTGCCCGACCACTGTACCACAGTAGCAGAGCAGGGCGGTAGCGGAACAGCACAGTAAAAGCCCTGCTCGAGCAGTGCTCGATCACTGCTGTGGCTTGCTTGATCACGGTAGCCTCCTTGCTCGGTCACTGATCGATCACTGCTGTGGCTTGCTCGATCATGGTAGCAACCTTGCTCCAGCACTAATCGATCACCGTTGTGGCTTGCTCGATCATGGTAGCGGCCTTGCTTCGGCACTGCTCGATCATGGCAGCAGCCTTGCTCTAGCACTGCTCGATCACTGCCCTGGCTTGCTCAATCACGGTAGAATTCATGCTCGAGCAGTCCTCGATCACTGCCGCGGCTTTTGCTCAACCACGGTAGTAGCCTTGCTCGACCACGGTACCAAGGTAGCATTGTCATAGCTTTGCTTGAGCACGGTAGCATTGCAACTGCTTCCTCGACCACGATATGACGGTGGCAGCCTTGCTTGACCACGGTAGCGCAGTAGCATATCTACACAGTAGCGCAGCAGCATGGTAGCGGCCTTGCTCAAGCAGTGCTCGATCACTGATCGATCACTACTGTGGCTTACTCGATCACCGTAGCAGCCTTGCTCTAGCATTGATCGATCACTGCGGTGGCTTGCTCAATCATGGGAGCAGCCTTGCTCAAGCACTGCTCGATCATTGCCGTGGTTTTCTTGATCACGGTAGCAGCCTTGCTCCAATACCGATTGATTACTGCTGTGGCTTGCTTGATCACGGTAGCATCCTTGCTCGAATAGCACTGGCGTGGCCTTTGCTCAACCACAGTACCACGGTAGCAGCCTTGCTCGACCACGGTACCATGATAGCACGGCCACAGCTTTGCTCGAGCATGATAGCATTGCAGTAGCTTCCTCGACCATGGTACCATAGTGGCAGCCTTGCTCGACCACGGTATAGCGGTAGCATAGTAGCGCAGTGTTGATATGATGATTTGCACATTTTTTGTCCATTCCCGACCTAAAATCATACGTTTTCGACCATTTCCCATATAGTTAGAGGGCAATTGCATATCTTTTCTTTATTGGGATTGAATTGGTATGAATGATAGTTTTCAGAGCTCCACACATGGATTAGATACTGCTGGGAGTTGTTTGATGTGTAGGGAATGATGAAGACATGGCTTGTCCAATCAGCAACTTTTGGGGGAATTTCTCATGCTTACTCTATGATAAATAGGGCGAACAATACATCATCAGAAAGCTCGTTGCAGCCAACGGATCTCAAATCAGAGCTGAAACGAAGAAGTTATGGTCAATAGAATAAAACTGTGCGTGGAACAGGGGAAGACCGCGGTTTGCTAAGGCATTTTTCCTAGACCGCGGTCTACTGAGAGGAATTCGGCCAGATTACTTTGAAGGATGGTGGGACCCACAAACTTTTATTCCACACTGATTAAATCACCGCTGTGGCTTGCTCGATCACGGTAGCAGCCTTGCTCCAGCACTGGTCGATCACTGTTGTGGCCTGGGTGATCATGGTAGCAGCCTTGCTCCAGCACTGGTCGATCACTGTTGTGGCTTGGGCGATCATGGTAGCAGCCTTGCTTCAGCACTGATCGATCACTACTGTGGCTTGCCTGATCACGGTAGTAGCCTTGCTCGATCACTGATCGATCACTGCTATGCCTTGCTCGATCACGGTAGTAGCCTTGCACGGGCACTGCTAGATCCTTGTTGTGGCTAGCTCGATCACGGTAGCAGCCTTGCTCCCGCACTGCTCGATCACTGCCATGCCTTTCTGCAGCTCTGTGACAGCAATTCCGTCACTTTCTCGACCACAGTATCATCCGTCTAGCAGGGCTACCACCTTGGTAGAGCATTGCTCGATCACGGAAGCCGCTTTGCTCAGGCACTATTCGACCACTGCTATGGTTTGCTGGATCACCGCAGCAGCCTTGCTTGATCACTGATCGATCACTGCTTGGCTTGATCGATCATGGTAGCAGCCTTGCTCCAACACTGATCGATCACTGTTGTGGCTTGCTCGATCATGGTAGCAGCCTTGCTCCAGCACTGCTCGATCATGGCAGTAGCCTTGCCCAAGCACTGCTCGATCACTGCCCTGCCTTGCTCGACCACGGTAGCAGCCTCGCTCCAACATTGATCGATTACTGCCGTGGCTTGCTCGATCACGATAGCACACTTGCTTGAGCAGTCCTCGATCACTGCCGTGCCTTTTGCTCGTCCACGTTCCCATGGTAGCAACCTTCCTCAACCGCAGTACCAAGGTAGCACGGTCGCAGCTTTGCTCAAGCATGGTAGCATTGCAGCAGCTTCCCGGACCACGATACCACAGTGGCAGCCCTACTTCACCATGGTACCTCGGTAGCAGAGCTGCGCGACAGCGCAGCAGCACTGTAGCAGCCTTTCTCGAGCAGTGCAGGATCACTGATGAATCACTGCTTTGGCTTGCTCGATCACGGTAGCACCCTTCCTCCAGCACTAATCGATCACTGTCGTGGCTTCATCGATCACGGTAGCAGCCTTGCTCTAGCCGTGCTCAATCACTGTCATGGCTTTTGCTCGACCAGGGTACCAAGGTAGCACGGCCGCAGCGTTGCTCGAGCACGGTAGCATCGTGCCAGCTTTCTCAACAACGGTACCACGGTGGCAACCTTGCTCGACCATGGTACCATGGTAGCACAGCAGCGCGGTAGCGCCGAAGTGCGGTAGCAGCCTTGCTCGACCAGTGCTCAATCACTGATCTATCACTGCCGTGGCTTGCTCGTTCACGGTAGGAGCCTTGCTCCAGCACTGATCAATCACTGCAGTGGCTTGCTTGATCATGGTAGCAGCCTTGCTTGATCACTGATTGATCAGTGTCGCGGCTCGCTCGATCAAGGTAGCAGCCTTGCTCCAGCACTGATCGATCACTGCGGTGGCTTGCACGGCCAGGGTAGCAGCCTTGCTCCCGCACTGATCGATCACTACCCTGGCTTGCTCGATCACGGTTGCAGCCTTGCTCCAGCACTGATCGATCACTGTCGTGGCTTGCTCGATCACGGTAGCATCTTTGCTCGAGCAGTCGTCGATCACTACCATGGCTTTTGCTCTACCACGGTACCACGGTAGCAGCCCTGCTCCACCATGGCACCAAGGCAGCATGGACGTAACTTTGCTCGAGCACAGTTGCATTGCAGCAGCTTCCTCGACCACCGTACCACGGTAGCACCCTTGCTCAACCTCGGTACCGTGGTAGTAGAGCAGCAAAGTAGCGCAGCAGGAGGGTAGCAGCCATGGTCGAGTAATGCTCGATCACTGCTGTGGCTTGCTTGATGATTGTAGCATCCTTCCTCGAGCAGTCCTCGATCACTGCCATGGCTTTTGCTCAACCACGGTACCACGGTAGCAGCCTTCCTCTACCATGGTACCAAGGTAGCACAACCGCAGCTTTGCTCGAGCACGATAGCATTGCAGTAGCTTCCTTGACAATGCTACTGTCAACCCCTTAATGCTTAGACATCTATACTGGCTGGGATGCTAAGTCCCTCAGTAGCATTCCAGCCATGCTATGTGCTAGAGGGAAAACTGCAGTTCAGGCGTGTGGCGGCGCTACGAGTTCCAACAACGGGAATTTGGTCTAAAATTCCCTGGCAGCAATATCACCTGCTACGAAAGGCAAGAACTTAAAATAAGCTCTTTAGGGGGGGTATGTGGTGGAAGCCTCCCTCGGTACCAAGACGTAGGGTGTGGACGCACATCCACAGTAGCGTGCTGAGATGCTTGTGTGCGCAACGGCACGAGCGTGGTACCGTGTGGCGATGGATGATCGTCACGGTGATCGATCAGGATCGATCACGTAGCGGGATGCTCGATCAGAGGATCGTTGGGTGTCACAATCCACGGCTGGAATTCATGGCGGTGTTGCTCGATCAGGTGTCCGGTATGTTGCTCAATTATTGATCTACTGATGGCTTGGCTATGTTCGATTAGGTGCTCGGTCAGTGCTCGAGCAAGCCTCGTGGTGGACACGGCAGCGTGCTAGCACAAGGGGCACGCTACTATGCTGGTGACCTCATGGTGGGATAACGTAGCGTGCTAGAGCTAGCAGCATGCTACGTCGCTAGCAACCTTGTAGCGGGATACCATGGCGGATACCGTAGCGTGCTAGCGCTAGCAGCACGCTACGTCGCTAGCAACCTTGTAGCGGGATACCGTGGTAGAAGCCGTGGCGTGCTACTGCTGAGCACGCTACCACGTGGCGACAATGAGCAACACCCTACTAGCTACGTGACCACGTGCTAGCAGCATACCAAGCGATGGTGGCTGGACCATGGGCACATGCTCGGTGCATGTGACCCAACTGAGTGTAGGTGGCACTCAAGTGGACCCGATGGACCATGACGGTGCAGACCATGGGATGGCGGTTGACCCGTTGACCGAAGCTGCTTTGACCTGGCGGTTTTCCAGTCCTGAAGCAGTTAGCTCGTAGTTTTATGTGTCTCGTAACTTCTTTGGCAGTTGTGCTTGTGTTTGATTGGTTGGGAATTTAGGGTCCCTGTGTCTTAGTATGGAATTCGGCCATTGGCAGAAGACAGAATATACTCATTGTGAGTGACGAACAGCGTGGGAATTCTCTAGTTCGGGTGAGTGCTCTTGTATCACGAGATTCGGGAGTGCTTGTGTAAGGGTTTTATTTCAGACTCGTGTATCCAATTTTGTGAATGGAAGAGTTATGATTTCCCTTACTCGTTTTGCTCATTTCTGATCATTGTTGCTTAACCTCGATCGATCAATCTTGATTCGTGTGTTGGCTTTGGTTGGCTAAAGGCGCTGTGGTCGCTTAGCACCATCACGGAGTGGAAAAATTCGGTGTGAATTTCGACCGTGTGACAGTTGGTATCAGAGCACGGTTTAGGGTGGATTTGAGGATTTGGCAACAGTTTTGGCATTATTGATTGATGCTGCGCATGGATGTGCTTAGGGAACGAGTTTCGGCTCTTGAAGCAACCCTCGGTGATCTGGGTTCGGCGGATGGAATAGTGGCAGATATCCTAGCATTGTTGCTGGCAGAAGTAACTCAGATGAAGGAGGATGTTATTCTCCTACATCGGGCAGTCGCCAGTGGTGTGGCGGAGCCTGAGGGATCACGAGCCAAAGTGAAGGTGCCAAAACCGAAAGCCTTCAATGGCACCAAGAGTTCCAAGGATCTGGAGAACTTCTTATGGGACATCGAGCACTACTTTGATGCTGCTCGTATTCCAGAAGGAGAGAGAGTCTCGATGGCAGTCATGTACCTATCGGCGAATGAAAAACTGTGGTGGCAGACCCATGAGCAAGATGTGGAATCTGGCGGGCGACCACAACTCAGAGACTGGTCATCTCTCAAGCGGGAATTGAAGGAGCAGTTCCTCCCCACTAACTCCTCGTGGGCTACTCGTGGGGCACTGTGCAACCTCAAACAGACAGGTTCGGTTAGAGACTATGTAAAGGAATTTAGTTCCTTGATGCTGGACATGACAGGAATGTCTGAAGTGAACAAATTATTTAACTTCATGCGGGGTTTGAATTCGTGGGCACAGTTGGAACTTCGAAGGCAGGGAGTGCAGGATCTCCCACTGCCATGGCAAAGGCAAATGCGTTGATCGATTTGCAAGTGTCTAAGACCGATGATGGCAAGTCAAAGAAGGATGGCAAATAGAAAGACAAAGCCTCGAAGGGTGGCAAACCTACTGGGAAGTCCGATAAGGCAAAGAAGCCATCTAAGGGTGAGAAAGGCAAGGAAAAAGCTTCCAGTTCCAACACGAAATGGAAGGATCCAAAGAAGCACCCTGGCTGTTTCATTTGCAACGGACCACACCGTGCCCAAGACTATCCCAAGAAGGAGAAACTCTCGGCATTGGTGAATCGGTTGGATGATTCTGACGATGATGGGAACAGAATGAAGGTGGCCCCTTTGCAGATTCTCGGTGCTGTTCGTGCTGGGAAGAAGACACGATCTGGAAGCGGATTGACCTATGTCCCGATGGAACTGAACTCCAGGGAGATTGTGGCAGTGGTGGACACTGGTGCCACACACAACTTCGTGTCTGATCGAGCTGTGAATACTCTGGGATTGTGCATGAAGAAGCAGAATCATCGCATTAAGGCAGTGAACTCCCAATGTCGACCAATCCTTGGCATGGCAAAGGATGTGCGAGTTCGGATCGGTGAATGCACGGGACTTTTGGATGTCATGGTCATTCCCATGGATGACTTTGACGTGATATTGGGTAACGATTTCTTTGAGCGTGCTAATGTAGCTATTCACCCGAATCTATCTAGATTGATGATCGCAGATCCAAAGAAACCTAGTTTCGTGCAAGGGTTCAAGGAGTTGAACCAGTCAGAGAGGATTTCTGTTGAGAATGTCTCAGCTATGCAGTTGGCCAAAGGGTGGAAGAAAGGTCATTCGACCTACTTGGCGGCGATATATGCTGTGGAACCGGAGGAACGGGTAGATACCAGGGTTCCAGAGCAGTGGAAGCATTCTTGGATGAGTTCAAGGATGTGATGCCCAAAGATTTACCTAAGGGCTTACCACCAAGGTGAGCGGTGGATCACAAGATCGAGTTGATGCCGAGCACGAAACCTCCTGCCCGGGATCCCTACCGAATGTCGCCTAAAGAACTGGAGGAGTTGCGATTGCAACTCAATGAGTTGTTGGACTCGGGGAAGATTCAGCCCTCAAAAGCTCCTTATGGAGCTCCTATGTTGTTTCAAAGCAGGACGGATCTCTACGATTGTGCGTAGATCACCGTGGGTTGAACAAAGTGACCATCAAAAACAAGTATCCGGTGCCCCTGATCATAGACTTGTTTGATCGTCTCTGCGGAGCAGAGTACTTCATGAAGCTGGATTTACGCTGAGGTTACTGGCAAGTTCGCATTGCGAAAGGCGATGAGGCAAAAGCAACAATGGTAACACGTTATGGTTCCTACGAATTTCTAGTCATGCCATTCGGCTTGACTAATGCACCAGCTACTTTTTGTAATCTGATGAATGATGTATTTCATGATATGCTAGACAAATTCGTAGTTGTGTATTTGGATGACATTGTTGTGTATAGTCGATCCTTTGAGTATCACCAGCAGCACTTGCAGTTGGTGTTCCAGTGCCTTAGGGAGAACACCCTGTTCGTGAAGAAAGAATAATGCAAATTATGTGTCAAGGAAATCAAATTCCTTGGGCACATTGTGGGTGGTGGCACTGTGCGTATGGACCCCCGGAAAGTCCAAGCAATCAAGGAGTGGCCTGCTCCAACCAAGGTCAGCGAGCTTCAGAGTTTCCTCGGCTTGGCAAATTACTACCGAAAGTTCATTAAGGGATACTCGAAGAAGGTGCCCCCGCTGACTGGCCTGCTATAGAAAAACCGCACATGGGCTTGGGATGACGCTTGTCAAGAAGCCTTTGAGGGACTAAAGTCCATGATTGTAGCAGAGCCTATTCTAATGTTGCCGGACTTTGACAAGCCATTTGATGTCCATACAGATGCATCCGATCGTGCTGTAGGCGGGGTGTTGTTACAGGAAGGACACCCAGTAGCATTTGAGAGCTGGAAGTTGAAACCAGCTGAACAGTGCTACTAGGCACACGAGAAGGAAATGCTGGCTGTGGTGCACTGCTTGCGCGTATGGCGGGTATATTTGCTTGGAACCTCATTCATTGGTAAAACTGATAATATTGCCAACACGTTCTTCAGAACACAAAAGAAGCTATCTCCTAGACAGGCACGTTGGCAAGAGTTCCTGGCGGAGTACCACTTTGAGTGGGAACACAGACCCGGCCGTCACAATCTTGTGGCGGATGCATTGAGCAAGAAGGTAGTGGAAACTGTGGTAGCGTTGCACCAAATTGAATCTGACTTCACCAACAAATTGAGGGATCAGGCGAAGGAGGATCGACTGTACCAAAATTTGGTGGCACAGGTGCAAGATGGTACCATCAGGCAGTACTGGTTGGAAGATGGGCTACTGTACGCGAAGGGTGGTCGCGTGTTTGTCCCTAGCGGAGGGGGACTTCGATCTCAGCTGCTGCGTGACCATCATGATGCACAGTGGGCTGGGCATCTGGGCCGGGAAAGGATGCTAGCGTAGCTGTCACGCTCATATTACTGGCCAAATATGGAGGAGGAGATTGAACTCTTCGTGAGGACTTGTCTTGTCTGCTAGCAAGACAAGGTGGAGAGGCGTGCAGAGGCAGGGCTACTGCAGCCCCTGCCCATACCGGAGAAACCTTGGGTGTCAGTTTCAATGGATTTTGTAAGTGGGTTTCTTGACGTGAAAGGATTTGATGCGATAATGCTTGTGGTGGACAGGTTTTCGAAGTATGGAGTCTTTAGACCTATACCAAAGAACTGCACAGCAGAGATTGCGGCGGATGAGTTCTACTGCAATATGGTGAAGCTGTTTGGACTCCCAATGGATATCATTAGCGACAGGGATGCATGTTTCACTGGGAGATTTTGGACCCGTCTCTTCAACTTGATGGGGACGGAATTGAAATTCTCAATAGCCAACCACCCAGGATAGCCTTGCAAAAGCAGTTCGTCGTATGAAGAAGTACGCGGACAAGGGGCGGAGACCGCTCGAGTTTCAGGTTGGAGATAAAGTGATGCTGAAACTTACGCCTCAAATTTGGAAGAAAGTGACTAGCAAGTGATGGCACAAGGGTATGATCCAGAGGTACGACGGACCATTCGAGACAGTGAAGCGGATTGGAGCTGTTGCCTATCGGCTGGCACTACCAGAGAGGATGAAAATTCATCCTACCTTCCATGTCAGTTTCCTTAAGCCTTATCACGAGGATGATGATTCGGAGCGCTCAAAACCAAAACATGCTCCCCTGACTGTGATGAAGGAACTTGAGAAGGAGGTTGACCGAGTGTTGGACCATAGAGTGTTGGGTCACAGCAAGAAGAATCGGAGGACCGAGTACTTGGTCTCATGGAAGGATCGACCTATGTCAGAAGCAAGCTGGGAGAAGTAGGCTATGCTTTGGCAGCTCGAGGAGAAAATTCAAGATTATCTTCGGTCTGTTCCGACGATGGCATCGGCTTCTTCTAGTGGGGGTGGTTTCTCAGCCCCTTAATACTCAGACATCTATACTGGCTGGGATGCTAAGTCCCTCAGTAGCATTCCAGCCATGCTATGCGCTAGAGGGAAAACTGTGGTTCAGGCGTGTGGTGGCGCTACGAGTTCCAGCGACGAGAATTTGGTCTAAAATTCCCTAGCAGCAATATCACCTGCTACGAAAGGCAAGAACTTAAAATAAGCTCTTTAGGGGGGTATGTGGTGGCAGCCTCCCTCGGTACCAAGACGTAGGGTGTGGACGCACATCCACGGTAGCGTGCCGAGATGCTCGTGTGCGCAACGGCACGAGCGTGGTACCATGTGGCGATGGATGATCGTCATGGTGATCGATCGGGATCGATCACGTAGCGAGATGCTCGATCAGAGGATCGTTAGGTGTCACGATCCAAGGCTGGAATTCATGGTGGTCTTGCTCGATCGGGTGTTCAGTATGTTGCTCGATTATTGATCTACTGACGGCTTGGCTATGTTCGATCAGGTGCTCAGTCAGTGCTCGAGCAAGCCTCGTGGCGGACACGGTAGTGTGCTAGCACAAGGGGCACGCTACTATGCTGGTGACCTCGTGGCGGGATACCGTGGCGGACACCGTTGTGCGCGGCAAATTTCGAGTCCGAATTATGTAGACAGGAAAAATGAGTGACAAATTGTTCTTTGTATTGATTGAGGGGTACAATTCTCTAAGAAGAGTCTTGCAAGTAACGAGCAGGAAAATCCTCTGATTCTCTTTCTTGGGCTTGGTCTTGAACAAGGGCCTGGGCTTGCTCTCGGTCGAGGAACGATGCAGATTCGTCGGGGCCTTTGGGCTTTGTTCAACTGGTCTGTGGATGTCTCGAGCAGGGGGGCCTTGTATGGCTTGACCTCGCACAAGCGCTGGTTGTGGAGTCACCGGAGGCCTATGGGCTTGATCCGACGAATCCGCTTTTGGGTCTCGAACGAGGGCTGGAGCAGCTTGATCTCGGTCGAGGTGGAATCACCGGGGCTTGCGGGCTTGATCCGGGGAGTCCGATTTGTAGTCTCGAGCGAGGGCCTGGGCAGCGTGATCTCAATCGAGACGAAGTCACCAGGGCTTGTAGGCTTAATCTGGTGAATCCTTGTGAAGTCTTCCGAATGTCTTCAAGTCGGCAGAGCTTCGAGAGTTCTGAAGAGTCTGGAGTTCTGCAGAGTTTCTTCAGATCAATTCTTCGTCCCTCTTTATGAAGAGGAGTCCTCTATTTATAGAGGAAATGAGCTGATGTGGCGATCCTCGTACTTGAATATGATTGGTTGATTAAAACAGATCCTGACCGTCCATCTTAATTTTATGGATAATTATCTGATTTTATTTGTAGATAATATCCATCGGTGGAGATATTACGTAATCTCCCAGATTTTAGTAGATAATATCTCCATTTATTTTAGATAATATCCACTAATCGGAGATATTGTATATCCTCCTTATTTTTCTGTTGATATAATATCCTCCATTTATTTGTAAAGAATATTATCTATAGTATCCGAAATTATATATTTATTTATTTCAGATAATATCAATTGTATCGGTTAACTACAATATATTTTTTTGATTGTATGTTACCGACATTTTCTCGAGTGACACGTGTCATGTGTTAACGTGTCGAGAAATTAAAACATTCAGTTGATCCGAGACATTGGTACCGATTTTATTTTAAGCACCAAAATATCGAAAAATAATGAGGTGGCAATTTGTAATTGGCTGAAATTTTTCGCAGTCTACAAATGCCCCCTCGAGACTTGCATACGACTCGATTTGGTCGAGCGTGGAAGTGGGCATGTCTCGAAAGTTTCTTTTTTTCTCTTTCACTTTTTTTTTTTTGAATCAGGAACAATTTCAAGAAGAACTTGCCCGTATCTTCAAATGATTTGGGTTTTTATCCCTTTTGATAGTTGGGGCTTGGGATATATCTTGAAAGTTCGATTCAAAATCATATCTCTGATGATTTACTTAAAATCGTATAAATATAACATCTGAAATCTTCCAGATTTAATCTTCAAAGTTTTCTTCCCTTATTTCTTTTCACCAGAATCTTCAAATCTCGATAGAAATCCGGCCAACTTTTGTTCTATATATATGTTCAGTTCCTGAGGATACCAATCTTGCTTCGGTAAGCTTTGCATTACTTCTGACTTCTCCGCGACAAGTCATCAGGTAGAGGACACATGTCATCCTTGTTCTTCAACAATTAGGAGAAAAAAATTGTTTTTGTCTCCAATATTATTTTGTTTCATGAACGTAAATATCCACTGTTGACGAATCAATGCCGCCAGTCAAGTAATCTCGGTCTATTTTGCAGCACGATTAATAACTATTGGCTTCCTTATGTGTAGAAGGACCTCTTCCATATTGTTGGTGGACGCCTAGTTCAAATCTCACAGAAGGATTTCGAGGAAGGCGATCTTATGCCTTTTGCTCCGCACCGAAGATTTTCTTGAGTTGCCACTCCACGTACGTTGATAAGTGCAGCACGCTTTCAATCACTCGGGTGAGAATTACACTTTTTTTTTTGGAAAAAAAATTTATTCTTGGCCAAGGATGTGACCGCACATACATGAACTTCTCACTCTACCTTCTTTTGCCTTATTAGAGCCGACTTCTTAGATCACCCTTTTTTTTTTGTTTTAAAGCCATACTCAGGTTCCATTGTGATTGTGCCAACTCCTTCCTCGTGTCGAGGCAAAAGTTCAATCTTTTCACCTGTCCAGAGAATTATATCGACAATTCTTCATAACATCAGGTGAGATGACTTTGTTCCATATATAATGAAGCCCGTGAGTCACAGAATAGACGGACCTCTCTTTTTTTTTATACTGCCTCGCATCTCCTTTTCTGAACATAAGGAGAAATATATCATGCATATATAGATCCTCATGCACGCATATATAGATCCTCATGCACGTCAAACTGCATGTATTCATAAAGAGGTACCGATCGGCCATGTGTATATCAATATGTCCATATGTCCCACTACAGGCTCCCCTTTTTTTTTCAATTTCCTTTTCCTCAATTTCCATATGTCCCATAATCGAGTATATCGATCGGCTTGACTCTACGACACGGTCATCGTTAAGGGTTAATCTGATTTGTTGGCTTGATTGCATGACACGGTCATCGTGCAGGGTTGACTTGATCTATCATTATTTTTTTTTCGACTTGATTTTTTTTTGTCAACTTGACTGCACGACACGGTCGTCATGCATGGTTGACTTTTTTTCTTCGGTTGACTTGATTGTACGACACGATCGTCGTACATGGTTGACCTGATTTTGTCGACTTGACTACACGACACGGTCGCCGTGCATGGTCGACTTTATTATTATTAATTTTTCTTTCGGTCGACTTAACTGTACGACACGATCGTCGTACACAGTCGACTTGATTTTTGTCGACTTTAATGCACGACACGGTCGCCGTGAGTGGTCGACTTGATTTTCTTTTTCTTTTAGTCGACTTGACTGTACGGCACGGTCGTCCTACGCGGTCGACTTGATTTTTTTTTCTTTTCAGTCGACTTGACTGTACGGCACGGTCGTCGCACGCGGTCGACTTAATTTTCTTTTTTCTTTCAGCCAACTTGACTGTACGGCATGGTCGTCGTACGCAGTCGACTTGATTTTTTTTTTCTTTCAGTCGACTTAACTGTATGACACGGTCGCCGTACACAGTCGACTTGATTTTTGTCGACTTTACTGCACGACACGGTCGCCGTGCGTGGTCGACTTGATTTTCTTTTTCTTTCAGTCGACTTGACTGTACGGCGCGACTTGATTTTTTTTTTCTTTCAATCGACTTAACTGTACGGCACGGTCGCCGTACATGGTCGACTTAATTTTTGTCGACCTTTATTGCACGACACGGTCGTCGTGCATGGTCGACTTGACTGCATGACACGATCGTTGTGCAGTACTAACATGCCTTTTGTATGCTAACCCTTTAACTCTTTTCCCTTTCTCTCTATTTTTTTTTTTAGTGCAGATGGTGGTCTTCAAGAAGTTAACGAGACGCAACGGACAATTCCTTGCGATTGTGAGCCATCCCAATGATAAGCCGGAGAATGGACTTGTCCTTCCTGTGGACCGACCCGGCATGGAGAGAATTTCTCAGGATTTTCCTGTCGCTGAGGACCCTGGCCATCCGTCACAATGGAGTTATGAATCGCATAGAGGGTCCAACAAGTCCGTCAAAGGTTGGTTTCTACGCTCACCTTTACACCAAGGGGCGCATGAGCCAAGTCCACGCATCACACTGGGGCAGCGAACTATTTCTGAAGAAGCTTCTTGGGGGTCATATTTCAGAACGACTGGCGAGTTTATGTACACCCCCAACTTTTGGGAATGGCTTGAATGCGTGTTTGTTCGTTGTAACGAACAACTTCACGGCACAGAACTCAGACATGCGATCAGATGCTCGATGTATACATACGATCGTAATGTCAACGTGATCAAAGCGTTTTGTGAGGCATGGTGCCCGGATACCAATACCGTGGAGACTTTGCAAGGGTCCGTGTCAATAACCCTTTACGACCTTGGCAAGCTAGGAAGACTTCCAGCGACTGGAGAGCTATACGAGGAGGTGATCCCTGGGCATCTTGAGCTAACCGGCACAGAAAGGGGTCGCAAGTTCTTACCAGAAACTTGTGAACACTTGTTTGCTGCATTTGCCATTCTTTGTGGGTTCAAAGGCAAAAGCACACATATTCCCGTGGCTAAGTGAATTAGCTTCTGGTACAGATGTAGGACTCGCTATGCAAAGCCCCCTAATAGGCGGCCTCATAAGGTCTGTCCCAGGGAAACACATAATCCTTCAGGAGACCATTTTGTGGCAGAAGAGTGGAATCGCGAGGAGGAAGCTGTTTTTCGCGAGCTGGGCGTTAAGTCGCAACTGTGGGCAGAGACTTAACTCACGGCTTTCCTCGCTTGTTGGTTGTCCATCTTTTTTTTTTCCACAGACACCAACTGGGACCGTTCGTGCTAGCACTTTCAAGATTGCCAGTTTGCTCGCACGGGGGAGAACTTTCTGTCTTGCCATTCCTGTACTGGCTCAGATTTATCATGGATTAAACACCATAGCACGAACCCCGATAGCAGGAAAAGCCGAATTGTGCATTCCCTTTCAATATATCTACGGGTGGTTGGCGTATTATTTCTCGACCCATTTTCCTCTTCCTACTGAAGTCTTGGGTCCACTTATGTGCCAATATTCTGGCGAAGGTGGTGCGAAGACTTATACAGAGCGCGATGCAGGGGAGCTTATCCATGAAGGGTCTGTTATTCGATGGTTTCCTTACAGCTTGAAGAGACCTCTTCGCCTTGTGGATAGAGGAATGCCTCAACAGCGCCACAATCTCTTCATAGGCATTCGTGCTTGTTACTTGACCTTAAGGAGTGACAACCGTTTCATCGTGGAGCCCTACAGTTCGTGGTACTTCACTCGCCAGTTTGGGCTTTGTCAGAACGTCCCAGGCACTTTGAAGGAAGACATTCGCTCAGCTTCGCTCGAGGCTGGTGTTCGCCTTTGGACGATGTCTACCCGACTCGAAACGCACTCTGAAATATATTTCCCAGAGATTTCAGAGGACTTTGGGAGTTATACCAGCACATGGTATGAAGACTGGAAGAAGCGTTATAATTCACGCTTGTTAGATGGGGTAAGCAAGCTGATTATCAGTGCATCTTCCCAAGCATCAGCTGGTAAGCGAGATGTAATCGCGTTAGGGGACAAAGCACCTGCCGCCGCTGAGGACACCAGATTTCCTAGCAGTGACCTAGTTCCGCTGGTTATTGGCCAAGGATCAAACAGAGAATCCAGTGGCAGAGTTCGATCATCAAAGAGACCGTCGGGTATGGTATTTGTGTTGATAATTCCATAGCAACATACTTATGCTGAAACTATGCTTACCCTCTCTACCTCTCTTTTTTTTTTTTTTTTTACAGGCATAGAACAGGAGCAGGATATATCTGAAGACCATCATTTCAAGAGGAAGAAGCGGAGGCCTCAGGACTCCGAGGAAGATGATGAGAATGAACATCACTCATTTCCCCCCGTACCAGACAACATTGAGACCCTGGTACTCACGTTCCTTCTTAAGTCTATTCCCCTTTTCTTTTGCAATTATCTAACCAAGTATATTCTTCAGGCTCGGCTAGACTTGGACGTGGATGATATCTTGGAAACCACTGAATTTTCTGTTTCCAAGCCCTACCCTCCAGAGTTACAGGAGAGGATAGTCAGCCACGAGAGTGGGGAAGTGAGACTACAACCGGTTGCCGCCCCCCAGGTAGATGAAGTCATTGATAGTGTAGCCTCCCAACATGTTCATGATGTCGGTGCGCGAGCCACCATCGTGATTTCTGACTCACACCAAGTTGGCCCTGCTACGTCATGCGACGCCTCCCACTTTTCAGTTTTCTCAGCAGATGACGTTGTAGCAGCAGGTGAACGGGCTCTAGCTTCGATATTGTGGGACAACGTTCACAAGAAGTTGAAGCGCTTGTCTCTTGATGAGGCACATTTAATTCGAGATGAGATCACGAAGGTTCTGGTGAGAATCCAAGAGATCCCTTCCGTGGACTTTTCTTCGATGCGCATTGCTGTTGAGGATTACCTAGACCATGTAGGTCGCCTTGCGACTTAGGAGGGTTCAGTGGGTAATAGACGCTCAGCCGCTCAGCACATTGAGCGTATGGCAGCAGTTGAGGCTCGACTTTCCCAGACGACGTCATTAGAGGAGGAAGCGGCTAAGCACTTGAAGGCCCTCATCATTGCGCGTGATAATATATCTTCCGAACACGCCATTCTCAAAGCAAAGATGGAGGAAAAGGCCTGGGAATTGGAAGACGCCAATGCACTCGTCCAAGAGGCCTCCAGCGAGCTAGAAGCCAAGCAAGCCGATGCCTCTACTATTAGGGCTGAGGCGGAAGCTGTGAGGACTGAGCCTCATATGTCCGAGGCAGAGGCGAACTCGCTGCAAGAATTGCGCGAGCTGGTGAGGGCCAAGAGGGAAGATTTGAAGAGCCTCGAATGGCAGCCGTAGGTCTCCCCCTTTTTTTTGTAGGAATATCTAGGCCTTTTTTTGTAATTTTGGATTTGACAAGTTGAATAAAGTGTTTTTTTTTTAACCTACATTATTCATTATTCGCTCATCAATAATTATTCAGGCCTGCATCGTGACGATCATCAACCCTTGTCTCTTTTTTTTTTAAATGTGACCGAGTCTTGACCAATGTAGTCAAGATTGCCTACGTACCCTTGCGAGGGATCAGGTCATGACGTAGTTCATGATACAAGAGTTTTTTTTTTTAATGTGACTGAACCTCAACTAATGTAGTCAAGGCTGCCTACGTACCCTTGTGAGGGATCAAGTCATTACGTAGTTCAACGATACAAGAGTTTTTTTTTTTAATGTGACTAAACCTCAACTAATGTAGTCAAGGCTGCCTACGTACCCTTGTGAGGGATCAAGTCATTACGTAGTTCAATGTACAAGAGGATCTTCTTTAGGCATAGTAGCGCTTTAGGAACTTCCCGCTGATAGGGCCAATCCGCAAGCCATCTTTGTCGACCAACTTGTAGGCTCCGTTTGTGTATACTTCTTCAACGACGTAGGGGCCATCCCACTTAGGAAGAAATTTGTTTCCCGTTCTGTGAGTAACCACAATTGGTCTTCGCACTGCAAGGACTAAGTCCCCAACTTGAAATGAGCGTATACGGAGACGCTTGTTGAAAGACTTAGACATTCTAGCTTGGTAGCATTCAAGACGTTGCTGGGCATCAAGCCTTCTTTCGTCTAACGCCTCCAACTCTTCAAGTCATAATTTGGCGTTTTCTTCACTCGTGAGCCTTTCCTGCACGGCCATTCTCAAAGATGGGATTTGGCGCTCCAGTGGGAGAACAGCTTCAACCCCGTATACCAGCGAGTAAGGAGTGGCTTGAGTTGGGGTTCGGTATGTTGTCCGGTACGCCCACAAAGCTTCACCGATCTTCTCATGCCAGTCTCTCTTTGATTTGTCAACTATTACCTTGAGGAGACTACAGAGCGTTTTATTGAAGGCTTCAGCAAGCCCATTCGCTGTTGCATTGTAGGCAGAGGAGTTGTACTGCTTGAAGCCAAACTTTTCACAAAGTGCATCCATGGCCTTGTTGTAGAATGGCCTCCCATTATCAGTGATGATATAACGAGGCACGCCATACCTGAAGATGATGTTCCCGCGTATGAAGTTGACCACTGTCTCCTTTTTCACCTCACGAAATGGAGCAGCTTCAGCCCACTTGGAGAAGTAGTCAGTAGCAGCAAGGATGTATGCATGCCCGCCAGATGACTTTGGTGTCAATGGTCCGACGACATCTAAGCCCCATGCATCAAAGGGCCATGAGGCAATCGTGGGATGCAGTGGTTCCGGTGGCTGGTGAATGAAATTTGCATGGACCTAACATGCTTGACACCTCTTTGCATAGTCCATGCAATCCTTTACCATGGTAGGCCAGTAATACCCCATCCTCTTGAGTTGAAAGTGGAGTTTTGGACTTGATTGGTGAGCACCGCACACTCCCGAGTGTGCCTCCTCCAGTGCCGTGGAGGCTACATTGTCGCCAATACACCTTAAGAAGATGCCGTCGAAAGATCGCCGATAAAGGGTGCCCTTGAAGTAGATGAATCGAGGTGCTCGACGCTTTATATCAGTTCTACGGCTAGGGTTGTCTGGCAACTTGCCGTATTCCAAGTAATTGATAAGAGGCTATCGCCAATCTTCCTTATCGATTTCATAGACTGATGTTGCTCTACATTCATCATCATCTTGAGCATTGTCCACTGGAGGAACAACCCATCTTTGGCATATCGGGACCTTTACTTCTTCTCCCGTCAAAGTGAGGGTAGACGCCAGGCCAGCAAGCGCATCAGCTTGCCTATTCGACTCCCTGGGAACATGTGCTAACGTGAAGTGCTCGAATTGCTGAAGGAGTTTACCAGCATATTCAGCAAACGGGACCAATTCGGGCTTCTTCACCTGATATGCCAAGAGGAGTTGATTCACCACTAACTTGGAATCTCCGAAGATCTTAAGCTCAGCAATATTCTTTTCTTCTGCCATCTCAAGTCCAAGAATAAGCGCTTGGTACTCGGCAACATTGTTTGAGCATCTTTCGGTGAGGCCAAAAGCATAAGGTAACACATCACCTTCTGGAGTGACAAAAACAACTCCTGCCCCCGCACCATGTCTGCTTGCTGCCCCATCGAAGTACATCCTCCAAGGCGGTGTCGACTCAACGAGCATAACATCCTCGTCAGGTAAATCATCTGAGAAGTTCCAAGTATTGGGAATCGGATGGTCAACAAGGAAGTCCGCAAGTGCTTGCCCTTTAATTGCCTTTTGAGGCACGTAGACAATTTTGAGCCCTTGCAACAACAATGCCCACTTACCTACTCGTCCTGAAAAGTCAGAGCGGGACATGATGTACTTGAGAGGGTTCACCCTTGAGATGAGTCGAACTGAATGTGCTTGAAAATAATGTCGCAACTTTTGGACAGAGAAGATCAAGGCCGAACATATTTTCTCGATCGGCGTGTAATTAATTTCTGCCATAGCCAAGGTCCGACTCAGGTAATAAAGGGCACTCTCCTTCTTCTCCTCTTTTTCTTGTGCGAGAAGGACACCCAAAGAACGTTCCTGAGCTGAAAGATAGAGTATGAGTGGTCGACCCAGTATCGGAGCCTGCAACACGGGTGGCCTAAGTAAATATTCCTTTATACTCTAGAAGGCATTCTTACAGGCCTGGTCCCAAATGAACTCTACATCTTTCTTCATGAGCCGATTAAATGGTTGACATCGTCCGGCAAGATCGGAAATGAAGCGACGGATGTATGCCAACTTCCCTTGTAGACTTTTGAGCTCATGAAGGTTCCTTGGCTCGGGCATTTTTAAGATTGCATCAATCTTTGAAGGATCAATCTCGATTCCACGATGCCGAACGATAAACCCAAGAAACTTGCCAGATGTGACCCTGAATGCACACTTCAAAGGGTTCATCCTGAGCTGGTAACGACGCAGACGGTCGAACACTTTTTGAAGATCTGTTAAGTGCTCTTCCCTTTTCTTGGACTTCACAACCAAGTCATCAACATAGCACTCGACCTGCTTGTGAAGCATGTCATTGAATATCTTCTGCATCGCTCTTTGATACGTAGCCCCCACATTTTTCAATCCAAATGGCATAACTTTGTAACAGTAAATGCCTTTTGGAGTCCGAAAAGCTGTCAGTTCTTCATCCTTTGGGTGCATGCAGATTTGGTTATAACCGGACATTCCATCCATGAAGGAGAGGGCTTCATGACCGGTCGTTGCATCAACCATGATTTCTGTGATGGGCAACGGAAAGTCGTCCTTGGGGCATGCATTATTGAGGTCACGAAAGTCCACACAGATGCGAATTTGGCCGTTTTTCTTTCTCACTGGCACAATGTTCGCAATCCAGGTGGGATAAGGGACCTCTCGAATGAATCCTGCTTTGATCAATTTGTCCACCTCAGCTGTTATTTGAGGTAGCAATTCGGGATGGTATCGTCTCTGTGCTTGTTTGATCGGTCGCGCACCGTGTCTAATAGAGAGGCGATGCACTGCGACCTTCGGGTCCAATCCTGGCATTTCTCTATAGGACCATGCAAAGACATCCCTATATGCAGTGAGAAGTTTCACATAGGCCTCTTCCTCCTCTGGACTTAGGCTTGCGCTAAGGAAGATTGGACGTCGTTCTTCCTCGGTGCCTAGGTTGACCTCTTTTAGCTCATCGACGGTGGCCTGCCCTCCTTCTTCCAAGGCATCTGGGGCTTCCTCTACTTCTGCCTCTTCAGTCTGGCCCTCATCAATATCTCGGATGGCGACATGACAAGATGACACTGCATCATCATCCATGGCTTGACTACTCCCCTCATTCGGTTTGGTTAGGACTACCATTCGGGTGTTTGCCCTCAATGTGTTGTCCACCATCACTTCTAACTTCAAGCGCCTCTGCATCCTTGAAGGAATTATGCTGTGAAGATCCTTTGTTCGTTGAAACAAAGGAGTTGCACTCTCTTTTTGCGTCGTCGTGGTCTCATCAGTTTGACTAGTTGGCAACGAAGGTCCCAATCTTTGCTTAATTGACCTCCTTTTGTTCTCCTCAGGGACCTCTCCTAGTCTATCAAAGACTGATGATCTCTTAGGACACTTACCCAAACGATCGAACACGGAAGGCCGTGCAGATAAGACTGGCTCTGGCTCTAGCTCTGGCTCTCGCTCCGGCTCTAGCGCTGGCTCTGGCTCTGGCTCATCTTCACCTTCTGCAGAGATATACTCTGTATAGGCCTTCGTTATAGGGAAGCGTATGGGTTCGGATGGAGTATAACCCAAACCAGCTAGCAAGCTTCCAACAGCATACCCCTGCTCTTTTAATGCAGCCTGCGTCTTGGTCAACCCTCTTGTGCTGGATGTGTTGGCGCTTGTGTTGGACCTTGATAATGATTTCATATCTTGGTGATACCCAGCCTTTGCAAGCAGCTTGTAAGCGTTGGGGTCGAATCCGTCTTGACGCTTTGTAGGTAGCGACCATTGTATGGTGTGTGGTTCCTGCGTCGGCCGTCTGAACCCTTTCAAGGGAGGACTGGAAGATTTGATTGCTTCAATTTTTGTGATGGGCAAGTTCAGCCCTTCCAAGCCCTCAACCTTCAAATCATTGCTGTGTGTAAAGGGAGATTCACCTTCCTTCCTCTGTCCCTTTGGGACATACTGCAAGACAGGCATTGGCCTTTTTTCCTTGATGCCTGGCTCGTCTCCCTCCCCAGTGCTTGAGGAAGCATCAAATGTTGTTGCCTTCTTTGTAACTGGCTTTCCCTGTTTCAAGCCTTCAGCAACAACAGTTTGTTGCAATTTTTCCTTACCCTTCAAAGGCGACGTGTGCTGTACCCATCCTGTCACTTTGCTTTTGATATAAAATTTTGCATAAGCAAAGTGAGCTTCAGCTTCTGTGAACGGCTTATCATCTGCAACAACCGTTTTCTAGCAGCCATCCTTGATGTACTTAAAGCACTGGTGGAGGGTGGATGGTACCACCTCATGCTCATGAATCCAGGGTCGACCTAGGAGCAAGTTATAGGTCGTCTTCGCGTCTATCACATGGAAGAGCGAACTTGACTCCATGTCATCTATCAAAAAGTCAACTTTCAATTTGCCGATAGCCCTTTGCCCCCCTTGGTTGAAGCCTTGGATAATCAATCGACTGTCTAGGAGTTCATCAGCTGCCACTCCTAGATTCCTCATGACTTGAGCGGGCATGATGTTCACCGCAGAGCCTCCGTCTATCAATATCCGGTTCACTCGTTGTCCCCGAACATAGCCGGCGACAAAGAGTGGCCGATTGTGTGATTCGACTCCTAGGACAAGGTCTTCATCAGTAAACGTGATTGCTTCAAACCTTGGGAGTAGGACGAGAGACGTCAGCCTCACTTTTCTCCCTGTCCTCTTCACCAACAGTTTGGTTGCAAGAGGATGAGGAAGTCATTGCGTCTCGCAGTTTCTTTGGAAGAAAGTCCCATAATGTAACTGGGACTCTCGCCTTTTGATGGAAAGGCTCCTTGATTTCAACGAGCATTTTAAGTGTTCCCTTGGAGGCCGGCTTCTTCTTTCTTCGAATTATTTTGGACCGAACTTTTGGTCCCTTGGCTGCCTTGCAAGAAGCATGCTTTCGTGCCTTTCGAGGGATGGCCGACTTTTGTGAGGCATGCCCCCAAGTGTTTCGCGACAAGTGTAGGGAGGGCTTCGAAGCTCTCCTTCGTCTCGTGACAAGGGTCCAACCCTCCTCATCTACCTCGACATGATCCACAACAACACATGTGGAGGGCTTAGTGACTGTCATTGTCACTGCTCCGATTGCCGAGCATCTCATGGGACTCAAGATGCGCAACGGGTAGGAGTAAGTTGCTTCGATCGGGACGGGCTCGTGACTGCCAAACCTGATGGTTGGTAAAGACACCTCCTCAGGTTCTTCCATCATGGAAATGGTGTTGCTGGTGGTCACGTCATCATCGAATGCTATCTTACCTTGACGTGCCAAGTCCATGATCTTTTCCTTCAAGACAAAGCACCTCTCCACAGGATGACTCACCAAGCGATGGTACATGCAATAATTTGGGTCATTCGTACGACCCGCTTGCTGCAGACACTTCATTGGAGGTAGCTCAATCAGCTTTAATTCGAGCAAGTGCTCGAGCATACCTGCAACGTCAGAGTCTGGGAATGGGTAGGTCTTGTTCTGCAACTCCTCCAGCGTAGGCTTCGTCTTTGCCTTCTGCTCAATGGGAGGAGCCTTCTCTTCTTTCTTCTTCTTCCCAGAGATCTTAACCGGGGCAACAGTAGCAACAGTCAGAGCCTGCTTGCTGTCTGTCTTGGAGGAGGACTTGCCCCCCTTCTTTGTATCCTAGCGCTCCTTCATCTTGCCAGGCTCGAGTACAGGTGGCCCTTGCACACCACTGGTCCTAATGCTCAGCTCCATGTCGTGTGCACGGGTTGCAAGCTCTTCAAACGTGTGGGGCTTGATCCCTTGCAGGATGTAGCGTAAGCCCCAGTGCATGCCTTGAATGCACATGTCGATGGCAGAAGCCGCGGACAAGCGGTCCCTACAGTTGAGGCTCAAGTTCCTCCACCTCTGTATGTAGTCCGTGACAGGCTCATCCTTCAATTGGCGAGCGCTAGTGAGCTCGATCATGCTCACTGTGCGCTTAGTACTCTAGAACCTGTTCAGAAATTCTCGCTCGAGCTGGTCCCAACTGTCAATGGAGCTAGGCTCGAGGTTAGTGTACCACTCGAACGCGTTGCCCTTCAATGAGCGAACGAACTGCTTCACTAGGAGGTCTCCCTCAGTTCCTGGGTTATTGCAAGTCTCGACGAAATGGGCAACATGTTGCCTTGGATTGCCCTTTCCATCGAACTGTTGGAACTTCGGTGGTTGGTAGTTGGCAGGCATCCTCATCATGTCAATCCTGTGAGTGTAGGGCTTGGCGTATGCAGTCATTGAGGAGCTACTTGTCTGTACTTGGCCCCTAAGGGCTTCTTTGATGATCTCCTGCAATTGATCTGCAGGGATGGAACCATCAGCACCGACACGCAGCGTCTTCATGGATGATGTTGCCGTTGTGCCATCGGTGGTGATGCCCGTAGTCTGTCCTTCTGTAGGAACAGCCTGTGGAGTCTCCACCGAAGTCGGCGCTCTTGGGGCAGCTGCAACAACTCCTGATGCGTGCACTTGCCGTGAGGCGTTGTTCTGTACTTGGCTTGATTCTTCCATGTTCTCAAGCCTATTCATCAGGTATGCGATCTGCGAATCGCGCTCCTGAATAGTGTTCATCAAACCTTCCAGTGTCTTGGCCATGATGGAGACTTGCTCCTCGAGCGATGATGCGTTGGTCATCATCACGGGCAGCACTCCCGTGTTGCGTGAGCTCTCGGCATCAGTAGCCACCATCTGAGGTGAAGCAGGAGCGGAGTCATCACTACTCTGCAGGTCTTCAATGTTAGTAGTGGCCTCCTCCTTTGCAGCAATTTGCTCCTCCTGCAGGAAATGTTGAGCCAGCACTTGCTCAACGAGGGCAGGCACATCAATGTCCGCACCCTGTCTTGCCGGGGTTGATGAGGCACTGGGTAGGCTAGAGCCAAAGACAGGATTGGTCTTCATTGTCACTCCACCTTGCGCCATTATCTCCCTAGCTCTGCTCCTGGTGTGAACCCTCTGTTGGGTCTCCACAGCGGAGTCTACAGCAGCTTCATCGGCACGGTTCTTGTCCTTCGAGTCGATAACGACGAACTTCCTCGGGGCCATAACAGCTTTCAAGTTTGATCTTCAAAAAGAGAGATGAGAGGTAGAGAATGTCCCACCAGGCGTGCCAGAAATTTGTGCGTGGCAAATTTCGAGTCCGAATTATGTAGACAGGAAAAATGAGTGACAAATTGTTCTTTGTATTGATTGAGGGGTACAATTCTCTAACAAGAGTCTTGCAAGTAGCGAGCAGGAAAATCCTCTGATTCTCTTTCTTGGGCTTGGTCTCGAACAAGGGCTTGGGCTTGCTCTCGGTCGAGGAACGATGTAAATTCGTCGGGGCCTTTGGGCTTTGTCCGACTGGTCTGTGGATGTCTCGAGCAGGGGGGCCTTGTATGGCTTGACCTCGCACAAGCGCTGGTTGTGGAGTCACCGGAGGCCTATGGGCTTGATCCAACGAATCTGCTTTTGGGTCTCAAACGAGGGCTGGAGCAGCTTGATCTCGGTCGAGGTGGAATCACCGGGGCTTGCGGGCTTGATCCGGGGAGTCCAATTTGTAGTCTCGAGCGAGGGCCTGAGCAGCGTGATCTCAATCGAGACGGAGTCACCGGGGCTTGTAGGCTTAATCTGGTGGATCCTTGTGAAGTCTTCCGAATGTCTTCAAGTCGGCAGAGCTTCGAGAGTTCTAAAGAGTCTAGAGTTCTGCAGAGTTTCTTCAGATCAATTCTCCGTCCCTCTTTATGAAGAGGAGTCCTCTATTTATAGAGGAAATGAGCTGATGTGGCGATCCTCGTACTTGAATCTGATTGGTTGATCAAAACAGATCCTGACCGTCCATCTTAATTTTATGGATAATTATCTGATTTTATTTGTAGATAATATCCATCGGTGGAGATATTACGTAATCTCCCAGATTTTAGTAGATAATATCTCCATTTTATCTTAGATAATATCCACTAATCGGAGATATTGTATATCCTCCTTATTTTTCTGTTGATATAATATCCTCCATTTATTTGTAAAGAATATTATCTATATTATCCGAAATTATATATTTATTTATTTCAGATAATATCAATTGTATCGGTTAACTACAATATATTTTTTTGATTGTCTGTTACCGACATTTTCTCGAGTGACACGTGTCATGTGTTAACGTGTCAAGAAATTAAAACATTCAGTTGATCCGAGACATTGGTACCGATTTTATTTTAAGCACCAAAATATCGAAAAATAATGAGGTGGCAATTTGTAATTGGTTGAAATTTTTCGCAGTCTACAACCGTAGAGTGCTAGCGCTAGCATCACGCTACGTCACTAGCAACCTTGTAGCGCTACGTTGCTAGCAACCTTGTAGTGGGATACCATGGCAGAAGCTGTGGCGTGCTACTGCTGAGCACGCTACCACGTGGCGATGATGAGCAACACACTACTAGCTACGTGACCACGTGCTAGCAGCATACCAAGCGATGGTGGCTGAACCATGGGCACATGCTCGGTGCATGTGACCCAACTGAGTGTAGGTGGCACTCAGGTGGACCCGATGGACCATGACAGTGCAGACCATGTGATGGCGGTTGACCCGTTGACCGAAGCTGCTTTGACCAGGTGGTTGTCCAATCCTGAAGCAGTTCCCTGGCAGTTTTATGTGTCTTGTAACTTCTCTGGCAGTTGTGCTTGTGTCTGATTGGTTGGGAATTTCGGGTCCCTGTGTCTTAGTCTAGAATTCGGCCATTCACAGAAGACAGAATATACTCATTGCGAGTGACGAACAGAGTGGGAATTCTCTAGTTCGGGTGAGTGCTCTTGTATCACGGGATTCGGGAGTGCCTGTGTAAGGGTTTTCTTTCATACTCGTGTATCCAATTTTGTGAATGGAAGAGTTATGATTTCCCTTACTCGTGTTGCTCGTTTCTGATCATTGTTGCTTAACCTCGATCGATCAATCTTGATTCGTGTGTTGGCTTTGGTTGGCTAAGGGCGCGGTGGTCGCTTAGCACCATCACAGAGCGAAAAAATTCGGTGTGATTTTCGACCCTGTGATAGTTACCACGGTGGCAGCCTTGCTT
Organism: Lagerstroemia speciosa; assembly: GCA_037672795.1. Classification (NCBI taxonomy): domain Eukaryota; kingdom Viridiplantae; phylum Streptophyta; class Magnoliopsida; order Myrtales; family Lythraceae; genus Lagerstroemia; species Lagerstroemia speciosa. The sequence continues at coordinate 8,563,706 of CM075291.1, forward strand.
GACCATGGTACCACGATAGTATAGCAGCGCGATAGCGCAGCAGCACGGTAGCAGCCTTGCTCGAGCAGTGCTCGATCACTACTGTGGCTTGCGCAATCACAGTAGCAGCCTTGCTCCAGCACTGATCCATCACTATGGTGGCTTACTCGATCAAAGTAGCAGCCTTTCTCCGGCACTGATCCATCACTGCCGTGGCATGCTCGATCAATGTCGCAGCCTTGCTCCAGCACTGCTCGATCACTGTCGTGCTTGCTCCATCAAGGTAGCAACCTTGCCCCAGCACTGATCGATCACTACCCTGGCTTGCTCGATCACGGTAGCGTCCTTCCTCGAGTAGTACTCGATCACTGCCGTGGCTTTTGCTCGACCACCTCACCAAGGCAGCACGGTTGCAACTTTCCTCGAGCACGGTTGCATTTTAGCAGCTTCCTCGACCATGGTACCACGGTTGCAGCCTTGTTCGACCACGGTACCGCGGTAGCATAGCAGTGCGGTAGCGCGGCAGCACGGTAGTAGCCTTGCTTGAGTAGTGCTCGATCACTTATCAATCACCGTTATGACTTGCTTGATCACAGTAGCAACCTTGCTCCAACACTGATCCATCATGACTACGACTTGCTCGATCATGGGAGCAGCCTTGCCCCAGCACTGATCGAGCACTGCTGCGGCTTGCTCGATTGTGGTAGTAGCCTTGCTCAAGCATTGCTCGATCATGGTAGCTGCCTTGCTCAAGCACTGCTCGATCACTGCCCTGGCTTGCTCGATCACGGTAGCAGCCTTGCTCCAGCACCGATCGATCACTGCTATGGCATGCTGGATCACAGTAGCATGCTTGCTAGAGCAGTCCTCGATCACTGCCGTGGCTTTTGCTTGACCACGGTAGCAAGCTAGCACGGCCGCAGCTTTGCTCGAGCAAGGTAGCAATGTACCAGCTTCCTTGACCACGGTACCATGGTGGTAGCCTTGCTTGACCACGGTACCGCGGTAGCATGGCAGCATGGTTGTGAGTAGAAAGGTAGCAGCCTTGCTCCAACACCGATCGATCGCTGTTGTGGCTTGCTCGATCACGGTGGCAGCCTTGCTCCAGCACTGATAGATCCCTGCTGTGGCTTGCTCGATCAGGGTAGCAGCCTTGCTTTAGCACTGATCGATCACTGCTGTGGCTTGCTGAATCATGGTAGCAGCCTTGCTCCAACACTGCTCGATCATGGCAGCTACCTTGCTCTAGCATTGCTCCATCAGTGCCCTGACTTGCTCGATCACGGCAGTAGCCTTGCTCCTGCACCGATCGATCACTGTCGTGGCTTGCTCGATCACGGTATCATCCTTGCTCGAGCAGTCCTCGATCACTGTCTTGGCTTTTGCTCGACCACGATACCACGGTATCAACCTTGCTCGACCACAGTACCAAGGTAGCACGACCACAGCTTTGCTCATGCACGGTAGCACTGCAGGAGCTTCCTCGACCACAGTACCATGATGGCAGCCTTGCTCGACCATGGTGCCATGATAGGATAGCAGGGCGGTAGCAGACTTGCTCGAGTAGTGCTCGATCACTGATCGATCACTGCTGTGGCTTGCTCGTTCATGGTAGCAGCCTTATTCTAGCACTGATTGATCACTGCCGTGACTTCCTCGATCATGGTAACATCCTGCAATGAGCAGTCCTCGATCACTGTCGTGGCTTTTGCTCGACCGCGGACCACCGTAGTAGCCTTGCTCGGCCTCGGTACCAAGGTTGGAAGGCGGTAGCTTTGCTCGAGCTCGGTAGCACTACAGCAGCTTCCTCGACCACGGTACCACGGTGGCAACCTCGCTCGACCATGGTACCGCAGTAGCATAGCAGCACGGTAGCAGACTTGCTTGAGCAGTGCTCGATCATTGATTGATCACTGCTGTGGCTTGTTCGATCATGGTACCAGCCTTGCTCCAGTACTGATCGATCGCAGCTATGGCTTGCTCGATCAGGGTAGCAGACTTGCTCCAGCACTGATCGATCATCGCTGTGGCTTGCTCGACAGGGGAAGCAGTGTTGCTCAAGCACTGCTTGATCACTGCTGTAGCTTGCTCGATCACGGTAGCTGCCCTGCTCCAGCATGGATCGGTAACTACCGTGGCTTGCTCGATCACAGTAGCATCCTTGCTCGAGCAGTACTCCGTCACTGCCGTGGCTTTTGCTCCACCACATTACCAAGGTAGCACGACCATAGCTTAGATGGAGCACGGTAGCATTGCAGCAGCTTCCTTGACCACGGTACCACGGTGGTAGCCTTGCTCGTCCACGTCACCGTAGTATGGTAGCAGCATGGTAGCGCAGCAGAACAATAGCAGCCCTGCTCGAGCAGTCCTCGATCACTACTGCGGCTTGCTCGATCACGGTAGCAGCCTTGCTCGAGCACCGATCGATCGCTGCTGTGGCTTGCTTGATCACGGTAGCAGCCTTGCTCCAACACAGATCGATCTCTGCGGTGGCTTGCAAGATCATGGTAGGGGCCTTGCTCCAGCGCTGATCGATCACTATTGTGGCTTGCTGGATCATGGCAGCAGCCTTGCTCCAGCATTGGTTGATCACTGCCCTGGCTTGCTCATTCACGGTAGCGGCCTTGCTCGATCACAGATCGATCACTGCTGTGGCTTGCTCGATCACAGTGGTAGCCTTGATCCAGCACTGATCAATCACTGTCGTGGCTTGCTCGATCATGGTAGCAGCCATGCTCCAGCACTGCTCTATCATGGCAGCAGCCTTGCTTTAGCACTGTTCGATCATTGCCTTGATTTGCTCGATCATGGCAGGAGCCTTACTCCAGCACCGATCGATCACTTTCGTGGCTTGCTCAATCGCGATAGCATCCTTGCTCAAGCAGTCCTCGATCACTGCCGTGGCTTTTGCTCGACCACGGTATCAGCCTTGCTCAACCACAGTACCAAGGTAGCACAGCCGCAGCTTTGCTCGAGCACGGTAGCATTGCAGCAGCTTCCTCGTCCATGGTACCATGGTGGCAGCCTTGCTCGACCACGGTACCACAATAGCATAGCAGTGCGGTAGCGCGGCAGCACGGCAGCAGCCTTACTCGAGCAGTGCCCGATCACTTATTGATCACTGCTATGGCTTGCTTGATCATGGTAGCAGCCTTGCTCTGGCACTGATCGCTCATGATTCTCGCTTGCTCGATAATGGGAGCAGCCTTGCCCCAGCACTGAACGACCACTGCTGTGGCTTGCAGGATCATGGTAGCAACCTTGCTCAAGCACTGCTCTATCATGGAAGCTCCCTTGCCCAAGCACTGCTCCATCACTGCCCTGGCTTCCTCGATCAAAGTAGTAGCCTTGCTCCAGCACCGATCGATCAGTGCCGTGGCATGCTGGATCATGGTAGCATCCTTGCTCAAGCAGTCCTCGATCACTGTCGTGGGTTTTGCTTGACCACAGTACCAAGGTCGCACGACCGCAGCTTTGCTCGAGCAAGGTAGCATTGCAGTAGCTTCCCTAACCACGGTACCATGGTGGTAGCCTTGCTCGAACATGGCACCGCAGTAGCATGGCTGCGCGGTTGCGAGGTAGAATGGTGGTAGCCTTGCTCGAGCAGTGCTCGATCACTGATCGATCACTGCTATGGCTTGCTCGATCATGGTACTAGCCTTGCTCCAGCACTGATCGATCGCCACTGTTGCTTGCTCTATCACGGTGGCAGCCTTGCCCCAGCACTGATCGATCGCTGTCGTGGCTTGCTCGATCACGGTACCAGCCTTGCTCTAGCACTAAGAGATCCCTGCCCTGGCTTGCTCGATCAGGGTAGCAGCCTTGCTTTAGCACTGATCGATCACTGCTGTGGCTTACTCGACCATGGTAGCAGCCTTGCTTAGGCACTACACGATCATGGCAACAGCCTTGCTCAAGCACCGCTCAATCGCTGCCATGGCTTGCTCGTTCACGGTAGCAGCCTCATTCTACCACTAATCGATCACTATCGTGGCTTGCTCGATCACGGTAGCATCCTTCAACGAGCAGTCCTCGATCGCTGCAGTGCCTTTTGCTCGACCACGGTACCACGGTAGCAGCCTTGCTCGGCCCTAGTGCCAAGGTTGCACGGCGGTAGCTTTGCTCGAGCGCGGTAGCATTGCAGCAGCTTCATTGACCACGGTACCACGGTGGCAACCTTGCTCACCCACAGTACCGAGGTAACATAGTAGTGTTCCAGTGCAGCAGCATGGTAGCAGACTTGGTCGAGCAGTGCTCAATCACTGATCGATTGCTGCTATGGCTTGCTCGATCACGCTAGCAGCCTTGCGCCAGCACTGATCGATCACAGCTGTGGCTTGGTCGATCAGGGTAGTAGTCTTGCTCCAGCACTGATCGATCACTACTATGGCTTGCTCGATCATGGTAGCACCCTTGCTCGAGCAGTACTCGATCACTGCCATGGCTTTTGCTCAACCACGTTACCAAGGTAGCATGGCCGTAGCTTTGATTGAGCACGGTAGCATTTCAACAGCTTCCTCGACCACCATACCACGGTGGCAGCCTTGCTCGGCCACGGTACCGCGATAGCGTAGCAGCGTGGTAGCGCAACAAAACAGTAGCAGCCTTGCTCGCGCGGTGCTCGATCACTAATCGATCACTGCTATGGCTTGCCCGATCACGGTACTAGCCTTGCTCTAGCACTGATCGATCGTCGCTGTTGCTTGCTCGATCACAGTGGTAGTCTTGCCCCAGCACTGATCGATCGCTGCCGTGGCTTGCTTGATCACGGTAGCAGCCTTGCTCCAGCACTGATAGACCCCTGCCATGGCCTGCTCGATCAGGGTAGCAGCCTTGCTTTAGCACTGATCGATCACTGTTGTGGCCTGCTCGACCATGGTAGCAGCCTTGCTCAGGCACTACACGATCATGGCAGTAGCCTTGCTCAAGCACCGCTCAATCGCTGCCATGGCTTGCTCGTTCACGGTAACAGCCTCATTCCAGCACTAATCGATCACTGTCGTGCCTTGCTCGATCACGGTAGCATCTTTCAACGAGCAGTCCTCGATTGCTGCAATGTCTTTTGCTCGACCATGGTACCACGGTAGCAGCCTTGCTTGGCCCCAGTACCAAGGTTGCACGGCGGCAGCTTTGCTCGAGCGCGGTAGCATTGCAGCAGCTTCCTTGACTGCGGTACCACGGTGGCAGCCTTGCTCGCCCACAGTACCGCAGTAACATAGTAGTGTTGCAGCGCAGCCGCTCGGTAGTAGACTTGGTTGAGCAGTGCTCGATCACTGATCGATCACTGCTATGGCTTGCTCGATCACGGTAGCAGCCTTGCTCCAGCACTGATCGATCACAGCTGTGGCTTGCTCGATCAGGGTAGCAGCCTTGCTCCAGCATTGATAGATCACTGCTGTGGCTTGCTCGATCGGCGAAGCAGCCTTACTCTAGCACTACTGGATCACTGTCGTGGCTTGCTCGATCATGGTAGCGGCCTTGCTCCAGCATTGATCGATGATTGTCGTGGCTTGCTCGATCACGGTAGCATCCTTGCTCGAGTAGTACTCGATCACTGCCATGGCTTTTGCTCCACCACGTGACCAAGGTAGCACGGCCGTAGCTTTGATCGAGCACGGTAACATTGCAGCAGCTTCCTCGACCACAAAACCACGGCGGCAGCCTTCCTCGGCCACGGTACCACGATAGCGTAGCAACGTGGTAGCGCAACAAAACAGTAGCCTTGCCCGCGCAGTGCTCGATCATTGATCGATCACTGCTGTGACTTGCTCGATCACAGTAGCAGCCTTACTCCAGCATCGATCGATCGTTGTTGTGGCTTGCTCGATCACGATAGCAGCCTTGCTCCAGGACTGATCAATCCCTGCTGTGTCTTGCTCAATCACGGTAGCAGCCGTGCTCCAGCACAGATCGATCTCTGCGGTGGCTTGCTCGATCATGGTAGGAGCCTTGCTCTAGCATTGATCCATCACTACTCTGGCTTGCTCGATCATGGCAGCAGCCTTGCTCCAGCACTGCTCGATCATGGCAGCAGCCTTGCTCCAGCAATGCTCGATCGCGGCCCTGGCTTGCCCATTCACGGTAGCAGCCTTGAAAGCTTTTACACAACTTTTGAAGTTATTGAGTTTATCTCATGGCATTCAACAAAACAAAACTTGTCATTCTCGTGGTGCGAAGTTTCTTCACTTCGAAGTCTTGCTTCCTTCTGGATCTTGGCTACGTGTCAATCTTCAAACCCTGGTCTTCTCAATTCTCGTGTTCTATCCGTTGTTGTTCCAGGTTTCACAGCTTTTGTCGGTGTGGCTCGTCCTACTGTAACCGCTCAAAGTTTCAAACGCTAGTTACATTTCGGATGCACGATGTCAACCATGATCTTCGTGATAGCAATGAAATGATTTCTGGCAAAAGTTACAACATTTTGTCTACAGATTAGAGCAAGGGCAAGTCCGTCTGATGCACGTCCAGGTGCTAATCATCAGCTTGCGGCCGGAGTTAGAAGAGACCATTTGTCACTTCCGGAAGGTCCCATTATAGGACTTTGGGCAAGCTATTAAAGGAAGCACTAAATGGATTAATAAAAGAGCATTGGGCTGATTATGGGAAGGGAGAGACCGAGATAAGCCCATGTGCAGAGCGAGGCCTAATCCATGTGATCGGACTAAAACATCCATGACTCAGAATTTGGGAAGACATTTGCCCATTATCAGATTTGAAAGCTTTTACAAAACTTTTGAAGTTATCGAGTGTATCTCCTGGCGTTCAACAATACGAAACTTGTCATGCTCGTGGTGCAGAGTTTCTTCACTTCGAAGTCTTTGTTCCTTCCAGATCTTGCTTATGTGTCAATCTTCAAACCCTGGTCTTCTCAATTCTAGTGTTCTATCCGTCATTGTTCCCGGTTTCATAGCTTTTGTCAATGTTGTTCGTTCTACTGTCAACGCACAAAATTTCAAACGCAAGTTACATTTCGGATGACATGATGTCGACCATGATCTTCGTGATAGCAATGAAGTGATTTCTTGCAAAAGTTACGACATTTTGTCTACAGATCAGGGCAAGGGCAAGTCCGTCTGACACACGTCCAGGTGTTAATCATCAGCTTAAGGTTGCAACTAGAAGAGACCATTTGTCACTTCCGGAAGTTCCCATTATAGGACTTTGGGCAAGCGACTTAAGGAAGCACTAAATGGATTAATAAAAGAGCATTGGGCTGATTATGGGAAGCGAGAGACCGAGATAAGCCCACGTTCAGAGCGAGGGGTAATCCATGTAATCGGACTAAAACATCCATGACTCAGCATTTGGGAGGACATTTGCCCATTATCATATTTGAAAGCTTTTACACAACTTTTAAAGTTATTGAGTTTATCTCATGGCGTTCAACAATACAAAACTTGTCATGCTTGTGGTGCGGAGTTTCTTCACTTCGAAGTCTTGGTTCCTTCCACATCTTGGCTACGTGTCAATCTTCAAACCCTGGTCTTCTCAATTCTCGTGTTCTATCCGTTGTTGTTCCAGGTTTCATAGCATTTGTCGGTGTGGTTCGTCCCACTGTAACCGCTCAAAGTTTCAAATGCTAGTTACATTTCGGATGACACGCTGTCGACCATGATCTTTGTGATAGCAATGAAATGATTTCTGGCAAAAGTTGCAACATTTTGTCTACAGATTAGAGGAAGAGCAAGTCCGTCTAATGCACGTCCAGGTGCTAGTCATCGGCTTGCGGCCGGAGTTAGAAGAGACCATTTGTCATTTTCGGAAGGTCCCATTATAGGACTTTGGGCAAGCGATTCAAGGAAGCACTAAATGGATTAATAAATGAGCATTGGGTTGATTATGGGAAGGGAGAGACCGAGATAAGCCCGTCTTATGCACGTCCAGGTGCTAATCATCGGCTTAAGGCCGGAGCTAGAAGAGACCATTTGTCACTACCGGAAGGTCTGATTATAGGACTTTGGGCAAGCGATTCAAGGAAGCACCAATTGAATTAATAAAAGAGCATTGGGCTGATTATGGGAAGAGATAGATCGAGATAAGCCCACGTGCAGAGCGAGGCCTAATCCATGTGATCGGACTAAAACATCCATAACTCAGCATTTGGGAGGACATTTGCCCATCATCAGATTTGAAAGCTTTTACACAACTTTCGAAGTTATCGAGTGTATCTCATGGCGTTCAACAATGCCAAACTTGTCATGCTCGTGGTGCAGAGTCTCTTCACTTCGAAGTCTTGGTTCCTTCCAGATCTTGGCTACGTGTCAATCTTCAAACCCTGGCCTTCTCAATTCTAGTGTTCTATCCGTCGTTATTCCCGGTTCCATAGCTTTTGTTGGTGTGGTTCATCCTGCTGTCAACGGTCAAAGTTTCAAACGCAAGTTACAATTCAGATGACACGATGTCGACCATGATCTTCGTGATAGCAATGAAGTGATTTCTAGCAAACGTTACGACATTTTGTCTACAGATCAGAGCAATGGAAAGTCCGTCTGATGCACGTCCAGGTGCTAATCATCGGCTTAAGGCCGGAGCTAGAAGAGACCATTTGTCACTTCTGGAAGGTCCCATTATAGGACTTTGGACAAGCGATTAGGGGAAGCACTCAATGGATTAATAAAAGAGCATTGGGCTGATTATGGGAAGCGTGAGTCCGAGATAACCCCACGTTCAGAGCGAGGCCTAATCCATGTGATCGGACTAAAACATCCATGACTCAGCATTTGGAAGGACATTTGCCCATTATCATATTTGAAAGCTTTTACGCAACTTTTGAAGTTATCGAGTGTATCTCATGGCATTGAACAATACAAAACTTGGTGCTTGTGGTGCAGCGTTTCTTCACTTCGAAGTCTTGGTTCCTTCCATATCTTGGCTACGTGTCAACCTTCAAACCCTGGTCTTCTCAATTCTCGTGTTCTATCCGTTGTTGTTCCTGGTTTCATAACTTTTGTCGGTGTGGTTCGTCCCACTGTAACCGCTCAAAGTTTCATACGCTAGTTACATTTCGGATGACACGTTGTCGACCATGATCTTCCTGATAGCAATGAAATGATTTCTGGCAAAAGTTACAACATTTTATCTACAGATTAGAGCAAGGGCAAGTCCGTCTGATGCACGGCCAGGTACCAATCATCGGCTTGCGGCCGGAGTTAGAAGAGACCATTTGTCACTTCCGGAAGGTCCCATTATCGGACTTTGGGCAAGCGATTCAAGGAAGCACTAAATGGATTAAGAAATGAGCATTGGGCTGATTATGGGAAGGGAGAGACCGAGATAAGCCCATCTGCAGAGCGAGGCCTAATCCATGTGATCGGACTAAAACATCCATGACTCAGCATTTGGGAGGACATTTGCCCATTATCAGATTTGAAAGCTTTTTACACAACTTTTGAAGTTATCGAGTTTATGTCATGGCGTTCAACAATACGGAACTTGTCATGCTCGTGGTGCAGAGTTTCTTCACTACGAAGTCTAGGTTCCTTCGAGATCTTGGCTACATGTCAATCTTCAAACCCTGGTCTTCTCAATTCTCGTGCTCTATCCATTGTTGATCCCGGTTTCATAGCTTCTGTCGAGGTGGTTCGTCCTACTGTCACCGCACAAAGTTTCAAACGCAAGCTACATTTTGGATGACTTGATGTCGACCATGATCTTCGTGATAGCAATGAAGAGATTTCTGGCAAAAGTTACGACATTTTGTCTACAAATCAGCGTAAGGGTAAGTCCGTCGGATGCACGTCCAGGTGCTAATCATCGGCTTAAGGCCGGAGCAAGAAGAGACCATTTGTCACTTCCGAAAGGTTTGATTATAGGACTTTGGGTAAGCGATTCAAGGAAGCACCAAATGAATTAATAAAAGAGCATTGAGCTGATTATGGGAGGGGAGAGACAAGATAAACCCACGTGCAGAGCGAGGCCTAATCCATGTGATCGGACTAAAACATCCATGACCCAGCATTTGGGAGGACATTTGCCCATTATCAGATTTGAAAACTTTTACACAACTTTTGAAGTTATAGAGTGTATCTCATGGCATTCAACAATACGAAACTTGTCATGCTCGTGGTGCAGAGTTTCTTCACATCGAAGTCTTGGTTCCTTCCAGATCTTGGCTAGGTGTCAATCTTCAAACCCTGGTCTTCTCAATTATAGAGTTCTATCCGTTGTTGTTCCCGGTTCCATAGCTTTTGTCGGTGTGGTTCGTCCTACTGTCAACGCACAAAGTTTCAAACGCAAGTTACATTTCGGAGGACACGATGTCGACCATGATCTTCGTGATAGCAATGAAGTGATTTCTCACAGTAGTTAAGACATTTTGTCTACAGATGAGAGCTGGGGCAATTCCGTCCGATGCACGTCCAGGTGCCGATTATCGGCTTAAGGCCGGAGCTAGAAGAGACCATTTGTCACTTTCGGAAGGTCCCATTATAGGATTTTGGACAAGCGATTCAAGGAAGCACTCAATGGATTAATAAAAGAGCATTGGGCTGATTATGGCAATGGAGAGACCGAGATAAGCCCACGTGCAGAGCGAGGCCTAATCCATGTGATCGGACTAAAACATCCATGACCCAGCATTTGGGAGGACATTTGCCCATTATCAGATTTTAAAGCTTTTACAGAACATTTGATGTTATCGAGCTTGTCTCATGGCGTTCAACAATACGAAACTTGTCTTGCTCTTGGTGCAGAATTTCTTCACTTCGAAGTCTTGGTTCGTTCCAGATCTGGGTACGTGTCAATCTTCAAACCCTGGTCTTCTCAATACTATTGTTCTATCCGTCGTTGTTCCCGGTTTCATAGCTTTTGTCGGTGTGGTTCGTCCTACTGTCAACGCACAAAGTTTCAAGCGCAAGTTACATTTCGGATGACACGACGTCGACCATGATCTTCGTGATAGCAATGAAGTGATTTCTGGCAAAAGTTACGACATTTTGTCTACAGATCAGAGCAAGGGCAAGTCCGTCTCATGCACGTCCAGGTGCTAGTCATCTGCTTAAGGCCGGAGCTAGAAGAGACCATTTGTCAATTCCAGAAGGTCCCATTATAGGACTTTGGGCAAGGAGCGGAATGGGATTAATAAAAGACATGGGGTGATTTTGGCAATGGAGAGGCCGAGATAAGCCCACGTGCAGAGCGAGTCCTAATCCATGTGATCGGACTAAAACATCCTTGACTCAGCATTTTGGAGGACATTTGCCCATTATCAGATTTGAAAGCTTTTACACAACTTTTGAAGTTATCGAGTATCTCATGGCGTTCAACAATACGAAACTTGTCATGCTCGTGGTGTAGAGTTTCTTCACTTCGAAGTCTTGGTTCCTTCCAGATCTTGGCTACGTGTCAATCTTCAAACCCTGGTCTTCTCAATTCTAGTGTTCTATCCGTCGTTGTTCCCGGTTCCATAGCTTTTGTCGGTGTGGTTCGTCCTACTGTCAGTGCTCAAAGTTTCAAACGCAAGTTACATTTGAGATGACACGATGTCGACCATGATCTTCGTGATACCAATGAAGTGATTTCTGGCAACCGTGACAACATTTTGTCTATAGATCAGAGCAAGGGTAAGTCCGTCTGATGCACGTCCAGGTGCTAATCATCGGCTTAAGGCCGGAGCTAAAAAAGAGACCATTTGTCACTTCCGGAAGGTCCCACTATAGGACTTTGGACAAGCGATTCAAGGAAGCACTCAATGGATTAATAAAAGAGCATTGGACTGATTATGGCAATGGAGAGACCGAGATAAGCCCACGTGCAGAGCGAGACCTAATCCATTTGATCGGACTAAAAAATCCATGACTCAGCATTTGGGAGGACTTTTGCCCATTATCAGATTTGAATGCTTTTACCGAAACTTTTGAGTTATCGAGTGTAGTCAATGGCGTTCAACAATACAAACTTGTCATGCTTGTGGTGCAGAGTTTCTTCACTTTGAAGTCTTAGTTCCGTCCAGATCTTGACTACGTGTCAATCTTCAAACCCTGGTCTTCTCAATTCTACTGTTATATCCGTCGTTGCTCCCGGTTTCATAGCTTTTGTCGGTGTGGTTCGTCCCACTGTCAATGCACAAAGTTTCAAACGCAAGTTACATTTCGGATGGCACGATGTCGACCATGATCTTCGTGATAGCAATGAAGTGATTTCTGGCAAAAGTTACGACATTTTGTCTACAGATCAGAGCAAGGGCAAGTCCGTCTAACGCACGTCCAGATGCTAAGAATCGGCTTAAGGTCGGAGCTAGAAGAGATAATTTGTCAATTCCGAATGTCCCATTATAGGACATTGGGCAAGCGATTTAAGGAAGCACTAAATCGATTAATAAAAGAGCATTGGGCTAATTATGGGAAGCGTGAGACCGAGATAACCCCACGTTCAGAGCGAGGCCTAATCCATGTGATCGGACTAAAGCATACATGACTCAGCATTAGGGAGGACATTTGCCCATTTTCAGATTTGAAAGCTTTTACACAACTTTTGAAGTTATTGAGTTTATCTCATGGCGTTCAACAATACAAAACTTGTTAGGCTCGTGGTACGGCGTTTCTTCACTTCGAAGTCTTGGTTCCTTCCATATCTTGGCTACGTGTCAACCGTCAAACCCTGGTCTTCTCA
>CM075291.1:8576790-8740723 GCA_037672795.1 Lagerstroemia speciosa
TAGGTTAGCTTATGCCAGAAGGTGAAGTTATTCATGCGAGCCCATCGGAAGATGGTGAGCACCCTAGATAGCCATTTAGGGTTGGTTTAGTTTGGCCTTTCAACATTTCTCGCCTAGCAATAGAGTGGATTAGCGTCTTCCACTTAGGTACATTCGTATGACATCGGAAGGTGCGTATGTTGGAAGTGGGGAAACCCTAGAACCCTAGGTTAGTAACATGACAAAATTCATCATGTGGAAGAGGATTCTTGCTTAAGACTAGAATTGGTGAAGTTGTGAACCTTAGGAGCATTTCATCCACTGATTTCCATCTGTTTATTGTCTGTCTGTTTACTTTTTGTATTTTAATTACTTGCATGCATCACAACTCATTCGATTGACTTGGCTTGGAACTACTTGTGTCAATTTTAGTGCTTGCTAATAGAGTCCTCCTGGGAACAATACTCTACTCACTCTATATTACTTATTTGCAATACGTATACTTGCGTGCAACGTATTTAAATACGCAACACGCAGCAGCACGGTAGCAGCCTTGCTCAAGCAATGCTCGATCACTAATCGATCACCGCTGTGGCTTGCTCGATCACGGTAGCAGCCTTGCTCCAGCACTGGTCGATCACTGTTGTGGCCTGGGCGATCATGGTAGCAGCCTTGCTCCAGCACTGGTCGATCACTGTTGTGGCTTGGGCGATCATGGTAGCAGCCTTGCTTCAGCACTGATCGATCACTGCTGTGGCTTGCGTGATCACGGTAGTAGCCTTGCTCGATCACTGATCGATCACTGCTATGCCTTGCTCGATCACGGTAGCAGCCTTGCACGGGCACTGCTAGATCCTTGTTGTGGCTAGCTCGATCACGGTAGCAGCCTTGCTCCCGCACTGCTCGATCACTGCCATGCCTTTCTGCAGCTCTGTGGCAACAATTCCGTCACTTTCTCGACCACAGTATCATCCGTTTAGCAGGGCTACCACCTTGGTAGAGCATTGCTCGATCACGGAAGCCGCTTTGCTCAGGCACTATTCGATCACTGCTATGGTTTGTTGGATCACGGCAGCAGCCTTGCTTGATCACTGATCGATCACTGCTTGGCTTGCTCGATCATGGTAGCAGCCTTGCTCCAACACTGATCGATCACTGTTGTGGCTTGCTCGATCATGGTAGCAGCCTTGCTCCAGCACTGCTCGATCATGGCAGTAGCCTTGCCCAAGCACTGCTCGATCACTGCCCTGCCTTGCTCGACCACGGTAGCAGCCTCGCTCCAACATTGATCGATCACTGCCGTGGCTTGCTCGATCACGATAGCACCCTTGCTCGAGCAATCCTCGATCACTGCCGTGCCTTTTGCTCGTCCACGTTCCCATGGTAGCAACCTTCCTCAACCGCAGTACCAAGGTAGCACGGTCGCAGCTTTGCTCAAGCACGGTAGCATTGCAGCAGCTTCCCGGACCACGATACCACGGTGGCAGCCCTACAGCACCATGGTACCTCGGTAGCAGAGCTGCGCGACAGCGCAGCAGCACTGTAGCAGCCTTTCTCGAGCAGTGCAGGATCACTGATGAATCACTGCTTTGGCTTGCTCGATCACGGTAGCACCCTTGCTCCAGCACTAATCGATCACTGTCGTGGCTTCATCGATCACGGTAGCAGCCTTGCTCTAGCCGTGCTCAATCACTGTCATGGCTTTTGCTCGACCAGGGTACCAAGGTAGCACGGCCGCAGCGTTGCTCGAGCACGGTAGCATTGTGCCAGCTTTCTCAACAACGGTACCACGGTGGCAACCTTGCTCGACCATGGTACCATGGTAGCACAGCAGCGCGGTAGCAGCCTTGCTCGACCAGTGCTCAATCACTGATCTATCACTGCCGTGGCTTGCTCGTTCACGGTAGGAGCCTTGCTCCAGCACTGATCAATCACTGCAGTGGCTTGCTCGATCATGGTAGCAGCCTTGCTTGATCACTGATTGATCAGTGCCGCGGCTCGCTCGATCAAGGTAGAGCAGCCTTGCTCCAGCACTGATCGATCACTGCGGTGGCTTGCACGGCCAGGGTAGCAGCCTTGCTCCCGCACTGATCGATCACTACCCTGGCTTGCTCGGTCACGGTTGCAGCCTTGCTCCAGCACTGATCGATCACTGTCGTGGCTTGCTCGATCACGGTAGCATCTTTGCTCGAGCAGTCGTCGATCACTGCCATGGCTTTTGCTCTACCACGGTACCACGGTAGCAGCCTTGCTCCACCATGGCACCAAGGCAGCATGGCTGTAACTTTGCTCGAGCACAGTTGCATTGCAGCAGCTTCCTCGACCATCGTACCACGGTAGCACCCTTGCTCAACCTCTGATGCGAACCTCGCCAACACCGTGATGAAACCCTATACCAAGTATGGTATGAACCTCACCAACCCGTGACGAAACCCGTATTCAACTAAGGCCTCCAGGAAACGTGTCCTTGTCAAGCTCGAAATGTGGAACCTTGACCCATTACCTATAGAGAGGTAAGAACCTTGGTATAGTGAAGACGCCACAATCAACTATGGAAGGGTTGATTGATAAGTCGGGGATGAACGCCACGGAATACTCCGATAAGTTCGAATAGTTCTTCAAAGAACCAAAGAGAATAAAATCTCACACTTCATTAATGAATAAAACTGATCCAAATCCGTCCGAGGGCAAGCACCAGCCTTTAAATAGGCCAAAGTGCAATATTACATCAAAAATAGAAAGCAAATCTAAGTGCTATCCCAGAGAAATTACAATATATTAACAATATCTTCATAACTTAATAAAGGGGAAGGAAATATATTCTACTTGCTAAAAGAGGAAAGTGATATATTTTTGTAGATAACTTCAATATATCAGCATTAACTTGTGCCTCTCTTGCCTCTTTAGTTCTCTCAACTGCCTTTCTTGAAAATATTCTTTCCCTTTCATCTTGTTAAGATATATTTCTTGAAGATACTTGCCCTCTTGACATTCAACTGAAATATATTTCTTGAATCACGTGCACTCTTAATACTTAGCTGAAATATGTGGCCTTCATCATTTATCCATTTTTCAAATATTATGGATAATGTTGAGTCATTGAGCTTGCTCGTCACTTGTATGCATATCCATATTTGCTTCTTCGTCGTGCATGAGCTTCTCATCATCCGATCATGAGAGACTTCGATTGTAGGCTTCGTGCTCGTATCTTGGATCACATCAACCTCGGTACCGCGGTAGTAGAGCAGCAGAGTAGCGCAGCAGGAGGGTAGCAGCCATGGTCGAGTAATGCTCGATCACTGCTGTGGCTTGCTTGATGATTGTAGCATCCTTCCTCGAGCAGTCCTCGATCACTGTCATGGCTTTTGCTCAACCACGGTACCACAGTAGCAGCCTTCCTCTACCACGGTACCAAGGTAGCACAACCGCAACTTTGCTCGAGCACGGTAGCATTGTTGTAGCTTCCTTGACAATGCTACTGTCAACCCCTTAATGCTTAGACATCTATACTGGCTGGGATGCTAAGTCCCTCAGTAGCATTCCAGCCATGCTATGTGCTAGAGGGAAAACTGCAGTTCAGGCGTGTGGCGGCGCTACGAGTTCCAACGACGGGAATTTGGTCTAAAATTCCCTGGCAGCAATATCACCTGCTACGAAAGGCAAGAACTTAAAATAAGCTCTTTAGGGGGGGTATGTGGTGGAAGCCTCCCTCAGTACCAAGACGTAGGGTGTGGACGCACATCCACGGTAGCGTGCTGAGATGCTTGTGTGCGCAACGGCACGAGCGTGGTACCGTGTGGCGATGGATGATCGTCATGGTGATCGATCGGGATCGATCACGTAGCGGGATGCTCGATCAGAGGATCGTTGGGTGTCACGATCCACGGCTGGAATTCATGGCGGTGTTGCTCGATCAGGTGTCCGGTATGTTGCTCAATTATTGATCTACTGATGGCTTGGCTATGTTCGATCAGGTGCTCGGTCAGTGCTCGAGCAAGCCTCATGGTGGACACGGCAGCGTGCTAGCACAAGGGGCACGCTACTATGCTGGTGACCTCGTGGTGGGATACCGTGGCGGATAACGTAGCGTGCTAGAGCTAGCAGCATGCTACGTCGCTAGCAACCTTGTAGCGGGATACCATGGTGGATACCGTAGCGTGCTAGCGCTAGCAGCACGCTATGTTGCTAGCAACCTTGTAGCGGGATACCATGGTATAAGCCGTGGCGTGCTACTGCTGAGCACACTACCACGTGGCGACAATGAGCAACACCCTACTAGCTACGTGACCACGTGCTAGCAGCATACCAAGCGATGGTGGCTGGACCATGGGCACATGCTCGGTGCATGTGACCCAACTGAGTGTAGGTGGCACTCAAGTGGACCCGATGGACCATGACGGTGCAGACCATGGGATGGCAGTTGACCCGTTGACCGAAGCTGCTTTGACCTGGCGGTTTTCCAGTCCTGAAGCAGTTACCTGGCAGTTTTATGTGTCTCGTAACTTCTTTGGCAGTTGTGCTTGTGTTTGATTGGTTGGGAATTTAGGGTCCCTGTGTCTTAGTATGGAATTCGGCCATTGGCAGAAGACAGAATATACTCATTGTGAGTGACGAACAGCGTGGGAATTCTCTAGTTCGGGTGAGTGCTCTTGTATCACGGGATTCGGGAGTGCTTGTGTAAGGGTTTTATTTCAGACTCGTGTATCCAATTTTGTGAATGGAAGAGTTATGATTTCCCTTACTCGTTTTGCTCATTTCTGATCATTGTTGCTTAACCTCGATCGATCAATCTTGATTCGTGTGTTGGCTTTGGTTGGCTAAAGGCGCTGTGGTCGCTTAGCACCATCACGGAGTGGAAAAATTTGGTGTGATTTTCGACCGTGTGACAGTTGGTATCAGAGCACGGTTTAGGGTGGATTTGAGGATTTGGCAACAGTTTTGGCATTATTGATTGATGCTGCGCATGGATGCGCTTAGGGAACGAGTTTCGGCTCTTGAAGCAACCCTCGGTGATCTGGGTTCGGCGGATGGAATAGTGGCAGATATCCTAGCATTGTTGCGGGCAGAAGTAACTCAGATTAAGGAGGATGTTATTCTCCTACATCGGGCAGTCGCCAGTGGTGTGGCGGAGCCTGCGAGATCACGAGCCAAAGTGAAGGTGCCAAAACCGAAAGCCTTCAATGGCACCAGGAGTTCCAAGGATCTGGAGAACTTCTTATGGGACATCGAGCACTACTTTGATGCTGCTCGTATTCCCGAAGGAGAGAGAGTCTCGATGGCAGTCATGTACCTATCGGCGAATGAAAAACTGTGGTGGCAGACCCATGAGCAAGATGTGGAATCTGGCGGGCGACCACAACTCAGAGACTGGTCATCTCTCAAGCGAGAATTGAAGGAGCAGTTCCTCCCCACTAACTCCTCGTGGGCTACTCGTGGGGCACTGTGCAACCTCAAACAGACAGGTTTGGTTAGAGACTATGTAAAGGAATTTAGTTCCTTGATGCTGGACATGACAGGAATGTCTGAAGTGAACATATTATTTAACTTCATGCGGGGTTTGAATTCGTGGGCACAGTTGGAACTTCGAAGGCAGGGAGTGCAGGATCTCCCACTGCCATGGCAAAGGCAGATGCGTTGATCGGTTTGCAAGTGTCTAAGACCAATGATGGCAAGTCAAAGAAGGATGGCAAATCGAAAGACAAAGCCTCGAAGGGTGGCAAACCTACTGGGAAGTCCGATAAGGCAAAGAAGCCATCTAAGGGTGAGAAAGGCAAGGAAAAAGCTTCCAGTTCCAACACGAAATGGAAGGATCCAAAGAAGCACCCTGGCTGTTTCATTTGCAACGGACCACACCGTGCCCAAGACTATCCCAAGAAGGAGAAACTCTCGGCATTAGTGAATCGGTTGGATGATTCTGACGATGATGGGAACAGAACGAAGGTGGCCCCTTTGCAGATTCTCGGTGCTGTTCGTGCTGGGAAGAAGACACGATCTGGAAGCGGATTGACCTATGTCCCGATGGAACTGAACTCCAGGGAGATTGTGGCAGTGGTGGACACTGGTGCCACACACAACTTCGTGTCTGATCGAGCTGTGAATACTCTGGGATTGTGCATGAAGAAGCAGAATCATCGCATTAAGGCAGTGAACTCCCAAAGTCGACCAATCCTTGGCATGGCAAAGGATGTGCGAGTTCGGATCGGTGAATGCACGAGACTTTTGGATGTCATGGTCATTCCCATGGATGACTTTGACATGATATTGGGTAACGATTTCTTTGAGCGTGCTAATGTAGCTATTCACCCGAATCTATCTAGATTGATGATCGCAGATCCAAAGAAACCTAGTTTCGTGCAAGGGTTCAAGGAGTTGAACCAGTCAGAGAGGATTTCTGTTGAGAATGTCTCAGCTATGCAGTTGGCCAAAGGGTGGAAGAAAGGTCATTCGACCTACTTGGCGGCGATATATGCTGTGGAACCGGAGGAACGGGTAGATACCAGGGTTCCAGAGCAGGTGGAAGCATTCTTGGATGAGTTCAAGGATGTGATGCCATGCCCAAAGATTTACCTAAGGGCTTACCACCAAGGTGAGCGGTGGATCACAAGATCGAGTTGATGCCGGGCACGAAACCTCCTGCCCGGGATCCCTACCGAATGTCGCCTAAAGAACTGGAGGAATTGCGATTGCAACTCAATGAGTTGTTGGACTCGGGGAAGATTCAGCCCTCAGAAGCTCCTTATGGAGCTCCTATGTTGTTTCAAAGCAGGACGGATCTCTACGATTGTGCGTAGATCACCGTGGGTTGAACAAAGTGACCATCAAAAACAAGTATCCGGTGCCCCTGATCACAGACTTGTTTGATCGTCTCTGCGGAGCAGAGTACTTCATGAAGCTGGATTTACGATGAGGTTACTGGCAAGTTCGCATTGCGAAAGGCGATGAGGCAAAAGCAACAATGGTAACACGTTATGGTTCCTACGAATTTCTAGTCATGCCATTCGGCTTGACTAATGCACCAGCTACTTTTTGTAATCTGATGAATGATGTATTTCATGATATGCTAGACAAATTCGTAGTTGTGTATTTGGATGACATTGTTGTGTATAGTCGATCCTTTGAGTATCACCAGCAGTACTTGCAGTTGGTGTTCCAGTGCCTTAGGGAGAACACCCTGTTCGTGAAGAAAGAATAATGCAAATTATGTGTCAAGGAAATCAAATTCCTTGGGCACATTGTGGGTGGTGGCACTGTGCGTATGGACCCCCGGAAAGTCCAAGCAATCAAGGAGTGGCCTGCTCCAACCAAGGTCAGCGAGCTTTAGAGTTTCCTCGGCTTGGCAAATTACTACCGAAAGTTCATTAAGGGATACTCGAAGAAGGTGTCCCCGCTGACTGGCCTGCTATAGAAAAACCGCACATGGGCTTGGGATGACGCATGTCAAGAAGCCTTTGAGGGACTAAAGTCCATGATTGTAGCAGAGCCTATTCTAATGTTGCCGGACTTTGACAAGCCATTTGATGTCCATACAGATGCATCCGATCGTGCTGTAGGCGGGGTGTTGTTACAGGAAGGACACCCAGTAGCATTTGAGAGCTGGAAGTTGAAACCAGCTGAACAGTGCTACTAGGCACACGAGAAGGAAATGCTGGCGGTGGTGCACTGCTTGCGCGTATGGCGGGTATATTTGCTTGGAACCTCATTCATTGGTAAAACTGATAATATTGCCAACACGTTCTTCAGAACACAAAAGAAGCTATCTCCTAGACAGGCACGTTGGCAAGAGTTCCTGGCGGAGTACCACTTTGAGTGGGAACACAGACCCGGCCGTCACAATCTTGTGGCGGATGCATTGAGCAAGAAGGTAGTGGAAACTGTGGCAGCGTTGCACCAAATTGAATCTGACTTCACCAACAAATTGAGGGATCAGGCGAAGGAGGATCGACTGTACCAAAATTTGGTGGCACAGGTGCAAGATGGTACCATCAGGCAGTACTGGTTGGAAGATGGGCTACTGTATGCGAAGGGTGGTCGCGTGTTTGTCCCTAGCGGAGGGGGACTTCGATCTTAGCTGCTGCGTGACCATCATGATGCACAATGGGCTGGGAATCCGGGCCGGGAAAGGATGCTAGCGTAGCTGTCACGCTCATATTACTGGCCAAATATGGAGGAGGAGATTGAACTCTTCGTGAGGACTTGTCTTGTCTGCTAGCAAGACAAGGTGGAGAGGCGTGCAGAGGCAAGGCTACTGCAGCCCCTGCCCATACCGGAGAAACCTTGGGTGTCAGTTTCAATGGATTTTGTAAGTGGGTTTCCTGACGTGAAAGGATTTGATGCGATAATGCTTGTGGTGGACAGGTTTTCGAAGTATGGAGTCTTTAGACCTGTACCAAAGAACTGCACAGTAGAGATTGCGGCGGATGAGTTCTACTGCAATGTGGTGAAGCTGTTTGGACTCCCAATGGATATCATTAGCGACAGGGATGCATGTTTCACTGGGAGATTCTGGACCCGTCTCTTCAACTTGATGGGGACGGAATTGAAATTCTCAATAGCCAACCACCCGCAGGCGGATGGACAGACTAAAAGGATGAACCAATTGTTGGAGGAGTATCTGAGGCATTATGTGACGGCGAGTCAAAGGAACTGGCTTGACTTGCTGGACACCGCACAATTTTGCTACAACTTGCATCGCTCCTCCTCAACGGGTTTCAGTCCATTTGAGCTCGCTATGGGCTATTAGCCGATGACCCCTAGCGAGATAGCTCACCAAAAGAAGGAAGGCACGAGTCCCGCAGCGTACCGATTTGCAAGGAACAAGCAAGAGATGCTTGAGGAAGCCCAGGATAGCCTTACAAAAGCAGTTCGTCGTATGAAGAAGTACGCGGACAAGGGGCGGAGACCGCTCGAGTTTCAGGTTGGAGATAAAGTGATGCTGAAACTTACGCCTCAAATTTGGAAGAAAGTGACTAGCAAGTGATGGCACAAGGGTATGATCCAGAGGTACGACGGACCATTCGAGATAGTGAAGCGGATTGGAGCTGTTGCCTATCGGCTGGCACTACCAGAGAGGATGAAAATTCATCCTACCTTCCATGTAAGTTTCCTTAAGCCTTATCACGAGGATGATGATCCGGAGCGCTCAAAACCAAAACGTGCTCCCCTGACTGTGATGAAGGAACTTGAGAAGGAGGTTGACCGAGTGCTAGACCACAGAGTGTTGGGTCACAGCAAGAAGAATCGGAGGACCGAGTACTTGGTCTCATGGAAGGATCGACCTATGTCAGAAGCAAGCTGGGAGAAGTAGGTTGTGCTTTGGCAGCTCGAGGAGAAAATTCAAGATTATCTTCGGTCTGTTCCGACGATGGCGTCGGCTTCTTCTAGTGGGGGTGGTTTCTCAGCCCCTTAATGCTCAGACATCTATACTGGCTGGGATGCTAAGTCCCTCAGTAGCATTCCAGCCATGCTATGCGCTAGAGGGAAAACTGTGGTTCAGGAGTGTGGTGGCGCTACGAGTTCCAGCGACGAGAATCTGGTCTAAAATTCCCTGGCAGCAATATCACCTGCTACGAAAGGCAAGAACTTAAAATAAGCTCTTTAGGGGGGTATGTGGTGGCAGCCTCCCTCGGTACCAAGACGTAGGGTGTGGACGCACATCCACGGTAGCGTGCCGAGATGCTCGTGTGCGCAACGGCACGAGCGTGGTACCGTGTGGCGATGGATGATCGTCATGGTGATCGATCGGGATCGATCACGTAGCGGGATGCTCGATCAGAGGATCGTTAGGTGTCACGATCCACAGCTGGAATTCATGGTGGTCTTGCTCGATCGGGTGTTCAGTATGTTGCTCGATTATTGATCTACTGACGGCTTGGCTATGTTCGATCAGGTGCTCAGTCAGTGCTCGAGCAAGCCTCGTGGCGGACACGGTAGTGTGCTAGCACAAGGGGCACGCTACTATGCTGGTGACCTCGTGGAGTGATACCGTGGCGGACACCGTTGTGCGCGGCAAATTTCGAGTCCGAATTATGTAGACAGGAAAAATGAGTGACAAATTGTTCTTTGTATTGATTGAGGGGTACAATTCTCTAACAAGAGTCTTGCAAGTAACGAGCAGGAAAATCCTCTGATTCTCTTTCTTGGGCCTGGTCTCGAACAAGGGCTTGGGCTTGCTCTCGGTCGAGGAACGATGCAGATTCGTCGGGGCCTTTGGGCTTTGTTCGACTGGTCTGTGGATGTCTCGAGCAGGGGGGCCTTGTATGGCTTGACCTCGCACAAGCGCTGGTTGTGGAGTCACCGGAGGCCTATGGGCTTGATCCGACGAATCCGCTTTTGGGTCTCGAACGAGGGCTGGAGCAGCTTGATCTCAATCGAGGTGGAATCACCGGGGCTTGCGGGCTTGATCCGGGGAGTCCGATTTGTAGTCTCGAGCGAGGGCCTGGGCAGCGTGATCTCAATCAAGACGAAGTCACCGGGGCTTGTAGGCTTAATCTGGTGAATCCTTGTGAATCTTCCGAATGTCTTCAAGTCGGCAGAGCTTCGAGAGTTCTGAAGAGTCTGGAGTTCTGCAGAGTTTCTTCAGATCAATTCTCCGTCCCTCTTTATGAAGAGGAGTCCTCTATTTATAGAGGAAATGAGCTGATGTGGCGATCCTCGTACTTGAATCTGATTGGTTGATCAAAACAGATCCTGACCGTCCATCTTAATTTTATGGATAATTATCTGATTTTATTTGTAGATAATATCCATCGGTGGAGATATTACGTAATCTCCCAGATTTTAGTAGATAATATCTCCATTTATTTTAGATAATATCCACTAATCGGAGATATTGT
Organism: Lagerstroemia speciosa; assembly: GCA_037672795.1. Lineage (NCBI taxonomy): Eukaryota > Viridiplantae > Streptophyta > Magnoliopsida > Myrtales > Lythraceae > Lagerstroemia > Lagerstroemia speciosa. Next base: position 8,587,602 of record CM075291.1, read on the forward strand.
ATATCCTCCTTATTTTTCTGTTGATATAATATCCTCCATTTATTTGTAAAGAATATTATCTATATTATCCGAAATTATATATTTATTTATTTCAGATAATATCAATTGTATCGGTTAACTACAATATATTTTTTTGATTGTATGTTACCGATATTTTCTCGAGTGACACGTGTCATGTGTTAACGTGTCGAGAAATTAAAACATTTAGTTGATCCGAGACATTGGTACCGATTTTATTTTAAGCACCAAAATATTGAAAAATAATGAGGTGGCAATTTGTAATTGGCTGAAATTTTTCGCAGTCTACAACCGTAGAGTGCTAGCGCTAGCATCACGCTACATCACTAGCAACCTTGTAGCGCTGCGTTGCTAGCAACCTTGTAGCGCTACGTTGCTAGCAACCTTGTAGTGGGATACTGTTAGCCCCTTAATGCTCCGACATGGATATCCGGCTGGGATGCTAAGTCCCTCAGTAGCATTCCAGCCATGCTAGGTGCTAGAGGGAAAACTGTGGTTCAGGCGTGTGGCGGCGCTACAAGTTCCAGCGACGGGAATCAGGTGTAAAATTCCCTGGCAGCAATATCACCTGCTACGAAAGGCAAGAACTTAAAATAAGCTCTTTAGGGGGGTATGTGGTGGCAGCCTCCCTCGGTACCAAGGCGTAGCGTGTGGACGCACATCCGCAGTAGCGTGCTGGGATGCTCGTGTGCGCAATGGCACGAGCATGGTACCGTGTGGCGATGGATGATCGTCACGGTGATCGATCGGGATCGATCACGTAGCGGGATGCTCGATCAGAGGATCGTTGGGTGTCACGATCCACGGCTGGAATTCATGGCGGTGTTGCTCGATCAGGTGTTCGGTATGTTGCTCGATTATTGATCTACTGACGGCTTGGCTATGTTTGATCAGGTGCTCGATCAGTGCTCGAGCAAGCCTCGTGGCGGACACGGTAGCGTGCTAGCGCAAGGGGCACGCTACCATGCTGGTGACCTCGTAGCGGATACCGTAGCGTGGCGGGATACCGTGGGGTGGCGGCATACCGTGGCGGATACCGTAGCGTGGTGGGATACCGTAGCGGATACTGTAGCGTGGCGGGATACCGTAGCGGATACCGTGGCGTGGCGGGATACCGTGGCGGGTACTGTAGCGTGCTAGCGCTAGCAGCACGCTACGTCGCTAGCAACCTTGTAGCGGGATACCGTGGCGTGCTAGCGGTAGCAGCACGCTACCACGCAGCGACGATGGGCAACACGCTGCTAGCTACGTGACCACGTGCTAGCAGCATACCAAGCGATGGTGGCTGAACCATGGGCACATGCTCGGTGCATGTGACCCAACTGAGTGTGGGTGGCACTCAGGTGGACCCGATGGACCATGATGGTGCGGACCATGGGATGGCGTTGACTCGTTGACCGAAGTGGCGTTGACCGTTGACCAGGCGGTTGTCCAATCCCGAAGCAGTTACCTGGCAGTTCTTTGTGTCTTGTAACTTCTCTGGCAGTTGTGCTTGTCTGTGATTGGTAGATAATTTCGGGTCCCTGTGTAAATGTCTGAATTCGGCCATAGGCAGAAGGCAGACACACTCAGTGAGAGTGAAGAACAGTGTGGGAATTCTCTTGTTCAAGTGAGCGCTCTTGTATCAGGGGATTTGGGAGTGCTTGTGTAAGGGTTTTATTTCAGACTCGTGTATCCAGTTTTGTGAATGGAAGAGTTATGATTTCCCTTACTCGTGTTGCTCGTTTCTGATCATTGTTGCTTAACCTCGATTGATCGATCTTGATTCGTGTGTTGGCTTGGTTGGCTAAGGGCGCTGTGGTCGCTTAGCACCATCACAGAGCGGAAAAATTCGGTGTGACTTTCGACCCTGTGACAGTTGGTATCAGAGCACGGTTCAGTGCGGATTTGAGGATTTGGCAACAGTTCGGCATTGCTGATTGATGCTGCGCATGGATGCGCTTAGGGAACGAGTTTCGGCTCTGGAAGCGACCCTCGGTGATCTGGGTTTGGCGGATGGAACAGTGGCAGAGGTGCTGGCATTGTTGCGGGCAGAAGTAACTCAGATGAAGGAGGATGTTGTTCTCCTACGTCGGGCGCTCGCCAGTGGTGTGGCGGAGCCTGAGGGATCGCGAGCCAAAGTGAAGGTGCCAGAACCGAAAGCCTTCAATGGCACCAGGAGTTCCAAGGATCTGGAGAACTTCTTATGGGACATCGAGCACTACTTTGATGCTGCTCGTATTCCTGAAGGCGAGAGAGTCTCGATGGCAGTCATGTACCTGTCGGGGGATGCAAAACTGTGGTGGCGGACCCGTGAGCAAGATGTGGAATCTGGCGGGCGACCACAACTCAGAGACTGGTCATCTCTGAAGCGGGAATTGAAGGAGCAGTTCCTCCCCACTAACTCCTCGTGGGCTGCTCGTGAGGCACTGTGCAACCTCAAACAGACAGGTTCGGTTCGAGACTATGTGAAGGAATTTAGTTCCTTGATGCTGGACGTGACAGGAATGTCCGAAGTGGACAAATTATTTAACTTCATGCGGGGCTTGAAGTCGTGGGCACAGTTGGAACTTCGAAGGCAGGGAGTGCAGGATCTCCCCACTGCCATGGCAAAGGCAGATGCGTTGATCGATTTGCAGGTATCTAAGACCGACGATGGCAAGTCAAAGAAGGATGGCAAATCGAAAGACAAAGCCTCGAAGGGTGGCAAACCTACTGGGAAGTCCGATAAGGCAAAGAAGCCATCGAAGGGTGAGAAAGGCAAGGAAAAAGCTTCCAGTTCCAATACGAAATGGAAGGATCCAAAGAAGCACCCTGGCTGTTTCATTTGCAACGGACCACATCGTGCCCAAGACTGTCCCAAGAAGGAGAAACTCTCGGCATTGGTGAATCAGTCAGATGATTCTGATGATGGTGGGAACAGAACGAAGGTGGCCCCTTTGCAGGTTCTCGGTGCTGTGCGTGCTGGGAAAAAGACACGTTCTGGAAGCGGATTGACCTATGTCCCGATGGAACTGAACTCCAGGGAGATTGTGGCAATGGTGGACACTGGCGCCACACACAACTTCGTGTCTGATCGAGTTGTGAACACTCTGGGATTGAGCGTGAAGAAGCAGAATCACCGCATTAAGGCAGTGAATTCCCAGAGTCGACCAATCCTTGGCATGGCAAAGGATGTGCGGGTTCGGATCGGTGAATGGACGGGACTTCTGGATGTCATGGTCATTCCCATGGATGACTTTGACGTGATATTGGGTAACGATTTCTTTGAGCGTGCTAATGTAGCTGTTCACCCGAATCTATCTGGATTGATGATCGCAGATCCAAAGAAGCCTTGTTTCGTGCAAGGGTTCAAGGAGTTGAACCAGTCGGAGAGGATTCCTGTTGAGAATGTCTCAGCTATGCAGTTGGCCAAAGGGTGGAAGAAAGGTCATCCGACCTACCTGGCGGCGATATATGCTGTGGAACCGGAGGAACATGTAGATACCAGGGTTCCAGAGCAGGTGGAAGCATTCTTGGATGAGTTCAAGGATGTGTTGCCCAAAGATTTACCTAAGGGCTTACCACCAAGGCGAGCGGTGGATCACAAGATTGAGTTGATGCCGGGCACGAAGCCTCCTGCCCGGGCTCCCTACCGAATGTCGCCTAAAGAACTGGAGGAGTTGCGATTGCAACTCACGGAGTTGTTGGACTCGGGGAAGATTCAGCCCTCAAAAGCTCCTTATGGTGCTCCTGTGTTGTTTCAGGGAAAACAGGACGGATCTCTACGACTGTGCGTAGATTACCGTGGGCTGAACAAAGTGACCATCAAAAACAAGTATCCGGTGCCCCTGATCGCAGATTTGTTTGATCGTCTCTGCGGGGCAGAATACTTCACGAAGCTGGATTTACGCTCTGGTTACTGGCAAGTCCGCATTGCGGAAGGCGATGAGGCAAAAACAACAATGGTAACCCGTTATGGTTCCTACGAATTTCTGGTCATGCCATTCGGCTTGACCAATGCACCAGCTACTTTTTGTAATCTGATGAATGATGTATTCCATGATATGCTGGACAAATTCGTAGTTGTGTATTTGGATGACATTGTTGTGTACAGTAGATCCTTTGAGGATCATATGCAGCACTTGCGGTTGGTGTTCCAGCGCCTTAGGGAGAATACCCTATTCGTGAAGAAAGAAAAATGCGAATTCTGTGTCAAGGAGATCAAATTCCTTGGCCACATTGTGGGCGGTGGTACTGTGCGGATGGATCCCCGAAAAGTCCAAGCAATCAAGGAGTGGCCTGCTCCAACCAAGGTCGGCGAGCTTCGGAGTTTCCTTGGCTTGGCCAATTACTACCGAAAGTTCATTAAGGGATACTCGAAGAAGGTGTCCCCGCTGACCGACCTGCTACAGAAAAACCGCACATGGACTTGGGATGAAGCATGTCATGAAGCCTTTGAGGGGCTCAAGTCCATGATCGTAGCAGAGCCTGTTCTGAAGTTGCCGGACTTTGACAAGCCGTTTGAAGTCCATACAGACGCATCCGATCGTGCCGTAGGCGGGGTGTTGGTGCAGGACGGACACCCAGTGGCATTTGAGAGCTGGAAGTTGAAACCAGCTGAACAACGCTACTCGGCACACGAAAAGGAAATGCTGGCAGTGGTGCACTGCTTACGCGTCTGGCGGGTATATTTGCTTGGAACCTCATTCCTTGTTAAAACTGATAATGTGGCCAACACGTTCTTCAGGACACAAAAGAAGCTGTCTCCGAGGCAGGCACGTTGGCAAGAGTTCCTGGCAGAGTACCACTTCGAGTGGGAACACAGACCCGGTCGTCACAATCTTGTGGCGGATGCACTGAGCAGGAAGGCGGTGGAAATTGTGGCAGCGTTGCACCAAATTGAATCTGACTTCGCCAACAAATTGAAAGATCAGGCGAAGGAGGATAGGCTATACCAGAAGCTGGTGGCACAGGTGCAAGATGGTACCATCAGGCGGTACTGGTTGGAGGATGGGTTGCTGTACGCGAAGGGTGGTCGCGTGTTTGTCCCTAGCGGAGGGGGACTTCGATCTCAGCTGCTGCGTGAACACCATGATTCACAGTGGGCTGGGCACCCGGGCCGGGAAAGGATGCTAGCGTTGCTGTCACGCTTATATTACTGGCCAAAGATGGAGGAGGAGATTGAACTCTTCGTGAAGACTTGTCTTGTCTGCCAGCAAGACAAGGTGGAGAGGCGTGCAGAGGCAGGGCTACTGCAGCCCCTGCCCATACCGGAGAAACCTTGGGTGTCGGTTTCGATGGATTTTGTAAGTGGGTTTCCTGACGTGAAAGGATTTGATGCGATAATGGTTGTGGTGGACAGGTTTTCGAAGTATGGAGTCTTCAGACCTGTACCCAAGAACTGCACGGCAGAGATTGCGGCGGATGAGTTCTACCGCAACGTGGTGAAGCTGTTTGGACTCCCAATGGATATCATTAGCGACAGGGACGCACGTTTCACTGGGAGATTCTGGACCCGTCTCTTCAACTTGATGGGGACAGAATTGAAATTCTCAACAGCCAACCACCCGCAGACGGATGGACAGACTGAAAGGATGAACCAGTTGTTGGAGGAGTATCTGAGGCATTACGTGACGGCGAGTCAACGGAACTGGCTTGACTTGCTGGACACCGCACAGTTTTGCTACAACTTGCATCGCTCCTCATCCACGGGTTTCAGTCCGTTTGAGCTCGCTATGGGCTATCGGCCGATGACCCCTAGCGAGATAGCTCTGCAAAAGAAGGAAGGCACAAGTCCCGCAGCGTACCGGTTTGCAAGGAACAAGCATGAGATGCTTGAGGAAGCCCAAGACAGCCTTGCAAAAGCAGTTCGTCGTATGAAGAAGTACGCGGACAAGGGGCGGAGACCGCTCGAGTTTCAGGTTGGAGATAAAGTGATGCTGAAACTTACGCCCCAAATTTGGAAGAAAGTGACTAGCAAACGATGGCACAAGGGTCTGATCCAGAGGTATGACGGTCCATTCGAGATAGTGAAGCGGATTGGAGCTGTTGCCTATCGGCTGGCACTGCCTGAGAGGATGAAGATTCATCCTACCTTCCATGTCAGTTTCCTTAAGCCTTATCACGAGGATGATGATCCGGAGCGCTCAAAACCAAAACGCGCTCCCCTGACTGTGATGAAGGAATTGGAGAAGGAAGTTGACCGAGTGCTGGACCACAGAGTGTTGGGTCACAGCAAGAAGAATCGGAGGACCGAGTACTTGGTCTCATGGAAGGGTCGGCCTATGTCAGAAGCAAGCTGGGAGAAGGAGGCTATGCTTTGGCAGTTCGAGGAGAAAATTCAGGAGTATCTTCGGTCTGTTCCGACGAGGGCGTCGGCTTCTTCTAGTGGGGGTGGTTTGTTAGCCCCTTAATGCTCCGACATGGATATCCGGCTGGGATGCTAAGTCCCTCAGTAGCATTCCAGCCATGCTATGTGCTAGAGGGAAAACTGTGGTTCAGGCGTGTGGCGGCGCTACGAGTTCCAGCGACGGGAATCTGGTGTAAAATTCCCTGGCAGCAATATCACCTGCTACGAAAGGCAAGAACTTAAAATAAGCTCTTTAGGGGGGTATGTGGTGGCAGCCTCCCTCGGTACCAAGGCGTAGCGTGTGGACGCACATCCGCGGTAGCGTGCTGGGATGCTCGTGTGCGCAACGGCACGAGCGTGGTACCGTGTGGCGATGGATGATCGTCACGGTGATCGATCGGGATCGATCACGTAGCGGGATGCTCGATCAGAGGATCGTTGGGTGTCACGATCCACGGCTGGAATTCATGGCGGTGTTGCTCGATCAGGTGTTCGGTATGTTGCTCGATTATTGATCTACTGACGGCTTGGCTATGTTCGATCAGGTGCTCGATCAGTGCTCGAGCAAGCCTCGTGGCGGACACGGTAGCGTGCTAGCGCAAGGGGCACGCTACCGTGCTGGTGACCTCGTAGCGGATACCGTAGCGTGGCGGGATACCGTGGCGTGGCGGCATACCGTGGCGGATACCGTAGCGTGGTGGGATACCGTAGCGAATACCGTAGCGTGGCGGGATACCGTAGCGGATACCGTGGCGTGGCGGGATACCGTGGCGGGTACCGTAGCGTGCTAGCGCTAGCAGCACGCTACGTCGCTAGCAACCTTGTAGCGGGATACCGTGGCGTGCTAGCGGTAGCAGCACGCTACCACGCAGCGACGATGGGCAACACGCTGCTAGCCACGTGACCACGTGCTAGCAGCATACCAAGCGATGGTGGCTGAACCATGGGCACATGCTCGGTGCATGTGACCCAACTGAGTGTGGGTGGCACTCAGGTGGACCCGATGGACCATGATGGTGCGGACCATGGGATGGCGTTGACTCGTTGACCGAAGTGGCGTTGACCGTTGACCAGGCGGTTGTCCAATCCCGAAGCAGTTACCTGGCAGTTCTTTGTGTCTTGTAACTTCTCTGGCAGTTGTGCTTGTCTGTGATTGGTAGATAATTTCGGGTCCCTGTGTAAATGTCTGAATTCGGCCATAGGCAGAAGGCAGACACACTCAGTGAGAGTGAAGAACAGAGTGGGAATTCTCTTGTTCAAGTGAGCGCTCTTGTATCAGGGGATTTGGGAGTGCTTGTGTAAGGGTTTTATTTTAGACTCGTGTATCCAGTTTTGTGAATGGAAGAGTTATGATTTCCCTTACTCGTGTTGCTCGTTTCTGATCATTGTTGCTTAACCTCGATTGATCGATCTTGATTCGTGTGTTGGCTTGGTTGGCTAAGGGCGCTGTGGTCGCTTAGCACCATCACAGAGCGGAAAAATTCGGTGTGACTTTCGACCCTGTGACAGATACCATGGCGGAAGCTGTGGCATGCTACTACTGAGCACGCTACCACGTGGCGACGATGAGCAACACACTACTAGCTACGTGACCACGTGCTAGCAGCATACCAAGCGATGGTCGCTGAACCATGGGCACATGCTCGGTGCATGTGACCCAACTGAGTGTAGGTGACACTCAGGTGGACCCGATGGACCATGACAGTGCAGACCATGTGATGGCGGTTGACCCGTTGACTGAAGCTGCTTTGACCAGGCGGTTGTCCAATCCTGAAGCAGTTACCTGGCAGTTTTATGTGCCTTGTAACTTCTCTGGCAGTTGTGCTTGTGTCTGATTGGTTGGGAATTTCGGGTCCCTGTGTCTTAGTCTAGAATTCGGCCATTCACAGAAGACAGAATATACTCATTGCGAGTGACGAACAGAGTGGGAATTCTCTAGTTCGGGTGAGTGCTCTTGTATCACGGGATTCGGGAGTGCCTGTGTAAGGGTTTTCTTTCATACTCGTGTATCCAATTTTGTGAATGGAAGAGTTATGATTTCCCTTACTCGTGTTGCTCGTTTCTGATCATTGTTGCTTAACCTCGATCGATCAATCTTGATTCGTGTGTTGGCTTTGGTTGGCTAAGGGCGCGGTGGTCGCTTAGCACCATCACAGAGCGAAAAAATTGGGTGTGATTTTCGACCCTGTGATAGTTACCACGGTGGCAGCCTTGCTTGACCATGGTACCGCGATAGTATAGCAGCGCGATAGCGCTGCAGCACGGTAGCAGCCTTGCTCAAGCAGTGCTCGATCACTGCTGTGGCTTGCGCAATCACGGTAGCAGCCTTGCTCCAGCACTGATCCATCACTGTGGTGGCTTACTCGATCAAAGTAGCAGCCTTTCTCCAGCACTGATCCATCACTGCCGTGGCTTGCTCGATCAATGTAGCAGCCTTGCTCCAGCACTGCTCGATCACTGCCGTGCTTGCTCGATCAAGGTAGCAACCTTGCCCCAGCACTGATCGATCACTACCCTGACTTGCTCGATCACGGTAGCGTCCTTCCTCGAGTAGTACTCGATCACTGCCGTGGCTTTTGCTCGACCACCGCACCAAGGCAGCACGGTTGAAACTTTCCTCGAGCACGGTTGCATTTTAGCAGCTTCCTCGACCATGGTACCACGGTTGCAGCCTTGTTTGACCACGGTACCGCGGTAGCATAGCAGTGCGGTAGCGCGGCAGCACGGTAGTAGCCTTGCTTGAGTAGTGCTCGATCACTTATCAATCACCGTTATGACTTGCTTGATCACAGTAGCAACCTTGCTCCAACACTGATCCATCATGACTGTGACTTGCTCGATCATGGGAGCAGCCTTGCCCCAGCACTGATCGAGCACTGCTGCGGCTTGCTCGATTGTGGTAGCAGCCTTGCTCAAGCACTGCTCGATCATGGTAGCTGCCTTGCTCAAGCACTGCTCGATCACTGCCCTGGCTTGCTCGATCATGGTAGTAGCCTTGCTCCAGCACCAATTGATCACTGCTATGGCATGCTGGATCACAGTGGCATGCTTGCTAGAGCAGTCCTCGATCACTGCCGTGGCTTTTGCTTGACCACGGTAGCAAGCTAGCACGGCCGCAGCTTTGCTCGAGCACGGTAGCAATGTACCAGCTTCCTTGACCACGGTACCATGGTGGTAGCCTTGCTCGACCACGGTACCGCGGTAGCATGGCAGCATGGTTGTGAGTAGAAAGGTAGCAGCCTTGCTCCAACACCGATCGATCGCTGTTGTGGCTTGCTCGATCACGGTGGCAGCCTTGCTCCAGCACTGATAGATCCCTGTTGTGGCTTGCTCGATTAGGGTAGCAGCCTTGCTTTAGCACTGATCGATCACTGCTGTGGCTTGCTGAATCATGGTAGCAGCCTTGCTCCAACACTACTCGATCATGGCAGCTACCTTGCTCTAACATTGCTCCATCAGTGCCCTGACTTGCTCGATCACGGCAGTAGCCTTGCTCCAGCACCGATCGATCACTGTCGTGGCTTGCTCGATGACGGTATCATCCTTGCTCGAGCAGTCCTCGATCACTGTCGTGGCTTTTGCTCGACCACGATACCACGGTATCAACCTTGCTCGACCACAGTACCAAGGTAGCACGACCGCAGCTTTGCTCATGCACGGTAGCACTGCAGGAGCTTCCTCGACCACAGTACCACGATGGCAGCCTTGCTCGACCATGGTGCCATGATAGGATAGCAGGGCGATAGCAGACTTGCTCGAGTAGTGCTCAATCACTGATCGATCACTACTGTGGCTTGCTCGTTCATGGCAGCAGCCTTATTCTAGCACTGATTGATCACTGTCGTGGCTTCCTCGATCATGGTAACATCCTGCAATGAGCAGTCCTCGATCACTGCCGTGGCTTTTGCTCAACCGCGGACCACCGTAGTAGCCTTGCTCGGCCTCGGTACCAAGGTTGGAAGGCGGCAGTTTTGCTCGAGCTCGGTAGCACTGCAACAGCTTCCTCGACCACGGTACCACGGTGGCAACCTCGCTCGACCATGGTACCGCAGTAGCATAGCAGCACGGTAGCAGACTTGCTTGAGCAGTGCTCGATCATTGATTGATCACTGCTGTGGCTTGTTCGATCATGGTACCAGCCTTGCTCCAGTACTGATCGATCACAGCTATGGCTTGCTCGATCAGGGTAGCAGACTTGCTCCAGCATTGATCGATCACCGCTGTGGCTTGCTCGACAGGGGAAGCAGTGTTGCTCAAGCATTGCTTGATCACTGCTGTAGCTTGCTCGATCACGGTAGCTGCCCTGCTCCAGCATGGATCGGTAACTGCCGTGGCTTGCTCGATCACAGTAGCATCCTTGCTCGAGTAGTACTCCGTCACTGCCGTGGCTTTTGCTCCACCACATTACCAAGGTAGCACGACCGTAGCTTAGATGGAGCACGGTAGCATTGCAGCAGCTTCCTTGACCACGGTACCACGGTGGTAGCCTTGCTCGTCCACGACACCGTAGTATGGTAGCAGCATGGTAGCGCAGCAGAACAGTAGCAGCCCTGCTCGAGCAGTCCTCGATCACTACTGCGGCTTGCTCGATCACGGTAGCAGCCTTGCTCGAGCACCGATCGATCGCTGCTGTGGCTTGCTTGATCACGGTAGCAGCCTTGCTCCAACACAGATCGATCTCTGCGGTGGCTTGCAAGATCATGGTAGGGGCCTTGCTCCAGCATTGATCGATCACTATTGTGGCTTGCTGGATCATGGCAGCAGCCTTGCTCCAGCATTGGTTGATCACTACCCTGGCTTGCTCATTCACGGTAGCGGCCTTGCTCGATCACAGATCGATCACTGCTGTGGCTTGCTCGATCACAGTGGTAGCCTTGCTCCAGCGCTGATCAATCACTGTCGTGGCTTGCTCGATCAAGGTAGCAGCCATGCTCCAGCACTGCTCTATCATGGCAGCAGCCTTGCTTTAGCACTGTTCGATCACTGCCTTGATTTGCTCGATCATGGCAGGAGCCTTACTCCAGCACCGATCGATCATTTTCGTGGCTTGCTCAATCGCGATAGCATCCTTGCTCAAGCAGTCCTCGATCACTGCAGTGGCTTTTGCTCGACCACGGTATCAGCCTTGCTCGACCACAGTACCAAGGTAGCACAGCCGCAGCTTTGCTCGAGCACGGTAGCATTGCAACAGCTTCCTCGTCCATGGTACCATGGTGGCAGCCTTGCTCGACCACGGTACCACAATAGCATAGCAGTGTGGTAGCGCGACAGCACGGTAGCAGCCTTACTCGAGCAGTGCCCGATCACTTATTGATCACTACTATGGCTTGCTTGATCATGGCAGCAGCCTTGCTCCGGCACTGATCGCTCATGATTCTCGCTTGCTCGATAATGGGAGCAGCCTTGCCCCAGCACTGAACGACCACTGCTGTGGCTTGCTGGATCATGGTAGCAACCTTGCTCAAGCACTGCTCTATCATGGAAGCTCCCTTGCACAAGCACTGCTCCATCACTGCCCTGGCTTCCTCGATCAAAGTAGTAGCCTTGCTCCAGCACCGATCGATCAATGCCGTGGCATGCTGGATCATGGTAGCATCCTTGCTCAAGCAGTCCTCGATCACTGTCGTGGGTTTTGCTTGACCACGGTACCAAGGTCGCACGACCGCAGCTTTGCTCGAGCAAGGTAGCATTGCAGTAGCTTCCCTGACCACGGTACCATGGTGGTAGCCTTGCTCGAACATGGCACCGCAGTAGCATGGCTGCGCGGTTGCGAGGTAGAATGGTGGTAGCCTTTCTCGAGCAGTGCTCGATCACTGATCGATCACTGCTATGGCTTGCTCGATCACGGTACTACCCTTGCTCCAGCACTGATCGATCGCCGCTATTGCTTGCTCGATCACGGTGGCAGCCTTGCCCCAGCACTGATCGATCGCTGTCGTGGCTTGCTCGATCACGGTACCAGCCTTGCTCTAGCACTGATAGATCCCTGCCCTGGCTTGCTCGATTAGAGTAGCAGCCTTGCTTTAGCACTGATCGATCACTGCTGTGGCTTACTCGACCATGGTAGCAGCCTTGCTTAGGCACTGCACGATCATGGCAACAGCCTTGCTCAAGCACCGCTCAATCGCTACCATGGCTTGCTCGTTCACGGTAGCAGCCTCATTCTACCACTAATCGATCACTATCGTGGCTTGCTCGATCACGGTAGCATCCTTCAACGAGCAGTCCTCGATAGCTACAGTGCCTTTTGCTCGACCACGGTACCACGGTAGCAGCCTTGCTCGGCCCTAGTGCCAAGGTTGCACGGCGGCATCTTTGCTCGAGCGCGGTAGCATTGCAGCAGCTTCATTGACCACGGTACCACGGTGGCAGCCTTGCTCACCCACAGTACCGAGGTAACATAGTAGTGTTCCAGTGCAGCAGCATGGTAGCAGACTTGGTCGAGCAGTGCTCAATCATTGATCGATCGCTGCTATGGCTTGCTCGATCACCCTAGCAGCCTTGCGCCAGCACTGATCAATCACAGCTGTGGCTTGCTCGATCAGGGTAGTAGTCTTGCTCCAGCACTGATCGATCACTACTATGGCTTGCTCGGTCGGGGAAGCAGCCTTGCTCTAGCGCTACTGGATCGATCACAGCTATGGCTTGCTCGATCAGGGTAGTAGTCTTACTCCAGCACTGATCGATCACTACTATGGCTTGCTCGGTCGGGGAAGCAGCCTTGCTCTAGCGCTACTGGATCACTGCCGTGACTTGCTCGATCACGGTAGCGGCCCTACTCCAGCACTGATCGATAATTGTCGTGGCTTGCTCGATCACGGTAGCACCCTTGCTAGAGCAGTACTCGATCACTGCCATGGCTTTTGCTCAACCACGTTACCAAGGTAGCATGGCCGTAGCTTTGATTGAGCACGGTAGCATTGCAGCAGCTTCCTCGACAACCATACCACGGTGGCAGCCTTGCTCGGCCACGGTACCGCGATAGCGTAGCAGCGTGGTAGCGCAGCAGAACAGTAGCAGCCTTGCTCGCGCGGTGCTCGATCACTAATTGATCACTGCTATGGCTTGCTCGATCACGGTACTAGCCTTGCTCCAGCACTGATCGATCGCCGCTGTTGCTTGCTCGATCACAGTGGTAGCCTTGCCCCAGCACTGATCGATCGCTGCCGTGGCTTGCTTGATCACGGTAGCAGCCTTGCTCCAGCACTGATAGATCCCTGCCATGGCCTGCTCGATCAGGGTAGCAGCCTTGCTTTAGCACTGATCGATCACTGTTGTGGCCTGCTCGACCATGGTAGCAGCCTTGCTCAGGCACTACACGATCATGGCAGTAGCCTTGCTCAAGCACCGCTCAATCGCTGCCATGGCTTGCTCGTTCACGGTAACAGCCTCATTCCAGCACTAATCGATCACTGTCGTGCCTTGCTCGATCACGGTAGCATCTTTCAACGAGCAGTCCTCGATTGCTGCAGTGTCTTTTGCTCGACCATGGTACCACGGTAGCAGCCTTGCTTGGCCCCAGTACCAAGGTTGCACGGCGGCAGCTTTGCTCGAGTGCGGTAGCATTGCAGCAGCTTCCTTGACTGCGGTACCACCGTGGCAGCCTTGCTCGCCCACAGTACCGCAGTAACATAGTAGTGTTGCAGCGCAGCCGCGCGGTAGTAGACTTGGTCGAGCAGTGCTCGATCACGGTAGCAGCCTTGCTCCAGCACTGATCGATCACAGCTGTGGCTTGCTCGATCAGGGTAGCAGCCTTGCTCCAGCATTGATCGATCACTGCTGTGGCTTGCTCGATCGGCGAAGCGGCCTTACTCTAGCACTACTGGATCACTGTCGTGGCTTGCTCGATCATGGTAGCGGCCTTGCTCCAGCATTGATCGATAATTGTCGTGGCTTGCTCGATCACGGTAGCATCCTTGCTCGAGCAGTACTCGATCACTGCCATGGCTTTTGCTCCACCACGTGACCAAGGTAGCACGACCGTAGCTTTGATCGAGCACGGTAACATTGCAGCAGCTTCCTCGACCACAAAACCACGGCGGCAGCCTTGCTCGGCCACGGTACCGCGATAGCGTAGCAACGTGGTAGCGCAACAAAAGAGTAGCCTTGCCCGCGCAGTGCTCGATCACTGATCGATCACTGTTGTGACTTGCTCGATCACAGTAGCAGCCTTACTCCAGCATCGATCGATCGTTGTTGTGGCTTGCTCGATCACGATAGCAGCCTTGCTCCAGGACTGATCAATCCCTGCTGTGTCTTGCTCAATCACGGTAGCAGCCTTGCTCCAGCACAGAATGATCTCTGCGGTGGCTTGCTCGATCATGGTAGGAGCCTTGCTCTAGCATTGATCGATCACTACTCTGGCTTGCTCGATCATGGCAGCAGCCTTGCTCCAGCACTGCTCGATCATGGCAGCAGCCTTGCTCCAGCAATGCTCGATCGCTGCCCTGGCTTGCCCATTCACGGTAGCAGCCTTGAAAGCTTTTACACAACTTTTGAAGTTATTGAGTTTATCTCATGGCATTCAACAAAACAAAACTTGTCATGCTTGTGGTGCGAAGTTTCTTCACTTCGAAGTCTTGCTTCCTTCTGGATCTTGGCTACGTGTCAATCTTCAAACCCTGGTCTTCTCAATTCTCGTGTTCTATCCGTTGTTGTTCCAGGTTTCACAGCTTTTGTCGGTGTGGTTCGTCCCACTGTAACCGCTCAAAGTTTCAAACGCTAGTTACATTTCAGATGCACAATGTCAACCATGATCTTCGTGATAGCAATGAAATGATTTCTGGCAAAAGTTACAACATTTTGCCTACAGATTAGACCAACGGCAAGTCCGTCTGATGCACGTCCAGGTGCTAATCATCAGCTTGCGGCCGGAGTTAGAAGAGACCATTTGTCACTTCCGGAAGGTCCCACTATAGGACTTTGGGCAAGCTATTAAAGGAAGCACTAAATGGATTAATAAAAGAGCATTGGGCTGATTATGGGAAGGGAGAGACCGAGATAAGCCCATGTGCAGAGTGAGGCCTAATCCATGTGATCGGACTAAAACATCCATGACTCAGAATTTGGGAGGACATTTGCCCATTATCAGATTTGAAAGCTTTTACAAAACTTTTGAAGTTATCGAGTGTATCTCATGGCGTTCAACAATACCAAACTTGTCATGCTCGTGGTGCAGAGTTTCTTCACTTCGAAGTCTTTGTTCCTTACAGATCTTGCCTATGTGTCAATCTTCAAACCCTGGTCTTCTCAATTCTAGTGTTCTATCCGTCATTATTCCCGGTTTCATAGCTTTTGTCAATGTGGTTCGTTCTACTGTCAACTTACAAAATTTCAAACGCAAGTTACATTTCGGATGACATGATGTCGACCATGATCTTCGTGATAGCAATGAAGTGATTTCTTGCAAAAGTTACGTCATTTTGTCTACAGATCAGGGCAAGGGCAAGTCCGTCTGACACACGTCCAGGTGCTAATCATCAGCTTAAGGTCGCAACTAGAAGAGACCATTTGTCACTTCCGGAAGTTCCCATTATAGGACTTTGGGCAAGCGATTAAAGGAAGCACTAAATGGATTAATAAAAGAGCATTGGGCTGATTATGGGAAGCGAGAGACCGAGATAAGCCCACGTTCAGAGCGAGGGGTAATCCATGTGATCGGACTAAAACATCCATGACTCAGCAATTGGGAGGACATTTGCCCATTATCAGATTTGAAAGCTTTTACACAACTTTTAAACTTATTGAGTTTATCTCATGGCGTTCAACAATACAAAACTTGTCATGCTTGTGGTGCGGAGTTTCTTCACTTCGAAGTCTTGGTTCCTTCCACATCTTGGCTACGTG
Source organism: Lagerstroemia speciosa (assembly GCA_037672795.1). Classification (NCBI taxonomy): domain Eukaryota; kingdom Viridiplantae; phylum Streptophyta; class Magnoliopsida; order Myrtales; family Lythraceae; genus Lagerstroemia; species Lagerstroemia speciosa. Next base: position 8,603,776 of record CM075291.1, read on the forward strand.
TCAATCTTCAAACCCCGGTCTTCTCAATGCTCGTGTTCTATCCGTTGTTGTTCCAGGTTTCATAGCATTTGTCGGTGTGGTTCGTCCCACTGTAACCGCTGAAAGTTTCAAATGCTAGTTACATTTCGGATGACACGCTGTCGACCATGATCTTTGTGATAGCAATGAAATGATTTCTGGCAAAAGTTGCAACATTTTGTCTACAGATTAGAGGAAGAGCAAGTCCGTCTAATGCACGTCCAGGTGCTAATCATCGGCTTGCGGCCGGAGTTAGAAGAGACCATTTGTCACTTTCGGAAGGTCCCATTATAGGACTTTGGGCAAGCGATTCAAGGAAGCACTAAATGTATTAATAAATGAGCATTGGGCTGATTATGGGAAGGGAGAGACCGAGATAAGCCCGTCTTATTCACGTCCAGGTGCTAATCATCGGCTTAAGGCCGGAGCTAGAAGAGACCATTTGTCACTACCGGAAGGTCTGATTATAGGACTTTGGGCAAGCGATTCAAGGAAGCACCAATTGAATTAATAAAAGAGCATTGGGCTGATTATGGGAAGAGATAGATCGAGATAAGCCCACGTGCAGAGCGAGGCCTAATCCATGTGATCGGACTAAAACATCCATAACTCAGCATTTGGGAGGACATTTGCCCATTATTAGATTTGAAAGCTTTTACACAACTTTTGAAGTTATCGAGTGTATCTCATGGCGTTCAACAATACCAAACTTGTCATGCTCGTGGTGCAAAGTCTCTTCACTTCGAAGTCTTGGTTCCTTCCAGATCTTGGCTACGTGTCAATCTTCAAACCCTGGTCTTCTCAATTCTAGTGTTCTATCCGTCGTTGTTCCCGGTTCCATAGCTTTTGTTGGTGTGGTTCATCCTACTGTCAACGCTCAAAGTTTCAAACGCAAGTTACATTTCAGATGACACGATGTCGACCATGATCTTCGTGATAGCAATGAAGTGATTTCTGGCAAACGTTACGACATTTTGTCTACAGATCAGAGCAATGGCAAGTCCGTCTGATGCACGTCCAGGTGCTAATCATCGGCTTAAGGCCGGAGCTAGAAGAGACCATTTGTCACTTCCGGAAGGTCCCATTATAGGACTTTGGACAAGCGATTAGGGGAAGCACTCAATGGATTAATAAAAGAGCATTGGGCTGATTATGGGAAGCGTGAGACCGAGATAACCCCACGTTCAGAGCGAGGCCTAATCCATGTGATCGGACTAAAACATCCATGACTCAGCATTTGGAAGGACATTTGCCCATTATCAGATTTGAAAGCTTTTACGCAACTTTTGAAGTTATCGAGTGTATCTCATGGCGTTGAACAATACAAAACTTGGTGCTCGTGGTGCGGCGTTTCTTCACTTCGAAGTCTTGGTTCCTTCCATATCTTGGCTACGTGTCAACCTTCAAACCCTGGTCTTCTCAATTCTCGTGTTCTATCCGTTGTTGTTCCTGGTTTCATAACTTTTGTCGGTGTGGTTCGTCCCACTGTAACCGCTCAAAGTTTCATACGCTAGTTACATTTCGGATGACACAATGTTGACCATGATCTTCGTGATAGCAATGAAATGATTTCTGGCAAAAGTTACAACATTTTATCTACAGATTAGAGCAAGGGCAAGTCCGTCTGATGCACGGCCAGGTGCCAATCATCGACTTGCGGCCGGAGTTAGAAGAGACCATTTGTCACTTCCGGAAGGTCCCATTATAGGACTTTGGGCAAGCGATTCAAGGAAGCACTAAATGGATTAAGAAATGAGCATTGGGCTGATTATGGGAAGGGAGAGACCGAGATAAGCCCATCTGCAGAGCGAGGCCTAATCCATGTGATCGGACTAAAACATCCATGACTCAGCATTTGGGAGGACATTTGCCCATTATCAGATTTGAAAGCTTTTACACAACTTTTGAAGTTATCGAGTTTATCTCATGGCGTTCAACAATACGGAACGTGTCATGCTCGTGGTGCAGAGTTTCTTCACTACGAAGTCTGGGTTCCTTCGAGATCTTGGCTACGTGTCAATCTTCAAACCCTGGTCTTCTCAATTCTCGTGCTCTATCCATTGTTGATCCCGGTTTCATAGCTTCTGTCGGGGTGGTTCGTCCTACTGTCAGCGCACAAAGTTTCAAACGCAAGTTACATTTTGGATGACTTGATGTCGACCATGATCCTCGTGATCGCAGTGAAGAGATTTCTGGCAAAAGTTACGACATTTTGTCTACAAATCAGCGTAAGGGTAAGTCCGTCAGATGCACATCCAGGTGCTAATCATCGGCTTAAGGCCGGAGCAAGAAGAGACCATTTGTCACTTCCGAAAGGTTTGATTATAGGACTTTGGGTAAGCGATTCAAGGAAGCACCAAATGAAATAATAAAAGAGCATTGGGCTGATTATGGGAGGGGAGAGACAAGATAAACCCACGTGCAGAGCGAGGCCTAATCCATGTGATCGGACTAAAACATCCATGACTCAGCATTTGGGAGGACATTTGCCCATTATCAGATTTGAAAGCTTTTACACAACTTTTGAAGTTATCGAGTTTATCTCATGGCGTTCAACAATACGAAACTTGTCATGCTCGTGGTGCGCAGGTTTTTCACTTCGAAGTCCGGGTTCCTTCCAGAACTTGGCTACGTGTCAATCTTCAAACCCTCGTCTTCTAAATTCTGGTGTTCTATCAATTGTTGTTCCCGGTTTCATAGCTTTTGTCGGTGTGGTTCGTCCTACTGTCAACGCGCAAAGTTTCAAACGCAAATTACAATTCGGATGACTTGAGGTCGACCATGATCTTCGTGATAGCAATGAAGTGATTTCTGGCAAAAGTTACGACATTTTGTCTACCGATCAGAGCAAGGGCAAGTCCGTCTGATGCACGTTCAGGTGCTAATCATCAACTTAAGGCCGGAGCATGAAGAGACAATTTTTCACTTCCGGAAGGCCCCATTACAGGACTTTGGGCAAGCGATTCAAGGAAGCACTAAATGGATTCATAGGAGAGCCTTGGGCTGATTATGGCAATGGAGAGACCGAGATAAGCCCACGTGCAGAGCGAGTCCTAATCCATGTGATCGGACTAAAACATCCATGACTCAGCATTTGGGAGGACATTTGCCCATTATCAGATTTTAAAGCTTTTACAGAACTTTTGATGTTATCAAGTTTGTCTCGTGGCGTTCAACAATACGAAACTTGTCTTGCTCTTGGTGCGGAATTTCTTCACTTCGAAGTGTTGGTTCGTTCCAGATCTTGGCTACGTGTCAATCTTCAAACCCTTGTCTTGTGGTTCGTCCTACTGTCAACGCACAAAGTTTCAAGCGCAAGTTACATTTCGGATGACACGATGTCAACCATGATCTTCGTGATAGCAATGAAGTGATTTCTGGCAAAAGTTACGACATTTTGTCTACAGATCAGAGCAAGGGCAAGTCCGTCTGATGCACGTCCAGGTGCTACTCATCTGCTTAAGGCCAGAGCTAGAAGAGACCATTTGTCACTTCCGGATGGTCCCATTATAGGACTTTGGACAAGCGATTCAAGGAAGCACTCAATGGATTAATAAAAGAGCATTGGGCTGATTATGGCAATGGAGAGACCGAGATAAGCCCACGTGCAGAGCGAGGCCTAATCCATGTGATCGGACTAAAACATCCATGACCCAGCATTTGGGAGGACATTTGCCCATTATCAGATTTGAAAGCTTTTACACAACTTTTGAAGTTATAGACTGTATCTCATGGCGTTCAACAATACGAAACTTGTCATGCTCGTGGTGCAGAGTTTCTTCACTTCGAAGTCTTGGTTCCTTCCATATCTTGGCTAGGTGTCAATCTTCAAACCCTGGTCTTCTCAATTCTAAAGTTCTATCCGTTGTTGTTCCCGGTTCCATAGCTTTTGTCGGTGTGGTTCGTCCTACTGTCAACGCAGAAAGTTTCAAACGCAAGTTACATTTCGGAGGACACGAGGTCTACCATGATCTTCGTGATAGCAATGAAGTGATTTCTCGCAGAAGTTAAGACATTTTGTCTACAGATGAGAGCTGGGGCAATTCCGTCTGATGCACGTCCAGGTGCCGATTATCGGCTTAAGGCTGGAGCTAGAAGAGACCATTTGCCACTTCCGGAAGGTCCCATTATAGGATTTTGGACAAGCGATTCAAGGAAGCACTCAATGGATTAATAAAAGAGCATTGGGCTGATTATGGCAATGGAGAGACCGAGATAAGCCCACGTGCAGAGCGAGGCCTAATCCATGTGATCGGACTAAAACATCCATGACCCAGCATTTGGGAGGACATTTGCCCATTATCAGATTTTAAAGCTTTTACAGAACTTTTGATGTTATCGAGCTTGTCTCATGGCGTTCAACAATACGAAACTTGTCTTGCTCTTGGTGCGGAATTTCTTCACTTCGAAGTCTTGGTTCGTTCCAGATCTGGCTACGTGTCAATCTTCAAACCCTGGTCTTCTTAATACTATTGTTCTATCCGTCGTTGTTCCCGGTTTCATAGCTTTTGTCGGTGTGGTTCGTTCTACTGTCAACGCACAAAGTTTCAAGTGCAAGTTACATTTCGGATGACACGACGTCGACCATGATCTTCGTGATAGCAATGAAGTGATTTCTGGCAAAAGTTGTGACATTTTGTCTATAGATCAGAGCAAGGGCAAGTCCGTCTCATGCACGTCCAGGTGCTAGTCTTCTGCTTAAGGCCGGAGCTAGAAGAGACCATTTGTCAATTCCAGAAGGTCCCATTATAGGACTTTGGGCAAGGAAGCGCTAAATGGATTAATAAAAGAGCATTGGGGCGATTTTGGCAATGGAGAGACCGAGATAAGCCCACGTGCAGAGCGAGTCGTAATCCATGTGATCGGACTAAAACATCCTTGACTCAGCATTTTAGAGGACATTTGCCCATTATCAAATTTGAAAGCTTTTACACAACTTTTGAAGTTATCGAGGGTATATCATGGCGTTCAACAATACCAAACTTGTCATGCTCGTGGTGCAGAGTTTCTTCACTTCGAAGTCTTGGTTCCTTCCAGATCTTGGCTACCTGTCAATCTTCAAACCCTGGTCTTCTCAATTCTAGTGTTCTATCCGTCGTTGTTCCCCTTTCCATAGCTTTTGTCGGTGTGGTTCGTCCTACTGTCAGTGCTCAAAGTTTCAAATGCAAGTTACATTTCAGATGACACGATGTCGACCATGATCTTCGTGATAGCAATGAAGTGATTTCTGGCAACCGTTACGACATTTTGTCTACAGATCAGAGCAAGGGTAAGTCCGTCTGATGCACGTCCAGGTGCTAATCCGCGGCTTAAGCCCAGAGCTAGAAGAGACCATTTGTCACTTCCGGAAGGTCCCACTATAGGACTTTGGACAAGCGATTCAAGGAAGCACTCAATGGATTAATAAAAGAGCATTGGACTGATTATGGCAATGGAGAGACCGAGATAAGCCCACGTGCAGAGCGAGGCCTAATCCATTTGATTGGAATAAAAAATCCATGACTCAGCATTTGGGAGGACTTTTGCCCATTATCAGATTTGAATGCTTTTACGCAACTTTTGAAGTTATCGAGTGTATCACATGGCGTTCAACAATACGAAACTTGTCTTGCTCGTGGTGCAGAGTTTCTTCACTTTGAAGTCTTAGTTCCGCCCAGATCTTGACTACGTGTCAATCTTCAAACCCTGGTCTTCTCAATTCTAGTGTTCTATCCGTCGTTGTTCCCGGTTTCATAGCTTTTGTCGGTGTGGTTCGTCCCACTGTCAATGCACAAAGTTTCAAACGCAAGTTACATTTCGGATGGCACAATGTCGACCATGATCTTCGTGATAGCAATGAAGTGATTTCTGGCAAAAGTTACGACATTTTGTCTACAGATCAGAGCAAGGGCAAGTCCGTCTGACGCACGTCCAGGTGCTAAGAATCGGCTTAAGGTCGGAGCTAGAAGAGACAATTTGTCAATTCCGAAATGTCCCATTATAGGACATTGGGCAAGCGATTTAAGGAAGCACTAAATCGATTAATAAAAGAGCATTGGGCTGATTATGGGAAGCGTGAGACCGAGATAACCCCACGTTCAGAGCGAGGCCTAATCCATGTGATCGGACTAAAACATACATGACTCACCATTTGGGAGGACATTTGCCCATTATCAGATTTGAAAGCGTTTACACAACTTTTGAAGTTATTGAGTTTATCTCATGGCGTTCAACAATACAAAACTTGTCATGCTCGTGGTGCGGCGTTTCTTTAGTTCGAAGTCTTGGTTCCTTCCATATCTTGGCTACGTGTCAACCGTCAAACCCTGGTCTTCTCAATTCTAGTGTTCTATCCGTCGTTGTTCCCGGTTTCATAGCTTTTGTCGGTGTGGTTCGTCCCACTGTCAATGCACAAAGTTTCAAACGCAAGTTACATTTCGGATGGCACGATGTCGACCATGATCTTCGTGATAGCAATGAAGTGATTTCTGGCAAAAGTTACGACATTTTGTCTACAGATCAGAGCAAGGGCAAGTCCGTCTGATGCACGTCCAGGTGCTAATCATCTGCTTAAGCCCGGAGCTAGAAGAGACCATTTGTCATTTCCGGAAGGTCCCATTATAGGACTTTAGACAAGCGATTCAAGGAAGCACTCAATGGATTAATAAAAGAGCATTGGGCTGATTATGGCAATGGAGAGACCGAGATAAGCCCACGTGCAGAGCGAGGCCTAATCCATGTGATCGGACTAAAACATCCATGACCCAGCATTTGGGAGGACATTTGCCCATTATCAGATTTGAAAGCTTTTACACAACTTTTGAAGTTATAGAGTGTATCTCATGGCGTTCAACAATACGAAACTTGTCATGCTCGTGGTGCAGAGTTTCCTCACTTCGAAGTCTTGGTTCCTTCCAAATCTTGGCTAGGTGTCAATCTTCAAACCCTGGTCTTCTCAATTCTAGAGTTCTATCCGTTGTTGTTCCCGGTTCCATAGCTTTTGTCGGTGTGGTTCTTCCTACTGTCAACGCAGAAAGTTTCAAACGCAAGTTACATTTCGGAGGACACGATGCCGACCATGATCTTTGTGATAGCAATAAAGTGATTTCTCGCAGAAGTTACGACATTTTGTCTACAGATGAGAGCTGGGGCAATTCCGTCTGATGCAGTCCAGGAGCTGATTATCAGCTTAAGGCCAGAGCTAGAAGAGACCATTTGTCACTTCCGGAAGGTCCCATGATAGGACTTTGGGCAAGCGATTCAAGGAAGCACTAAATGTATTAATAAAAGAGCATTTGGCTGATTATCGGAAGGGAGAGACCGAGATAAGCCCACGTGCAGAGCGAGTCCTAATCCATGTGATCGGACTAAAACATCCATGACTCAGCATTTGGGAGGACATTTGCCCATTATCAAATTTGAAAGCTTTTACACAACTTTTGAAGTTATCGAGTTTATCTCATGGCGTTCAACAGTACGAAACTTGTCATGCTCGTGGTGCGGAGGTTCTTCACTTCGAAGTCCTGGTTCCTTCCAGAACCTGGCTACGTGTCAATCTTCAAACCCTCGTCTTCTAAATTCTGGTGTTCTATCCATTGTTGTTCCCGGTTTCATAGCTTTTGTCTCGTGGTTCGTCCTACTGTCAACGCGCAAAGTTTCAATCGCAAGTTACAATTCGGATGACTTGATGTCGACCATGATCTTCGTGATAGCAATGAAGTGATTTCTGGCAAAAGTTACGACATTTTGTCTACCGATCAGAGCAAGGGCAAGTCCGTCTGATGCACGTGGAGGTGCTAATCATCAGCTTAAGGCTGGAGCTTGAAGAGACCATTTGTCACTTTCGGAAGGCCCCATTACAGGACTTTGGGCAAGCGATTTAAGGAAGCACTAAATGGATTCATAGAAGAGCATTGGGCTGATTATGGCAATGGAGAGACCGAGATAAGCCCACGTGCAGAGCGAGTCCTAATCCATGTGATCGGACTAAAACATCCATGACTCAGCATTTGGGAGGACATTTGCCCATTATCAGATTTGAAAGCTTTTACAAAACTTTTGATGTTATCGAGTTTGTCTCATGGCGTTCAACAATATGAAACTTGTCTTGCTCTTGGTGCGGAATTTCTTCACTTCGAAGTCTTGGTTCGTTCCAGATCTTGGCTACGGGTCAATCTTTAAACCCTGGTCTTCTCAATTCTATTGTTCTATCCGTTGTTGTTCCCGGTTTCATAGCTTTTGTCGCTGTGGTTCGTCCTACTGTCAACGCACAAAGTTTCAAGCGCAAGTTGCATTTCGGATGACACAATGTCGACCATGATCTTCGTTATAGAAATGAAGTGATTTCTAGCAAAAGTTACGACATTTTGTCTACAGATCAGAGCAAGGGCAGGTCCGTCTAATTCACGTCCAGGTGCTAGTCATCTGCTTAAGGCCGGAGCTAGAAGAGACCATTTGTCACTTCCAGAAGGTCCCATTATAGGAATTTGGGCAAGGAAGCGCTAAATGGATTAATAAAAGAGTATTGGGGTGATTTTGGCAAAGGAGAGACCGAGATCAGCCCACGCGCAGAGCGAGGCCTAATCCATGTGATCGGACTAAAACATCCATGACCCAGCATTTGGGAGGACATTTGCCCATTATCAGATTTGAAAGCTTTTACACAACTTTTGAAGTTATCGAGTTTATCTCATGGCGTTCAACAATACGGAACTTGTCATGCTCGTGGTGCAGAGTTTCTTCACTACGAAGTCTGGGTTCCTTCGAGATCTTGGCTACGTGTCAATCTTCAAACCATGGTCTTCTCAACTCTTGTGCTCTATCCATTGTTAATCCCCGTTTCATAGCTTCTGTCGGGGTGGTTCGTCCTACTGTCAGCCCACAAAGTTTCAAACGAAAGTTACATTTTGGATGACTTGATGTCGACCATGATCTTCGTGATCGCAATGCGGATATTTTTTGCAAAAGTTACGACATTTTGTGTACAGGTCACGGTAAGGGTAAGTCCGTCTGATGCACGTCCAGGTGCTAATCATCGGCTTAAGGCCGGAACTAGAAGAGACCATTTGTCACTTCCGGAAGGTTTCATTACAGGACTTTGGGTAAGCAATTCAAGGAAGCACCAAATGAATTAATAAAACATCTGATCTAACTAAAACATCCATGACTCAGCATTTGGGACGACATTTGCCCATTATCAGATTTTAAAGGTTTTACACAACTTTTGAAGTTATCGAGTGTATATCATGGCGTTCAACAATACAAAACTTGTCTTGCTCTTGGTGTGGAGTTTCTTCACTTCGAAGTCTTGGTTCGTTCCAGATCTTGGCTACGTGTCAATCTTCAAACCCTGGTATTCTCAATTCTAGTGTTCTATCCGTCGTTGTTCCCGGTTTCATAACTTTTGTCGGTGTGGTTCGTCCTACTGTCAACGCACAAAGTTTCAAGCGCAAGTTACATTTCGGATGACACGATGTCGACCATGATCTTCGTGATAGCAATGAAGTGATTTCTGGCAAAAGTTACGACATTTTGTCTACAGATCAGAGCAAGGGCAAGTCCGTCTGATGCACGTCAAGGTGCTAATCATCTGCTTAAGGCCGGAGCTAGAAGAGACTATTTGTCACTTCCGGAAGGTCCCATTATAGGACTTTGGACAAGCGATTCAAGGAAGCACTCAATGGATTAATAAAAGAGCATTGGGCTGATTATGGCAATGGAGAGACCGAGATAAGCCCACGTGCAGAGCGAGGCCTAATCCATGTGATAGGACTAAAACATCCATGACCCAGCATTTGGGAGGACATTTGCCCATTATCAGATTTGAAAGCTTTTACACAACTTTTGAAGTTATAGAGTGTATCTCATGGCGTTCAACAATATGAAACTTGTCATGCTCGTGGTGCAGAGTTTCTTCACTTCGAAGTCTTGGTTCCTTCCAAATCTTGGCTAGGTGTCAATCTTCAAACCCTGGTCTTCTCAATTTTAGAGTTCTATCCGTTGTTGTTCCCGATTCCATAGCTTTTGTCGGTGTGGTTCGTCCTACTATCAACGCACAAAGTTTCAAACGCAAGTTACATTTCGGAGGACACGATGCCGACCATGATCTTCGTGATAGCAATGAAATGATTTCTCGCAGAAGTTACGACATTTTATCTACAGATCAGAGCTGGGGCAATTCCGTCCGATGCACGTCCAGGTGCTGGTTATCGGCTTAAGGCCGGAGCTAGAAGAGACCATTTGTCACTTCCGGAAGGTCCCATGATAGGACTTTGGGCAAGCGATTCAAGGAAGCCCTAAATGTATTAATAAAAGAGCATTGGGCTGATTATGGGAAGGGAGAGACCGAGATAAGCCCACGTGCAGAGCGAGTCCTAATCCATGTGATCGGACTAAAACATCCATGACTCAGCATTTGGGAGGACATTTGCCCATTATCAAATTTGAAAGCTTTTACACAACTTTTGAAGTTATCGAGTTTATCTCAAGGCGTTCAACAGTACGAAACTTGTCATGCTCGTGGTGCGGAGGTTCTTCGCTTTGAAGTCCTGGTTCCTTCCAGAACTTGGCTACGTGTCAATCTTCAAACCCTCGTCTTCTAAATTCTGGTGTTCTATCCATTGTTGTTCCCGGTTTCATAGCTTTTGTCTCGCGGTTCGTCCTACTGTCAACGCGCAAAGTTTCAATCGCAAGTTACAATTCGGATGACTTGATGTCAATCATGATCTTCGTGATAGCAATGAAGTGATTTCTGGCAAAAGTTACGACATTTTATCTACCGATCAGAGCAAGGGCAAGTCCGTCTGATGCACGTTTAGGTGCTAATCATCAGCTTAAGGCCGGAGCTTGAAGAGGCCATTTGTCACTTCCGGAAGGCCCCATTACAGGACTTTGGGCAAGCGATTCAAGGAAGCACTAAATGGATTGATAGAAGAGCATTGGGCTGATTATGGCAATGGAGAGACCGAGATAAGCCCACGTGCAGAGCGAGTCCTAATCCATGTGATCGGACTAAAACATCCATGACTCAGCATTTGGGAGCACATTTGCCCATTATCAGATTTTAGAGCTTTTACAAAACTTTTGATGTTATCGAGTTTGTCTTATGGCGTTCAACAATACGAAACTTGTCTTGCTCTTGGTGCGGAATTTCTTCACTTCGAAGTCTTGGTTCGTTCCAGATCTTGGCTACGTGTCAATCTTCAAACCCTGGTCTTCTCAATTCTATTGTTCTATCCGTCGTTGTTCCCGGTTTCATATCTTCTGTCGGTGTGGTTCGTCCTACTGTCAACGCACAAAGTTTCAAGCGCAAGTTGCATTTCGGATGACACAATGTCAACCATGATCTTCATGAGAGCAATGAAGTAATTTCTGGCAAAAGTTACGAGATTTTGTCTACAGATCAGAGCAAGGGCAAGTCCGTCTAATGCACGTCCAGGTGCTAGTCATCTGCTTAAGGCCGGAGCTGGAAGAGACCATTTGTCACTTCCCGAAGGTCCCATTATAGGACTTTGCGCAAGTAAGCGCTAAATGGATTAATAAAAGAGTATTGGGGTGATTTTGGCAATGGAGAGACCGAGATAAGCCCACGTGCAGAGCGAGTCCTAATCTATGTGATCGGACTAAAACATCCATGACCCAGCATTTGGGAGGACATTTGCCCATTATCAGATTTGAAAGCTTTTATACAACTTTTGAAGTTATCGAGTTTATCTCATGGCGTTCAACAATACGGAACTTGTCATGCTCGTGGTGCAGAGTTTCTTCACTACGAAGTCTGGGTTCCTTCGAGATCTTGGCTACGTGTCAATCTTCAAACCATGGTCTTCTCAATTCTCGTGCTCTATCCATTGTTAATCCCGGTTTCATAGCTTCTGTCGGGGTGGTTCGTCCTACTGTCAGCCCACAAAGTATCAAACGCAAGTTACATTTTTGATGACTTGATGTCGACCATGATTTTCGTGATCGCAATGCAGAGATTTCTGGCAAAAGTTACGACATTTTGTCTACAGGTCACGGTAAGGGTAAGTCCGTCTGATGCACGTCCAGGTGCTAATCATCGGCTTAAGGCAGGAACTGGAAGAGACCATTTGTCACTTCCGGAAGGTTTGATTACAGGACTTTGGGTAAGCGATTCAAGGAAGCACCAAATGAATTAATAAAAGAGCATTGGGCTGATTATAGGAGGGGAGAGACAAGATAAACCCACGTGCAGAGCGAAGCCTAATCCATGTGATCGGACTAAAACATCCTTGACTCGGCATTTGGGACGACATTTGCCCATTATCAGATTTGAAAGCTTTTACACAACTTTTGAAGTTATCGAGTGTATATCATGGCGTTCAACAATACGAAACTTGTCTTGCTCTTGGTGCGGAGTTTCTTCACTTTGAAGTCTTGGTTCGTTCCAGATCTTGGCTACGTGTCAATATTCAAACCCTGGTCTTCTAAATTCTAGAGTTCTATCCGTCGTTGTTCCCGGTTTCATAGCTTTTGTCGGTGTGGTTCGTCCTACTGTCAACGCACAATGTTTCAAGCGCAAGTTACATTTTGGATGACACGATGTTGACCATGATCTTCGTGATAGCAATGAAGTGATTCCTGGCAAAAGTTGCGACATTTTGTCTACAGATCAGAGCAAGGGCAAGTCTGTCTGATGCACGTCCAGGTGCTAATCATCTGCTTAAGGCCGGAGCTAGAAGAGACCATTTGTCACTTCCGGAAGGTCCCATTATAGGACTTTGGACAAGCGATTCAAGGAAGCACTCAATGGATTAATAAAAGAGCATTGGGCTGATTATAGCAATGGAGAGACCGAGATAAGCCCACGTGTAGAGCGAGGCCTAATCCATGTGATCGGACTAAAACATCCATGACCCAGCATTTGGGAGGACATTTGCCCATTATCAGATTTGAAAGCTTTTACACAACTTTTGAAGTTATAGGGTGTATCTCATGTCGTTCAACAATACGAAACTTGTCATGCTCGTGGTGCAGAGTTTCTTCACTTCGAAGTCTTGGTTCCTTCCAGATCTTCGCTAGGTGTCAATCTTCAAACCCTGGTCTTCTCAATTCTAGAGTTCTATCTGTTGTTGTTACCGGTTCCTTAGCTTTTGTCGGTGTGGTTCGTCCTACTGTCAACGCGCAAAGTTTCAAACGCAAGTTACTTTTCAGAGGACACGATGTCGACCATGATCTTCGTGATAGCAATGAAGTGATTTCTCGCAAAAGTTACGACATTTTGTCTACAGATGTGAGCTGGGGCAATTCCGTCTGATGCACGTCCAGGTGCTGATTATCGGCTTAAGGCCGGGGCTAGAAGAGACCATTTGTCACTTCCGGAAGGTCCCATTATAGGACTTTGGGCAAGCGATTCAAGGAAGCACTAAATGGATTAATAAAAGAGCATTGGGCTGATTATGGGAAGGGAGAGACCGAGATAAGCCCACGTGCAGAGCGAGTCCTAATCCATGTGATCGGACTAAAACATCCATGACTCAGCATTTGGGAGGACATTTGCCCATTATCCGATTTGAATGCTTTTACACAAATTCGAAGTGTTGGTTCCTTCCAGATCATGGCTACCTGTCAATCTTCAAACCCTGCTCTGCTCAATTCCGGTGATCTACCCATTGTTGCTCCCGGTTTGATAGCTTTTGTCGGTGTTGTTCGTCCTATTATTAATGCACAAAGTTTCAAATGCAAGTTACAATTCGGATGGCTAGATGTCGACCATAATCTTGTGATAAGAATGAAGTGATTTCTGGCAAAAGTTACGACATTTTGTCAACAGATCAGAGCAAGGGCAAGTCCGTCTGATGCACGTCCAGGCGCTAATCATCGGCTTACGGCCGGAGCTAGAGGAGGCCATTTGACACTTCTGGAAGGTCCCATTATAGGACTTTGGGCAAGCGATTTAAGGAAGCACTAAATGGATTAATAAAAGAGTATTGGGCTGATTATGGGAAAGGAGAGACTGAGATAAGCCCGCTTGCAGAGCGGGGCCTAATCCATGTGATCGGACTAAAACATCCTTGACTCAGCATTTGGCAGGACATTTGCCCATTATCAGATTTGAAGGCTTTTACTCAACGTTTGAAGTTATTGAGTTTATGTCTTGGCGTTCAACAATATGAAATTTGTCATGCTCGTGGTGCGAGTTTCTTCACTTCGAAGTCTTGGTTCCTTCTAGATCATGGCTACGTGTCAATCTTCAAACGCTGGTCTTGTCAAATCTGGTGTTCTACCCATTGTTGTTCCCGGTTTCATAGCTTTTGTCGGTGTGGTTCGTGCTACGGTCAACGCACAAAGTTTCAAATGCAAGTTACATTTCGGATGAGTTGATCTCGACCATAATCTTCGTGATAGCAATGAAGTGATTTCTGGCAAAAGTTACGACATTTTGTATATATATCAGAGCAAGGGCAAGTCGGTCTGATGCACGTCCAGGTGCTAATCATCGGGTTCAGGCCGGAGCTAGAAGAGACCATTTGTCACTTCTGGAAGGTCCCATTGTAGGACTTTGGGCAAGCGATTCAAGGAAGCACTAAATGGATTAATAAAATAGCATTGACCTGATTATGGCAATGGAGAGACCGAGATAATCCATGTGATCGAACTAAAACATCCATGACTCAGCATTTGGGAGGACATTTGCCCATTATCAGATTTGAAAGCTTTTACGCAACGTTTGAAGTTATCGAGTTTATCTCATGGCGTTGAACAATACGAAACTCGTCATGCTCGTGGTGCGGAGTTTCTTCACTTCGAAGTCTTGGTTCCTTCCAGATCCTGGCTACGTATCAATCTTCAAACCCTGGTCTTCTCAATTCTGGTGTTCTGTCCATTGTGGTACCCGATTTCATAGCTTTTGTCGGTTTGGTTTGTCCTACTATCAACGTACAAAGTTTCAAAGGCAAGTTACATTTCGGATGACTTGATGTCGACCATGATCTTCGTGATAGCAATGAAGTGATTTCTGGCAAAAGTTACGACATTTTGTCTACAGATCAGTGCAAGGGCAAGTTCGTCTGAAGCACGTCCAGGTGCTAATCATCGGCTTATGGCCGGAGGTAGAAGAGACCATTTGTCACTTCCGGATGGTCCTATTATAGGACTTTGGGCAAGCCATTCACGGAAGCACCAAATGGATTAATAAAAGAGCATTGGGCTGATTATTGGAGGGGAGAGACGGAGATAAGCACACGTGCAAAGCAAGGCCCAATCCATGTGGTCGGACTAAAACATCCATGACTCAGCATTTGGGTAGACATTTGCCCATTACCAGATTTGAAAGCTTTTACACAACTTTTGAAGTTATTGAGTTTATCTCATGGCATTCAACAATACGAAACTTGTCATGCTCGTGGTGCGGAGCTTGTTCACTTCGAAGTCTTGGTTGTTTCCAGATCCTGGCTACGTGTCGATCTTCAAACCCTGGTCTTCTCAATTCTCGGGTTCTATCCGTTGTTGTTCTTGGCTTCATAGCTTTTGTCAGTGTGGTTCGTCCTACTGTCAACGCACAAGGCTTCAAGCGCGAGTAACATTTCGGATGATTTGATGTCTACCAGGATCTTCATGATAGCAATGAAGTGATTTCTGGCAACAGTTTGGACAGTTTGTCTACAGATCAGAGCAAAGGCAAGTCCGTTTGATGAACGTCCAGGTGCTAATCATCGGCTTATGGCTGGAGGTAGAAGAGACCATTTGTCACTTACGGAAGGTCCCATTATAGGACTTTGGGCAAGCCATTCAAGGAAGCACTAAATGGATTAATAAAAGAGCATTGGGCTGATTATGGCAAGGGAGAGACATAGATAAGCCCACGTGCAGAGCGAGGCCTAATCCATGTGATCGGAGTAAAACATCCATGACTCAGCATTTGGGTGGACATTTGTCCATTATCAGATTTGAAAGCGTTTACACAACTTTTGAAGTTATCGAGTTTATCTCATGGCGTTCAACAATACGAAACTTGTCATGCTCGAGGTCCGAAGTTTCTTCACTTCGAAGTCTTGGCTCTTTCCAGATCCTCGCTACGTCTCAATCTTCAAACTGTTGTATTCTCAATTCTGGTGTTCTATCCATTGTTGTTCCAGGTTTAATAGCTTTTGTCGGTGTGGTTTGTCCTACTGTGAACGCACAAAGTTTCAAATGCAAGTTACACTTCGGATGACTTGATGTCGACCATGATCTTCGTGATAGCAATGAATTGATTTCTGGCAAAAGTAATGACATTTTGTCTACGGATCAGAGCAAGGGCAAGTCCGTCTGATGCACGTCCAGGTGCTAATCATTGGCATCAAGCCTGAGCTAAAAGAGACATTTGTCACTTCCGGAAGGTCCCATTATAGGACTTTGGGCAAGCCATTCAAGGAAGCACTAAATGGATTAATAAAAGAGCATTGGGCTGCTTATGGGAAGGGAGAGACTGAGATAAGCCCACGTGCAGGGCGACGCCTAATCCATGTGATTGAACTAAAACATCCATGACTCAGCAGTTTGGAGGACATTTGCCCATTATCAGATTTGAATGCTTTGACACAACTTTTGATGTTATCGAGTTTATCTCATGGCATTCAACAACACGAAACTGGTCATGCTCTGGGTGCGGAGTTTCTTCACGTCGAAGTCTTGGTTCCTTCCAGATCTTGGCTACGGGTCAATCTTCAAACCCTGGTCTTCTCAATTCTAGTGTTCTATCCATTGTTGTTCCCGGTTTCAAGCTTTTGTCGTTGTGGTTCGTCCTACTGTCAACGCACAAACCATCATCTTCGTGATACCAATGAAGTGATTTCCGGCAAAAGTTACGACATTTTGTCTACAGATCAGAGCAAGGGCAAGTCCGTCTAAAGCACGTCCAGGTGCTAATCATCGGCTTATGGCCGGAGGTAGAAGAGACCATTTGTCACTTCTGGATAGTCCCATTATAGGACTTTGGGCAAGCCATTCAAGGAAGCACTAAATGGATTAAGAAAAGTGCATTGGGCTGATTATTGGAAGGGAGAGACGAAGATAAGCCCATGTGCAGAGCAAGGCCTAATCCATGTGATCGAACCAAAACATCCATTACTCAGCATTTGGGTAGACATTTGCCCATTATCAGATTTGAAAGCTTTTACACAACTTTTGAAGTTATTGAGTTTATCTCATGGCGTTCAACAATACGAAACTTGTCATGCTCGTGGTGCGGAGTTTCTTCACTTCAAAGTCTTGGTTCCTTCCAGATCTTGGCTACGTGTCAATCTTCAAACCCTGGTCTTCTCAATTGTGGTGTTCTGTCCATTGTGGTACCCGGTTTCATAGCTTTTGTCGGTTTGGTTCGTCCTACTGTCAACGCCCAAAGTTTCAAACGCAAGTTACATTTCGGATAACTTGATGTCGGCCATGATCTTCGTGATAGCAATGAAGTGATTTCTGACAAAAGTTACGACATTTTGTCTACAGATGAGAGCAAGGGCAAGTCCGTCTGAAGCACGTCCAGGTGCTAATCATCGGCTTATGGCCGGAGGTAGAAGAGGCCATTTGTCACTTTCGGATGGTACTATTATAGGACTTTGGGCCAGCCATTCAAGGAAGCCCTAAATGGATTAATAAAAGGGCATTGGGCTGATTATTGGAAGGGAGAGACGGAGATAAGCCCATGTGCCGAGCGAGGCCTAATCCATGTGATCGAACTAAACATCCATGACTCAGCATTTGGGTAGACATTTGCCCATTACCCGATTTGAAAGCTTTTACACAACTTTTAAAGTTATTGAGTTTATCTCATGGTGTTCAACAACACGAAACTTGTCATGCTCATGGTGCGGAGTTTCTTCACTTTGAAGTCTTGGTTCCTTCCAGATCTTGGCTACGTGTCAATCTTCAAACCCTGGTCTTCTCAACTCTAGTGTTCTATCCGTCATTGATGCGAACCTCGCCAACACCGTGATGAAACCCGATACCAAGTATGGTATGAACCTCACCAACCCGTGACGAAACCCGTATTCAACTAAGGCCTCCAGGAAACGTGTCCTTGTCAAGCTCGAAATGTGGAACCTTGACCCATTACCTATAAAGAGGTAAGAACCTTGGTATAGTGAAGACGCCACAATCAACTATGGAAGGGTTGATTGATAAGTCGGGGATGAACGCCACGGAATACTCCGATAAGTTCGAATAGTTCTTCAAAGAACCAAAGAGAATAAAATCTCACACTTCATTAATGAATAAAACTGATCCAAATTCGTCCAAAGCAAGCTCCAGCCTTTAAATAGGCTAAAGTGCAATATTACATCAAAAATAACCTTCCTAAATGGTTCTCATAGGATAGGAAACTAATTAGAAAGCAAATCTAAGTGTTATCCCAGAGAAATTACAATATATTACCAAGATCTTGAGAACTAAATAAGGGGGAAGGAAATATATTCTACTTGCTAAAAGAGGAAAGTGATATATTTTTGTAGATAACTTCAATATATCAGCATTAACTTGTATTTCTCTTGCCTCTTTAGCTCTCTCAGCTTCCTTTCTTGGTGATATTCTTTCTCATTATATCTAGTTGAGATATATTTCTTCAAATACTTTCCCTCGTGACATCAACTGAAATATATTTCTTGAAGTACGTTCGCTGTTGACATTCAGCTGAAATATGTGGCCTTCATCATTTGTCCATTTTTGAAATATTATGGATAATGTTGAGTCATTTAGCTTGCTCATCACTTGTATGCATATCCATATCCGCTTCTTCATCGTGCACGAGCTTCTCATCATTCGATCATGAGAGACTTCGATTGCAGGCTTCAAGCTCGTATCTTGGATCACATTAGTCATTGTTCCCGGTTTTGATGCGAACCTCGCCAACGCCGTGATGAGACCCAGTACCAAGTATGATAAGAACCTCACCAACTCGTGACGAAACCCGTATACGACTAAGGTCTCCAGGAAACATGTCCTTGTCAAGCTCGAAAGGTGGAACCTTGACCCATTACCTATGAAGAGGTAAGAACCTTGGTATAGTGAAGACGCCACAATCAACTATGGAGGGGTTGATTGCTAAGTCGGGGTGAACGCCACGGATTACTCCGATAAGTTCGTCTGGATGAACGCCACGGATGACTCCGATAAGTTCGAAGGTTCTAAAAGAACCAATGAAAATAAAATCTCACATTTTATTGATCCATTATCTGAATGAATGAAAAATACAATGTGACCACTTGGGTATTTATAGACTCCTAATAAAAATATAAAATTTGTAAATATATCCTATCAGCTATCCTAAAGATATGGGAAATATATTCTAAATATATCTAAAAGATATCTTAAGAATATTCCTAGGAAACCACAATATTTCCTAAAGATAACAAAAATATACTCTCCTAATTTATTCAGATCATAATACAAAATATGCAATCAGCTCAGAAAAAAGAATATAACTTCATATCTTCAAAATCTTCATGTCGGTTTGAAGCTCCTCTTTCCTTGAAACTGATATTGACTTCTATTCTTGATATCCTCATCTTGATTCATATCAGGTTTCATAGCTTTTGTTGGTGTGGTTCGTCCTACTATCAACGCACAAAGTTTCAAATGCAGGTAAATTTTCGGATGACTGGATGTCGACCATGATCTTCGTGATAGCAATGAAGTGATTTCTCGCAAAAGTTTCGACATTTTTTCTACAGATCAGGGCAAGGGAAAGTACGCCTGATGCACGTCCAGGTGCTAATCATCGGCTTATGGCCAGAGGTAGAAGAGACCATTTGTCACTTCCGGAAGGTCCCATTATAGGACTTTGGGCAAGCCATTCAAGGAAGCACTAAATGGATTAATAAAAGAGCATTGGGTTGATTATGGCAAGGGAGAGACGGAGATAAGCCGACGAGCAGAGCGAGGCCTAATCCATGTGATCGGAGTAAAACATCCATGACTCAGCATTTGGGTGGACATTTGTCCATTATCAGATTTGAAAGCTTTTACACAACTTTTGAAGTTATCGAGTTTATCTCATGGAGCTCAACAATATAAAACTTGTCGTGCTCGTGGTGAGAGTTTCTTCACTTCGAAGTCTTGGTTCCTTCCAGATCATGGCTACGTGTCAATCTTCAAACGCTGGTCTTCTCAAGTCTGGTGTTCTACCCATTGTTGTTCCCGGTTTCATAGCTTTTCTCGGTGTGGTTCGTCCTACAGTCAATGCATAAAGTTTCAAATGCAAGTTACATTTCGGATGAGTTGATGCCGACCATGATCTTCGTGATAGCAATGAAGTGATTTCTAGAAAAAGTTACAACATTTTGTCTATAGATCAGAGCAAGGGCAAGTCCGTCTGATGCACGTCCAGGTGCTAATCACCGGCTTAAGGCCGGAGCTAGAAGAGACCATTTGTCACTTCCGGAACATCCCATTGTAGGACTTTGGGCAAGCGATTCAAGGAAGCACTAAATGGATTAATAAAATAGCATTGGGCTCATTATGGCAATGGAGAGACCGAGATAAGCCCACGTGCAAAGCAAGTCCTAATCCATGTGATCGAACTAAAACATTCATGACACAGCATTTGGGAGGACATTTGCCCATTATCAGATTTGAAAGCTTTTACGCAACGTTTGAAGTTATCAAGTTTATCACATGGCGTTCAACAATACGAAACTCGTCATGCTCGTGGTGCGGAGTTGCTTCACTTCGAAGTCTTGGTTCCTTCCAGATCTTGGCCACGTGTCAATCTTCAAACCCTGGTCTTCTCAATTCTAGGGTTCTATCCGTCATTGTTCCCGGCTTCATAGCTTTTGTCGGTCTAGTTCGTCCTACTGCCAACGCACAAGGTTTCAAGCGCGAGCTACATTTCGAATGATTTGATGTCTACCATGATTTTCCTGATAGCAATGAAGTGAGTTTTGGCAAAAGTTTCGACATTTTGTCTACAGATCAGAGCAAGGACAAGTCCGTCTGATGCACATCCAGGTGTTAATCATCGGTTTAATGCCAGAGCTAGAAGAGACCATTTATCACTTCCGTAAGGTCCCATTATAGGACTTTGGGAAACGATTCCAGGAAGCACTAAATGGATTAATAAAAGAGTAGTGGACTGATTATGGGAAGGGAGAGACCGAGATAAGCCCACCTGTAGAGCGAGGTCTAATCCATGTGATCGGACTAAAACATCCATGACTCAGCAGTTTGGAGGACATTTGCCCATTATCAGATTTGAAAACTTTTACACAACATTTGAAGTTATCAAGTTTATCTCATGGCGTTCAACAACACGAAACTTGTCATGCTCTGGGTGCGGAGTTTCTTCACTTCGAAGTCTTGGTTTCTTCCAGATCTTGGCTACGTGTCAATCTTCAAACGCTGGTCTTCTCAAGTCTGGTGTTCTACCCATTGTTGTTCCCGGTTTCATAGCTTTTGTCGGTGTGGTTCGTCCTACGGTCAATGCATAAAGTTTCAAATGCAAGTTACATTTTGGATGAGTTGATGCCGACCATGATCTTCGTGATAGCAATGAAGTGATTTCTAGAAAAAGTTACGAAATTTTGTCTATAGATCAGAGCAAGGGCAAGTCCGTCTGATGCACGTCCAGGTGCTAATCATTGGCTTAAGGCTGGAGCTAGAAGAGACCATTTGTCACTTCCGGAAGGTCCGATTGTAGGACTTTGGGCAAGCGATTCAAGGAAGCACTAAATGGATTAATAAAATAGCATTGGGCTCATTATGGCAATGGAGAGACCGAGATAAGCCCACGTGCAGAGCGGGTCCTAATCCATGTGATGCGAACCTCGCCAACACCGTGATGAAACCCGATATCAAGTATGATATGAAGCTCACCAACTCGTGACGAAACCTGTATACGACTAAGGTCTGCACGAAACGTGTCCTTCTCAAGCTCGAAAGGTGGAACCTTGACCCATTACCTATAGAGAGGTAAGAACCTTGGTATAGTGAAGACGCCACAATCAACTATGGAAGGGTTGATTGATAAGTCGGGGATGAACGCCACGGAATACTCCAATAAGTTCGAACAGTTCTTCAAAGAACCAAAGAGAATAAAATCTCACACTTCATTAATGAATAAAACTGATCCAAATTCGTCCAAGGGCAAGCACCAGCCTTTAAATAGGCCAAAGTGCAATATTACATCAAAGATAACCTTCCTAAATGGTTCTCATAGGGTAGGAAACTAATTAGAAAGCAAATCTTAGAGCTATCCCAGAGAAATTACAATATATCGGCAATATCTTCAGAACTAAATAAAGGGGAAGGAAATATATTCTACTTGCTAAAAGAGGAAAGTGATATATTCTTGTAGATAACTTCAATATATCAGCATTAACTTGTGCTTCCCTTGCCTCTTTAGTTCTCTCAACTGCCTTTCTTGAAAATATTCTTTCCCTTTCATCTTGTTAAGATATATTTCTTGAAGATATTTGCCCTCTTGACATTTAACTGAAATATATTTCTTGAATCACTTGCACACTTGATGCTTAGCTGAAATATGTGGCCTTCATCATTTGTCCATTTTTGAAATATTATGGATAATGTCGAGTCATTGAGCTTGCTCGTCACTTGTATGCATATCCATATCCGCTTCTTCGTCGTGCACAAGCTTCTCATCATCCGATCATGAGAGACTTTGATTGCAGGCTTCGAGCTCGTATCTTGGATCACATCACCATGTGATCGAACTAAAATATTCATGACACAGCATTTGGGAGGACATTTGCCCATTATCAGATTTGAAAGCTTTTACGCAACGTTTGAAGTTATCGAGTTTATCTCATGGCGTTCAACAAAACGAAACTCGTCATGCTCGTGGTGCGGAGTTTCTTCACTTCGAAGTCTTGGTTCCTTCCAGATCTTGGCCACGTGTCAATCTTCAAACCCTGGTCTTCTCAATTCTAGGGTTCTATCCGTCGTTGTTCCTGGCTTCATAGCTTTTGTCGGTCTAGTTCGTCCTACCGCCAACGCACAAGGTTTCAAGCGCGAGCTACATTTCGAATGATTTGATGTCTACCATGATTTTCCTGATAGCAATGAAGGGAGTTTTGGCAAAAGTTTTGACATTTTGTCTACAGATCAGAGCAAGGACAAGTCCGTCTGATGCACATCCAGGTGCTAATCATCGGTTTAATGCCGGAGCTAGAAGAGACCATTTATCACTTCCGTAAGGTCCCATTATAGGACTTTCGGCAAACGATTCCAGGAAGCACTAAATGGATTAATAAAAGAGTAGTGGTCTGATTATGGGAAGGGAGAGACCGAGATAAGCCCACGTGTAGAGCGAGGTCTAATCCATGTGATCGGACTAAAACATCCATGACTCAGCTGTTTGGAGGACATTTGCCCATTATCAGATTTGAAAACTTTATCACAACATTTGAAGTTATCAAGTTTATCTCATGGCGTTCAACAACACGAAACTTGTCATGCTCTGGGTGCGGAGTTTATTCACTTCGAAGTCTTGGTTTCTTCCAGATCTTGGCTACGTGTCAATCTTCAAACGCTGGTCTTCTCAAGTCTGGTGTTCTACCCATTGTTGTTCCCGGTTTCATAGCTTTTGTCGGTGTGGTTCGTCCTACGGTCAATGCATAAAGTTTCAAATGCAAGTTACATTTTGGATGAGTTGATGCCGACCATGATCTTCGTGATAGCAATGATGTGATTTCTAGAAAAAGTTACGACATTTTGTCTATAGATCAGAGCAAGGGCAAGTCCGTCTGATGCACGTCCAGGTGCTAATCATCGGCTTAAGGCCGGAGCTAGAAGAGACCATTTGTCACTTCCGGAAGGTCCCATTGTAGGACTTTGGGC
Source organism: Lagerstroemia speciosa (assembly GCA_037672795.1). Lineage (NCBI taxonomy): Eukaryota > Viridiplantae > Streptophyta > Magnoliopsida > Myrtales > Lythraceae > Lagerstroemia > Lagerstroemia speciosa. Next base: position 8,627,560 of record CM075291.1, read on the forward strand.
AAGCGATTCAAGGAAGCACTAAATGGATTAATAAAATAGCATTGGGCTCATTATGGCAATGGAGAGACCGAGATAAGCCCACGTGCAGAGCGAGTCCTAATCCATGTGATCGAACTAAAACATTCATGACACAGCATTTGGGAGGACATTTGCCCATTATCAGATTTGAAAGCTTTTACGCAACGTTCGAAGTTATCGAGTTTATCTCATGGCGTTCAACAATACGAAACTCGTCATGCTCATGGTGCGGAGTTTCTTCACTTCGAAGTCTTGGTTCCTTCCAGATCTTGGCCACGTGTTAATCTTCAAACCCTGGTCTTCTCAATTCTAGGGTTCTATCCGTCGTTGTTCCCGGCTTCATAGCTTTTGTTGGTCTAGTTCGTCCTACTGCCAACGCACAAGGTTTCAAGCGCGAGCTACATTTCGAATGATTTGATGTCTACCATGATTTTCCTGATAGCAATGAAGTGAGTATTAGCAAAAGTTTCGACATTTTGTCTACAGATCAGAGTAAGGGCAAGTCCGTCTGATGCACATCCAGGTGCTAATCATCGGTTTAATGCCGGAGCTAGAAGAGACTATTTATCACTTCCGTAAGGTCCCATTATAGGACTTTGGGCAAACGGTTCCAGGAAGCACTAAATGGATTAATAAAAGAGTAGTGGACTGATTATGGGAAGGGAGAGACCGAGATAAGCCCACGTGCAGAGCGAGGTCTAATCCATGTGATCGGACTAAAACATCCATGACTCAGCTGTTTGGAGGACATTTGCCCATTATCAGATTTGAAAACTTTTACACAACATTTGAAGTTATCAAGTTTATCTCATGGCGTTCAACAACACGAAACTTGCCATGCTCTGGGTGCGGAGTTTCTTCACTTCGAAGTCTTGGTTTCTTCCAGATCTTGGCTACGTGTCAATCTTCAAACGCTGGTCTTCTCAAGTCTGGTGTTCTACCCATTGTTGTTCCCGGTTTCATAGCTTTTGTCGGTGTGGTTCGTCCTACGGTCAATGCATAAAGTTTCAAAAGCAAGTTACATTTCGGATGAGTTGATGCCGACCATGATCTTCGTGATAGCAATGAAGTGATTTCTAGAAAAAGTTACAACATTTTGTCTATAGATCAGAGCAAGGGCAAGTCCGTCTGATGCACGTCCAGGTGCTAATCATCGGCTTAAGGCCGGAGCTAGAAGAGACCATTTGTCACTCCTGGAAGGTCCCATTGTAGGACTTTGCGCAAGCGATTCAAGGAAGCACTAAATGGATTAATAAAATAGCATTGGGCTCATTATGGCAATGGAGAGACCGAGATAAGCCCACGTGCAGAGCGAGTCCTAATCCATGTGATCGAACTAAAACATTCATGACACAGCATTTGGGAGGACATTTGCCCATTATCAGATTTGAAAGCTTTTACGCAACGTTTGAAGTTATCGAGTTTATCTCATGGCGTTCAACAATACGAAACTCGTCATGCTCGTGGTGCGGAGTTTCTTCACTTCGAAGTCTTGGTTCCTTCCAGATCTTGGCCACGTGTCAATCTTCAAGCCCTGGTCTTCTCAATTCTAGGGTTCTATCCGTCGTTGTTCCTGGCTTCATAGCTTTTGTCAGTCTAGTTCGTCCTACTGCCAACGCATAAGGTTTCAAGCGCGAGCTACATTTCGAATGATTTGATGTCTACCATGATTTTCCTGATAGCAATGAAGTGAGTTTTGGCAAAAGTTTCGACATTTTGTCTACAGATCAGAGCAAGGGCAAGTCCGTCTGATGCACATCCAGATGCTAATCATCAGTTTAATGCCGGAATTGTAACTTGCGTTTGAAACTTTTTGCGTTGACAGTAGGACGAACCACACCGACAAAAGCTATGCATCCGGGAACAAAAATGGATAGAACACCACAATTGAGAAGACCAGGGTTTGAAGATTGACATGTAACCAATATCTGGAAGGAACCAAGACTTCGAAGTGAAGAAACTGTGCACCACTAGCATGACAGGTTTCGTATTGTTGAACGCCATGAGATAAGCACGGTAACTTCAAAAGTTGTGCAAAAGCTTTCAAATCTGACAATGGGCAAATGTCCTCCCAAATGCTGGGTCATGGATGTTTTAGTCCGATCACAAGGATTAGGCCTCGCTCTGCACGTGGGCTTATCTCGGTTTCTCCCTTTGCATAATCAGCCCAGTGATGTGATCCAAGATACGAGCTCGAAGCCTGCAATCGAAGTGTCTCATGATCGGGTGATGAGAAGCTCGTGCACGACGAAGAAGCGGATATGGATATGCATACAAGTTACGAGCAAGCTCAATGACTCAACATTATCCCTAATATTTCAAAAATGGACAAATGATGAAGGCCACATATTTCAGCTAAACATCAAGAGTGCTAATGATTCAAGAAATATATTTCAGTTGAATGTCAAGAGGGCAAATATCTTCAAGAAATATATCTTAACAAGATGAAAGGGAAAGAATATTTTCAAGAATGGGAGTTGAGAGAACTAAAGAGGCAAGAGAAGCACAGGTTAATACTGATATATTGAAGTTATCTACAAGAATAAATCACTTTCCTCTTTGTAAGTAGAATATATTTCCTTCCCCTTTATTTAGTTCTGAAGATATTATTAATATATTGTAATTTCTCTGGGATAGCACTTAGATTTGCTTTCTAATTAGTTTCCTATCCTATGAGAACCATTTAGGAAGGTTATTTTTGATGTAATATTGCACTTTGGCCTATTTAAAGGCTGGTGCTTGCCCTTGGACGAATTTTGGGATCAGTTTTATTCATTAATGAAGTGTGAGATTTTATTCTCTTTCGTTCTTTGAAGAACTATTCAAACTTATCGGAGTTTTCCGTGGCGTTCATCCCTGACTTATCAATCAACCCTTCCATAGTTGATTGTGGCGTCTTCACTATACCAAGGTTCTTACCTCTCTATAGGTAATGGGTCAAGGTTCCACCTTTCGAGCTTGATAAGGACACGTTTCCTGGAGACCTTAGTTGGATACGTGATGCGAACCTCGCCAACACCGTGAAGAAACCCGATATCAAGTATGATATGAACCTCACCAACTCGTGACGAAACCCGTATACAACTAAGGTCTCCAGGAAACGTGTCCTTATCAAGCTCGAAAGGTGGAACCTTGACCCATTACCTATAGAGAGGTAAGAACCTTGGTATAGTGAAGACGCCACAATCAACTATGGAAGGGTTGATTGATAAGTCGGGGTGAACGCCACGGATTACTCCGATAAGTTCATCTAGATGAACTCCACGGATTACTCCGATAAGTTCAACGGTTCTAAAGAACCAAATAAAATAAGAACTCATTCTTATTGATCCATTATCTGAATGAATGAAAAATACAATGTGACCACTTGGGTATTTATAGACTGCTAATAAAAATATAAAATTTGTAAATATATCCTATCAGCTATCCTAAAGATATGGTAAATATATTCTAAATATATCTAAAAGATGTCTTAAGAATACTCCTAGGAAACCACAATATTTTCTAAAGATAACAAAAATATACTCTCCTAATTCTAATATACTAGATATATTTAGCAAATATAAGCAAATATTGTTTGCTATCCTGTTGCTTGTTTGCTCTTCATTCCATTGTAGCTGATATTGACTTCCCTTCATAAAATTCTTGTCTTGATTCACATCAATACGGGTTTCGTCACGAGTTGGTGAGGTTCATATCATACTTGATATTGGATTTCATCACGGTGTTGGCGAGGTTCGCATCACCCAATGTTCTTTTATTAATCCATTTAGTGCTTCATTGAATCGCTTGCCCAGAGTCCTATAATGGGACCTTCCGGAAGTGACAAATGGTCTCTTCTAGCTCCGGACTTAAGTCGATGATTAGCACCTGGACGTGGATGAGATGGACTTGCCCTTGCTCCGATCTGTAGACAAAATGTCGTAACTTTTGCAAGAAATCACATCACTGCTATCACGAAGATCATGGTCGACATCAAGTGATCTGAAATGTAACTTGCATTTGAAACATTGTGTGTTGATAGTAGGACGAACCACACCTACAAAAGCCATGAAACTGGGAACAAAGATGGATAGAACCCCAGAATTGAGAAGACCAGGGTTTGAAGATTGACACGCCACAAAGATCGGGAAGGAACCAAACTTTGAAGTGAAGAAACTCTGACCACGAACATGACAAGTTTCGTATTGTTGAACGCCATGAGATAAACTCGATAACTTCAAAAGCTGTCTAAAAGCTTTCAAATCCGATAATGGGCAAATGTCCTCCTAAATGCTGAGTCATGGATGTTTTAGTCCGATCACATGGATTAGGCCTCACTCTGCACGTGGGCTTATCTCGGTCTCTCCCTTCCCATAATCAGCCCAATGCCCATTTATTAATCCATTTAGTGCTTCCTTCAATCGCTTGGCCAGAGTCCTATAATGGAACCTTCCGGAAGTGACAAATGGTCTCTTCTATCTCCGGCCTTAAGCCGATGATTAGCACCTGGATGTGCAAGAGATGGACTTGCCCTTGCTCCGATCTGCAGACAAAATGTCGTAACTTTTGCCAGAAATCACTTCATTGCTATCACGAAGATCATGGTCAACATTGTGTCATCCGAAATGTAACTTGCGTTTGAAACGTTGTGCGTTGACACAGTGGGACAAACCCCACCGACCAAAGCTACCAAACCAGGAACAACGACGGATAGAACACTAGAATTGAGAAGACCAGGGTTTGAAGATCGCCGCGTAGCCAAGATCTGGAAGGAACCAGGACTTCGAACTGAAGAAACTCGGCACCAGGAGCATGACAAAGTTTCGTATTGTTGAACGCCATGAGATAAACTCGATAACTTCAAAAGTTGTGTAAAAGCTTTCAAATCTGATAAAGGGCAAATGTCCTCCCAAATGCTGAGTCATGAATGTTTTAGTCCAATCACATGGATTAGGACTCGCTCTGCACGTGGGCTTATCTCGGTCTCTCCATTGCCATAATCAGACGAATGCTCTTTTATTAATCCATTTAGTGCTTCGTTGACTCGCTTGCCCAGAGTCCCATAATTCGACCTTCCGGAAGTGGCAAATGGTCTCTTCTTGCTCCGGCCTTAAGCCGATGATTACCACCTAGACGTGCATCAGAAGGACTTGCCCTTGCTCTGATCTGTAGACAAAATGTCGTAACTTTTGCCAGAATTCACTTCATTGCTATCAGGACGATCATGGTCGGCATCGTGTCACCAGAAATGTAACTTGCGTTTGAAATTTTGTGTGTTGACAGTAGGACGAACCACAGCAACAAAAGCTATGAAACCGGGAACAACAATGGATAGAACACCAGAATTGAGAAGACCAGGGTTTGCAGATTGACATGTAGCCAAGATCTGGAAGGAGCCAAGACTTCGAAGTGAAGAAACTTCGCACCACGAGCATGACAAGTTTCGTATTGTCGAACGCCATGAGATAAACTCGATAACTTCAAAAGTTGTGTAAAAGTTGTGTAAAAGCTTTCAAATCTGATAATGGCCAAATGTCCTCCCAAATGCGGAGTCATGCATGTTTTAGTCCGATCACATGGATTAGGCCTCGCTCCGCACGTGGGCTTATCTCGGTCTCTCCCTTCCCATAATCAGCCCAATGCCCTTTTATTAATCCATTTAGAGCTTCCTTGAATCGCCTGCCCAGAGTCCTATAATGCGACCTTCCGGAAGTGACAAATGGCCTCTTCTAGCTCCGGCCTTAAGCCGATGATTAGCACCTACACGTGCATCAGAAGGACTTGCCCTTGCTCTGATCTGTAGATAAAATGTCGTAACTTTTGCCAGAAATCACTTCATTGGTATCACGAAGATCATGGTCGATATCAAGTCATCCAAAATGTAACTTGTGTTTGAAACTTTGTGCGTTGAGAGTCGGACGAACCACATCGACAAAAGCTATGCAACTGGGAACAACAACGTATAGAACCCCAGAGCTGAGAAGACCAGGGTTTGAAGATTGACACGTGGCCAACATCTGGAAGGAACCAAACTTCGAAGTGAAGAAACTCCGACCACAATCATGGCAAGTTTCGTACTGTTGAACGCCATGAGATAAACTCGATAACTTCAAAAGTTGTGTAAAAGCTTTCAAATCGGACAATGGGCAAATGTCCTCCCAAATGTTGAGTCATGGATGTTTTAGTCCGATCGCATGGATTAGGCCTCGCTCTGCAAGTGGGTTTATCTCGGTCTCTCCCTTCCCATAACCAGCCCATTGCTCTTTTATTAATCCATTTAGTGCTTCCTTGAATCGCTTGCCCAAAGTCCTATAATGGGACCCTCCGGAAGTGACAAATGGTCTCTTCTAGCTCGGGCCTTAAGCCGATGATTAGCACCTGGACGTGCATCAGACGGAGTTGCCCTTGCTCTGATCTGCAGACAAAATGTCGTAACTTTTGCCAGAAATCACTTCATTGCTATCACGAAGATAATGGTCGACATCAAGTCATCCGAAATGTAACTTGCGTTTGAAACTTTGTGCGTTGAAAGTAGGACGAACCACACCGACAAAAGCTAAGCAACCGGGAACAACGACGGACAGAACCCCAGAATTGAGAAAACCAGGGTTTGAAGATTGACAGCTGGCCAAGATCTGGAAGGAACCAAGACTTCGAAGTGAAGAAACTGCGCAGCACAAGCATGACAAGCTTCGTATTGTTCAATGACATGAGATAAACTCAATAACTTGAAAAGTTGTGCAAAAGATTTCAAATCGGATAATGGGCAAACGTCCTCCCAAATGCTGAGTCATGGATGTTTTAGTCGGATCACATGGATTAGGACTCGCTCTGCACGTGGGCTCATCTCAGTCTCTCCATTGCCATAATCAGCCCAATGCCCTTTTATTAATCCATTTAGTGCTTCGTTGACTCGCTTGCCCAAAGTCCTATAATTGGACCTTCCGGAAGTGACAAATGGTCTCTTCTAGCTCTGGCCTTAAGCCAATGATTAGCACCTGGACGTGCATCAGACGGACTTGCCCTTGCTCGGATCTGTACACAAAATGTTGTAACTTTTGCTAGAAATCACTTCATTGCTATCACGAAGATCATGGTCGACATCGTGTCATCCGAAATCTAACTTGCATTTGAAACTTTTTGCGTTGACAGTAGGACGAACCACACCGACAAAAGCTATGAAACCGACACCAACAACTGATAAAACACCAGAATTGAGAAGACCAGGGTTTCAAGATTGACACGTAGCCAAGGTCTAGAACGAACCAAGACTTCGAAGTGAAGAAACTGTGCACCACGAACATGAAAAGTTTCGTATTGTTGAACGCCATGAAATAAACTCGATAACTTAAAAAGTTGTGCAAAAGCTTTCAAATCTGACAATGGGCAAATGCCCTCCCAAATGCTGAGTCATGGATGTTTTAGTCCGATCACATGGATTAGGCCTCGCTCTGCACGTGGGCTTATCTCGGTCTCCCCCTTCCCATAATCAGCCCAATGCTCTTTTATTAATCCATTTAGTGCTTCCTTGAATCGCTTGCCCAAAGTCCGATAATGGGACCTTCCGGAAGTGACAAATGGTCTCTTCTAGGTCCGGCCTTAAGCCGATGATTAGCACCTGGACGTGCATCAGACGGAGTTGCCCTTGCTCTGATCTGCAGACAAAATGTCGTAACTTTTGCCAGAAATCACTTCATTGCTATCACGAAGATAATGGTCGACATCAAGTCATCCGAAATGTAACTTGCGTTTGAAACTTTGTGCGTTGAAAGTAGGACGAACCACACCGACAAAAGCTAAGCAACCGGGAACAACGACGGACAGAACCCCAGAATTGAGAAAACCAGGGTTTGAAGATTGACAGCTGGCCAAGATCTGGAAGGAACCAAGACTTCGAAGTGAAGAAACTGCGCAGCACAAGCATGACAGGCTTCGTATTGTTCAATGACATGAGATAAACTCAATAACTTGAAAAGTTGTGCAAAAGATTTCAAATCGGATAATGGGCAAACGTCCTCCCAAATGCTGAGTCATGGATGTTTTAGTCGGATCACATGGATTAGGACTCGCTCTGCACGTGGGCTCATCTCAGTCTCTCCATTGCCATAATCAGCCCAATGCCCTTTTATTAATCCATTTAGTGCTTCGTTGACTCGCTTGCCCAAAGTCCTATAATTGGACCTTCCGGAAGTGACAAATGGTCTCTTCTAGCTCTGGCCTTAAGCCAATGATTAGCACCTGGACGTGCATCAGACGGACTTGCCCTTGCTCGGATCTGTACACAAAATGTTGTAACTTTTGCTAGAAATCACTTCATTGCTATCACGAAGATCATGGTCGACATCGTGTCATCAGAAATCTAACTTCCATTTGAAACTTTTTGCGTTGACAGTAGGACGAACCACACCGACAAAAGCTATGAAACCGACACCAACAACTGATAAAACACCAGAATTGAGAAGACCAGGGTTTCAAGATTGACACGTAGCCAAGGTCTAGAACGAACCAAGACTTCGAAGTGAAGAAACTGTGCACCACGAACATGAAAAGTTTCGTATTGTTGAACGCCATGAAATAAACTCGATAACTTAAAAAGTTGTGCAAAAGCTTTCAAATCTGACAATGGGCAAATGCCCTCCCAAATGCTGAGTCATGGATGTTTTAGTCCGATCACATGGATTAGGCCTCGCTCTGCACGTGGGCTTATCTCGGTCTCCCCCTTCCCATAATCAGCCCAATGCTCTTTTATTAATCCATTTAGTGCTTCCTTGAATCGCTTGCCCAAAGTCCGATAATGGGACCTTCCGGAAGTGACAAATGGTCTCTTCTAGGTCCGGCCTTAAGCAGATGATTAGCACCTGGACGTACATCAGACGGACTTGCCCTTGCTCTGATCTGTAGACAAAATGTCATAACTTTTGCCAGAAATCACTTCATTGCTATCACGAAGATCATGGTCGACATCATGTCATCCGAAATGTAACTTGCGTTTGAAACTTTGTGCGTTGATAGTAGGACGAACCACACCGACAAAAGCTATGAAACCGGGAACAACGATGGATAGAACCCCAGAATTGAGAAGACCGGGGTTTGAAGATTGACATGTGGCCAAGATCTGGAAGGAACCAAGACTTCAAAGTGAAGAAACTTCGCACCACGGGCATGATAAGTCTCGTATTGTTGAACGCCATGAGATAAACTCGATAACTTCAAAAGTTGTGTGAAAGCTTTCAAATCTGATAATGGGCAAATGTCCTCCCAAATGCAGAGTAATGGATGTTTTAGTCTGATCACATGGATTAAGCCTAGCTCTGCACGTGGGCTTATCTCCGTCTCTCCCTTCCCATAATCAGCCCAATGCTCTGCTTCCTTGAATCGCTAGTCCAAAGTCCTATAATGGGACCTTTCGGAAGTGACACTTGGTCTCTTCTAGCTTCTCCCTCAATCCGATGATTAGCACCTGGAAGTGCATCAGACAGACTTGCCCTTACTCTGATCTGTAGACAAAATGTCGTAACTTTTGCCTGAAATCACTTCATTGCTATCACTGATGTGATCCATGATACGAGCTCGATGCCTGCAATCAAAGTCTGTCATGATCCGATGATGAGAAGCTCGTGCACGACGAAGAAGCAGATATGGATATGCATACAAGTGATGAGCAAGCTAAAAGACTCAACATTATTCTTAATATTTCAAAAATGGACAAATGATGAAGGCCACATATTTCAGCTAAACATCAAGAGTACAAGTGATTAAAGAAATATATTTCAGTTGAACGTCAAGAGGGCAAGTATCTTCAAGAAATATATCTTAATAAGGTGAAAGGGAAAGAATATTTTCAAGAAAGGCAGTTGAGAGAACTAAAGAGGCAAGAGAAGCACAAGTTAATGCTGATATATTGAAGTTATCTACAAGAATATATCACTTTCCTCTTTTAGCAAGTAGAATATATTTCCTTCCCCTTTATTTAGTTCTGAAGATATTGTTAATATATTGTAATTTCTCTGGGATAGCACTTAGATTTGCTTTCTAATTAGTTTCCTATCCTATGAGAACCATTTAGGCAGGTTATTTTTGATGTAATATTGCACTTTGTCCTATTTAAAGGCTGGTGCTTGCCCTTGGACGAATTGGATCAGTTTTATTCATTAATGAAGTGTGAGATTTTATTCTCTTTGGCTCTTTGAAGAACTACTCGAACTTATCGGAGTATTCCGTGGCGTTCATCCCCGACTTATCAATCAACCCTTCCATAGTTGATTATGGCTTCTTCACTTTACCAAGGTTCTTGCCTCTTTATAGGTAATGGGTCAAGGTTCCACCATCTGAGCTTGACAAGGACACGTTTCCTGGAAACCTTAGTCGTATACGGGTTTCGTCACGAGTTGGTGAGGTTCATATCATACTTGATATTGGGTTTCATCACGGTGTTGGCGAGGTTCGCATCATTTGGTATCAGAGCCAACGTTTTAAGTCAAGTTCAATCTATCCTTTTAGTTTCTCTTCGTTTTCTTTCATATTCGTTGTTTTTCTTTATCTTCTTTCTTTTCTATTATGTTCTTCAGAAAAAGTAAAAAAAAAAAAAAAGTAGTGGGAGAAAAAAATAGTAGCAGGAAAAAAAAAAGAAGCAAAAAAGAAAGAAAGAAAAAGTTGCAAAAAAAGGTAAAAAAAGAAGAATCAGCAAAAAAAAAAAGGTAGAAGAAGTGAGACAGTAAACAAGTTGAAGAATTATTTGTCCATTCATAGAGCTATCAACATCTTCGTACTCAAAGTTGTTTCTTTTCAATTGATCTGTCATTCTTTTGTTCGTAATCCCCTTTTTTCGCTTGATTTTCGTTACTTTGGAACTTGACCCTATTCTATTCTTCCAAATCTTGGTGAAGTCGTGGTGGATTGTTGCGGGACATTCTGATTATAGTTTGTTTAGTTCAAAAAGAACTGAAAGAGGATATACAAGTGGAAAAAGGCAAGAGTGGTGAGATTATTAGAGGGTAAAAGACGTTTGAGTGCAAACACGAGTGAATTGAGTGAACATATTCTTGAGTGAAACACGTGAGAGAGTGCTTGTGAGGTCATAATATCTATTGCAGATTCTCATCATGTCACACTATCAAGAGGAAAGCGCATTCGAAGATATACAACTAGAAGCATATGTACACGAGGTGGGGAGGATGATGAGAGCTGAATTCAAACAAATCCACAAGAAGATAGATCAAATTGAGGATGAAGCAAAAAGAAAAAGCTTTCAGCTTCCGTATGAAGATAAACAATCAAGAAGACCAAGGTGGAACAATGATCTCCGTGACAAAAAAGTGAAGTTTCCAACTTTCCAAGGCAAAAACGACCCCGAAGCTTATCTTTTGTGGGAGGAAGGTATGGAGATGGTCTTCAATCATCACAATTACTCTGAAAGGAAAAAGGTACAACTTGCTTCTTTTCAATTCTCGGACTATGCTATTATTTGGTGGGATAGGATTATTACAAGTAGGAGACAAAACGGAGAGCGACCCATTGAGACATGGAGCAAGATGAAGTCAATAATGAGGCAACGATTCCTTCCAAGTTCCTATCGCTGGGAATTGCGCAACAGATTGCAACATCTCACTCAAGGATCAAAGAGCGTTATCGAATATTACAAAGAAATGGAGGTTGCAATAAGCCGAGTGGACATAGAGGAGGACATAGAAGCCACTATGGACAGGTTCTTACGTAGATTAAATCGTGAAATCGCTGATGAAGTGTCGATGCATTATTATGAAGAGTTCAAAGATATGTTGCTCCATGCCATAAAAGTTGAACGACGGCTGAAGGAAAGAAACATGGATGAATGGCGCACAAGCATGGCTGCAACAAGTTCTTCAAGATCAGCCTCTCAGCAAGTTGAGGTCCCCTCAATGAAGATCTGTTCTGAGCCATCTATGAAAGTCAAACAAGCTGTGAGTATTACACAAATTCATGAGAACCAAAAGAATGCTCAAGAAAAAGAGTGTCATAAAAAAAGAGAGAGTGAGAAAAAGAAACCATGTGATAAAAAGAAAGATGAGTGTCAAGAAACAGAGAGCAATAAAAAAGAGAAAGAGATTGAAGTTGTGGAAAAAGAAAATGAGACAAAAGAAATTGAGAAGAGAGAAACTAAGAGTGATGTTTCATTGGTCAGTGCAAGAGAGGAAAAAGACCGTGAGATTGAGAGTTCTTTAATTTTATATCAGCCCCTTATGATTAAGGAGCCGATTTTATTTACTAACAATCTTGTCGGATTCTTGCCGAGCAATATTATTTCTTATTTGCAGGAAGTCAAGGAAGTGCATCAAGGATCAAGTCCAAACCAGCTAGCCATTAGAAGTAATCATGAGGAGATGAAGGAGATTCAACTACAACCCAATGAGCAAGTAGTAAATCTACAAGCCAGTGAGTACATGAGTCCCTTTATTGTCTTAATGTTACTAGAGCATGAGGATCAAACATGGATAGGGTTTTCTAATTTTCAAGCCATCAAAAACACCATGGTCATGTGCCCTAATTCTGTTCCTCATTTAGATCGCATGTTAGATGGATTTCATGATGCATATTTGATTTCAAAGCCTAATGTGGAAAGTGAATTTCATCATGCTAGGGTGACAGGAGATCATGATTTAGGATTGAACAATGCATATATGATTTCAAAGATTGATCTTAAAGGTGAATTCCATCTTGCTAGGGTGAGAGAAAATCATGAGTTAAACATTGAATGCAAAAACCCATGTGATTTATATATGTTTAGTGCTTTCATGGGATTTATGAGTCATAATTTGTATGCTTTTATCTACTTTGATGATATTCATTATAGCAAGAGTCTAGATGATCATGCTGAATATCCAGGACTTATTTTAGAGGCCTTAAGGAAAGAATGGTTACTTATTAAACTTGAAATTAGTACTATTTGTATGGATAAGGTAATTTTTCTTGTGAATGCTATAGAGATTGAGAATCTTGTTGAAGAGAAAAAGACAATGCAAGATTGGCAATCATCTACTTTGGTAAGTCAGGTAAGTGGTTTTCATTACTTATCTAATTTATATTGTTACTATATTCCATGTCATATAATGGATGATGCCACTCATGATGATTTGATATTTGGAATGATTTTGAGGTTACATAGTGTGTTTATTTTGAGAAAAGAAGTTATGTTTTTGAATTACACTTGGAAAAATTTGAGAGAACTTGGAAATAAACTATTGTTTTTGAGTTGTTATGCAAGAATTGATTTTAAAGCATGGGAATATTGTTTTTCCAATGATAAGGTTGCTTATTCTAGTTTTATTCCATCTATCACTAAGTTTTCTCATTCAAAGCGCGTATATGGCTTCACTTTATTAATTCTTATGAATTTAACATATTTACCTTTAAGTGGCTGTGCTTACTTAGGTGGACTAATAAAAGGTGAATTTGTTAAGTCAAATCATGTGAAAGCCATGCACCCTAACAGTGGCAGCAAGAATTTTGTGTTTGATCCAGGTGGTTGTAATTCATTGCGCATGAGGAAGAAGAGTATTCACATTCAAATGAATTCAAGGCGACATCCTCATGGAGAAGGACTATTTCAAGTTCTTGAGTGGATTGCTAATGATGCTTACAAATTTGAACAGCAAGGTGACTGTAAAGATAATGACAACTTCCAAGTTTGTAATTTATCTTCATTTAATACAGGGCAAGATTTGAGGACAAATCCTTTTCAAGAGGAGGGGAATGATGTGATCCATGATACGAGCTCGATGCCTACAATCAAAGTCTGTCATGATCCGATGATGAGAAGCTTGTGCACGACAAAGAAGCAGATATGGATATGCATACAAGTGATGAGCAAGCTAAATGACTCAACATTATTCTTAATATTTCAAAAATGGACAAATGATGAAGGCCACATATTTCAGCTAAACATCAAGAGTACAAGTGATTAAAGAAATATATTTCAGTTGAACGTCAAGAGGGCAAGTATCTTCAAGAAATATATCTTAATAAGGTGAAAGGGAAAGAATATTTTCAAGAAAGGCAGTTGAGAGAACTAAAGAGACAAGAGAAGCACAAGTTAATGCTGATATATTGAAGTTATCTACAAGAATATATCACTTTCCTCTTTTAGCAAGTAGAATATATTTCCTTCCCCTTTATTTGGTTCTGAAGATATTGTTAATATATTGTAATTTCTCTGGGATAGCACTTAGATTTGCTTTCTAATTAGTTTCCTATCCTATGAGAACCATTTAGGCAGGTTATTTTTGATGTAATATTGCACTTTGTCCTATTTAAAGGCTGGTGCTTGCCCTTGGACGAATTGGATCAGTTTTATTCATTAATGAAGTGTGAGATTTTATTCTCTTTGGTTCTTTGAAGAACTACTCGAACTTATCGTAGTATTCCGTGGCGTTCATCCCCGACTTATCAATCAACCCTTCCATAGTTGATTGTGGCGTCTTCACTATACCAAGGTTCTTACCTCTTTATAGGTAATGGGTCAAGGTTCCACCATCTGAGCTTGACAAGGACACGTTTCCTGGAAACCTTAGTCGTATACGGGTTTCGTCACGAGTTGGTGAGGTTCATATCATACTTGATATTGGGTTTCATCACGGTGTTGGCGAGGTTCGCATCAATCACGAAGATCATGGTTGACATCAAGTCATCCGAAATGTAACTTGTCTTTGAAACTTTGTGCATTGACAGTAGGATGAACCACACTGACAAAAGCTATGAAACCGAGAACAACAATGGATGGAACACCAGAACTGAGAAGAACGGGGTTTGACGATTGACACGTAGCCAAGATCTGGAAGGAACCAAGACTTCGAAGTGAAGAAACTCCACACCACGAGCATTTTGTATTGTTGAACGCCATGAGATAAACTCGATAACTTCAAAAGTTGTGTAAAAGCTTTCAAATCGGACAATGGGCAAATGTCCTCCCAAATGTTGAGTCATGGATGTTTTAGTCCGATCGCATGGATTAGGCCTCGCTCTGCAAGTGGGTTTATCTCGGTCTCTCCCTTCCCATAACCAGCCCAATGCTCTTTTATTAATCTATTTAGTGCTTCCTTTAATCGCTTGCCCAAAGTCCTATAATGGGACCTTCCGGAAGTGACAAATGGTCTCTTCTAGCTCCGGCCTCAAGCCGATGATTAGCACCTGGAAGGGCATCAGACGGACTTGCCCTTGCTCAGATCAGTAGATAAAATGTCGTAACTTTTGCCAGAAATCACTTCATTGCTATCACGAAGATCATGGTCGACATGAAGTCATCCGAAATGTAGCTTGCGTTTGAAACTTTGTGCGTTGACACTAGGACGAACAACACCGACAAAAGCTATGAAACCGGGAACAATAATGGATAGAACACTAGAATTGAGAAGACTAGGGTTTGAAGATTGACACGTAGCGAAGATCTGGAAGGAACCAAGACTTCGAAGTGAAGAAACTCGCACCACGAGCATGACAAGTTTCGTATTGTTGAATGCCATGAGATAAACTTGATAGCTTCAAAAGCTGTGTAAAAGCTTTCAAATATGATAATGGGCAAATGTCCTCCCAAATGCTGAGTCATGGATGTTTTAGTCCGATCACATGGATTAGGCCTCGCTCCGCACGTGGGCTTATCTCCGTCTCTGCCTTCCCATAATCAGCCAAATGCTCTTTTGTTAATCCATTTAGTGCTTCCTCGAATCGCTTGCCTAAAGTCCTATAATGGGACCTTTCAGATGTGACAAATGGTCTCTTCTAGCTCCTACATCAATCCGGTGATTAGCACCTGGAAGTGCATCAGACAGACTTGCCCTTGCTCTGATCTGTAGACAAAATGTCGTTACTTTTGCCAAAAATTACTTCATTGCTATCACGAAGATCATGGTCGACATCAAGTCATCCGAAATGTAACTTCCGTTTGAAATTTTGTGCTTTGACAGTTGGACGAACCACACAGACAAAAGCGATAAAACCGTGAACAACAATGGATAGAACACCAGAATTGAGAAGACCAGGGTTTGAAGATTGACATGTAGCCAAGATCTAGGAGGAACCAAGACTTCAAAGGGAAGAAACTTTGTGCCACGAACATGACAAGTTTCGTATTGTTGAACGTCATGAGATAAACTTGATAACTTCAAAAGTTGTCTAAAAGCTTTCAAATCTGATAACAGGAAAATCTCCTCCCAAATGCTGAGTTATGGATGTTTTAGTCCGATCACATTGATTAGGCCTCGCTCTGCACGTGGGCTAATCCCGGCCTCTCGCTTCCCATAATCAGCCCAATGCTCTTTTATTAATCCGCTTCCTTGAATGGCTTGCCCAGAGTCCTATAATGGAACATTTCAGAAGTGACAGATGGTCTCTGCTAGCTCCGGCCTTAAACCCATGATTGGCACCTGGACGTGCATCAGACGGAGTTGCCCTTGCTCTGATCTGTAGATAAAATGTCGTAACTTTTTCCTGAAATCACATCATTGCTATCACGAAGATCATCGTCAACATCAAGTCATCCGAAATGTAACTTGCATTTGGAACTTTGTGCGTTGACAGTAGGACGAACCACGTCAACAAAAGACATGAAACCGGGAACTACAATGGATAGAACACCAGAATTGAGAAGACCAGGGTTTGAAGATTGACACGTAGCCAAGATCTGGAAGGAACCAAGACTTCGAAGTGAAGAAACTGCTCCCCACGGGCATGACAAGTATCATATTGTTGAATGCCATGAGATGAACTTGATAACTTCAAAAATTGTATAAAAGCTTTCAAATCTGATAATGGCCAAATGTCCTCGCAAATGCTGAGTCATGGATGTTTTAGTTCGATCACATGGATTAGGTTTCGCTCTGCACATGGGTTTATCTCGGTCTCTAACATCCCATAATCAGCCCAATGCTCTTTAATTTATCCATTTAGTGCCTCCTTGAATCGATGTCCCAAACTCCTATAATGGGACCTTCCGGAAGTGACAAATGGTCTCTTCTAGCTCCGGCCTTAAGCCGATGATTAGCACCTGGACTGCATCAGACGGACTTGCCCTTGCTCTGATCTGTAGACAAAATGTCGTAACTTTTGCCAGAAATCACTTCATTGCTATGACGAAGATCATGGTCGACATTGTGTCATCTGAAATGTAACTTGCATTTGAAACTTTTTGTGTTGACAGTAGGACGAACCACACCGACAAAAGCTATGAAACCGGGAACAACAATGGATAGGACACCAGTATTGAGAAGACCGGGGTTTGAACATTGACACTTACCAAGATCTGGAAGGAACCAAGACTTCGAAGTGAAGAAACTGCGCACCACTAGCATGACAAGTTTCATACTGTTGAATGCCATGAGATAAACTCGGTAACTTCAAAAGTTGTGTAAAAGCTTTCAAATATGATAATGGGCAAATGTCCTCCCAAATGCTGAGTCATGGATGTTTTAGTCCGA
Organism: Lagerstroemia speciosa; assembly: GCA_037672795.1. Lineage (NCBI taxonomy): Eukaryota > Viridiplantae > Streptophyta > Magnoliopsida > Myrtales > Lythraceae > Lagerstroemia > Lagerstroemia speciosa. The sequence continues at coordinate 8,645,004 of CM075291.1, forward strand.
TCACATGGATTAGGCCTCGCTCTGCACGTGGGTTTATCTCGGTCTCTCTCTTCCCATAATCAGCCCAATACTCTTTTATTAATACATTTAGTGCTTACTTGAATCGCTTGCCCAAAGTCCTATAATGGGACCTTCCGAAAGTGACAAATGGCCTCTTTTAGCTCCAGCCTGAAGCCGATGATTAGCACCTGGGTGTGCATCAGGCGGACTTGCCCTTGCTCTGATCTTTGGACAAAATGTCATAACTTTTGCCAAAAATCACTTCATTACTATCACGAAAATCATGGTCGACATCGTGTCATCTGAAATGTAACTTGCGTTTGAAACTTTTTGCGTTGACAGTCGGACGAACCACAACGACAAAAGCTATGAAATCGGGAACTACAATGGATAGAACACCAAAATTGAGAAGACCAGGGTTTGAAGATTGACACGTAACCAAGATCTGGAAGGAACCAAGGCTTCGAAGTGAAGAAACTGCGCACCACGAGTATGGCTAGTTTCATATTGTTGAACGCCATGAGATATACTCGATAACTTCAAAAGTTGTGTAAAAGCTTTCAAATCAGATAAGGGCAAATGTCCTCCCAAATGCTGAGTTATGGATGTTTTAGTCCGATCACATGGTTTAGGGCTCGCTCTGCACGTGGGCTTATCTCGGTCTCTCCCTTCCAATAATCAGCCGAATGCTCTTTTATTAAACCATTTAGTGCTTCCTGGAATCGCTTGCCCAAAGTCCTATAATGGGATTTTTCGGAAGTGACAAATGGTCTCTTCTTGCTCCTACCTCAATCCGATGATTAGCACCTGGAAGTGCATCAGACGGACTTGCCCTGGCTCTAATCTGTAGACAAAATGTCGTAACCTTTGCCAGAAATCACTTCGTTGCTATCACGAAGATCATCGTCGACATCAAGTCATCCGAAATGTAACTTGCATTTGATACTTTGTGCGTTGACAGTAGGACGAACCACACCGACAAAAGCTATGAAACCGGGAACAACGATGGATTGAACACCAAAATTGAGAAGACCGGGGATTGAAGATTGACACGTAGCCAAGATCTGGATGGAACCAAGACTTCGAACTGAAGAAACTCCGCACCACGGGCATGGCAAGTTTCGTATTATTGAACGCCTTGAGATAAACTCAATTACTTCAAAAGTTGTGTAAAAGCTTTCAAATCTGATAACGGGCAAATGCCCTCCCAAATGCTTAGGCATGGATGTTTTAGTCCAATCACATGGATTAGGCCTCGCTCTGCACGTGGGTTTATCTCGATCACTCGCTTCCCTTAATCAGCCCAATGCTCTTTTATTAATCCATTTAGTGCTTCCTTGAATCGCTGTCCCAAACTCCTATAATGGGACCTTCCGGAAGTGACAAATGGTCTCTTCTAGCTCCGGCCTTAAGCCGATGATTAGCACCTGGACGTGCATCAGACGGACTTGCCCTTGCTCTGATCTTTTGACAAAATGTCGTAACTTTTGCCTGAAATCACTTCATTGCTGTCACGAAGATCATGGTCGACATCGTGTCATCCGAAATGTAACTTGTGTTGGAAACGTTTTGAGTTGACAGTAGGACGAACCACACCGACAAAAGCTATGAGACCAGGAACAACAATGGATAGGACACCAGAATTGAGAGGACCAGGGTTTGAAGATTGACACGTAACCAAGATCTGGAAGGAACCATGACTTCGAAGAGAAGAAACTGCGCACCACCAGCATGACAAGTTTCGTATTGTTGAATGCCATGAGATAAACTCGGTAACTTCAAAAGTTGTGTAAAAGCTTTCAAATCTGAAAATAGGCAAATGTCCTCCCAATTGCTGATTCATGGATGTTTTAGTCGGATCACATGGATTAGGCCTCGCTCTTCACGTGGGTTTATCTCGGTCTCTCCCTTCCCATAATCAACCCAGTGCTCTTTTATTTATCCATTTAGTGCTTCCTTGAATCGTTTGCCCAAACTCCTATAATGGGACCTTCCGGAAGTGACAAATGGTCTCTACTAGGTCCGGCCTTAAGCCGATGATTAGCACCTGGACATGCATGAAACGGACTTGCCCTTACTCTGATCTTTAGACAAAAGGTCGTAACTTTTGCCAGAAATCACTTCATTACTATCACGAAGATCATGGTCGACATCGTGTCATCCGAAATGTATCTTGCGTTTGAAGCTTTTTGTGTAGACAGTAGGACGAACCACAATGACAAAAGCTATGAAACCATGAACTACAGTGGATAGAACACCAGAATTGAGAAGACCAGGGTTTGAAGATCGACACGTAACAAAGATATGGAAGGAACCAAGACTTCGAAGTGAAGAAACTGCGCACCACTAGCCTGACAAGTTTCGTATTGTTGAATGCCATGAGATAAACTCAGTAACGTCAAAAGTTGGGTAAAAGCTTTCAAATCTGATAATGGGCAAATGTCGTCCCAAATGCTGAGCCATGGATGCTTTAGTCCGATCACATGGCTTAGGCCTCGCTCTGCATGTGGGTTTATCTCGGTCTCTCCCTTCCCATAATCAGCCCAATGTTCTTTTATTAATCAATTTAGTGCTTCCTTGAATCGCTTGCCCACAGTCCTATAATGGGACCTTCCGGAAGTGACAAATGGTCTCTTCTAACTCCAGCCTTAAGCCGATGATTAGCACCTAGACGTGCATCAGACGGACTTGCCCTTGCTCTGATATTTAGACAAAATGTCGTAATGTTTGCCAGAAATCACTTCATTGCTGATGCAAACCTCGCCAACACCGTGATGAGACCCAATATCAAGTATGATAAGAACCTCACCAACAAGTGACGAAACCCGTATACGACTAAGGTCTCCAGGAAACGTGTCCTTATCAAGCTCGAAAGGTGGAACCTTGACCCATTACCTATAGAGAGGTAAGAACCTTGGCATAATGAAGACGCCACAATCAACTATGGAAGGATTGATTGATAAGTCGGGAATGAACGCCACGGAATACTCCGATAAGTTCAAATAGTTCTTCAAAGAACCAAAGAGAATAAAATCTTACACTTCATTAATGAATAAAACTGATCCAAAATTCGTCCAAGGGCAAGCACCAGCCTTTAAATAGGTCAAAGTGCAATATTACATCAAAGATAACCTTCCTAAATGGTTCTCATGGGATAGGAAACTAATTAGAAAGCAAATCTAGGTGTTTCCTCAGGGAAATTACTAAATATTACCAATATCTTCAGAACTAAGCAAAGGGGAAGGAAATATATTCTACTTGCTAAAAGAGGAAAGTGATATATTCTTGTAGATAACTTCAATATATCAGCATTAACTTGTGTTTCTCTTGCCTCTTTAGTTCTCTCAACTTTCTTCTCGATGATATTCTTCCTCATTATATCTAGCTGAGATATATTTCTTCAAATACTTTCCCTCTTGACATCAACTGAAATATATTTCTTGAAGTACGTTCACTGTTGACATTCAGCTGAAATATGTGGCCTTCATCATTTGTCCATTTTTTGAAATATTATGGATAATGTTGAGTCATTTGGCTTGCTCATCACTTGTATGCATATCCATATCCGCTTCTCTGTCATGCACGAGCTTCTCATCATCCGATCATGAGAGACTTCGATTGTAGGCTTTGAACTCGTATCTTGGATCACATCAATTGCTATCATGAAGATCATGGTCGACAACAAGTCATCCGAAATGTAACTTGCGTTAGAACCTTTGTGCGTTGATAGTAGGACGAACCACACCGACAGAAGCTATGAAGCCGGGAACAACAACGGATACAACACCAGAATTGAGAAGACCAGGGTTTGAAGATTGACACGTAACCAAGATCTGGAAGGAACCAAGGCTTCGAAGTGAAGAAACTGTGCACCACGAGCATGGCAAGTTTTGTATTGTTGAGCCCCGTGAGATACACTCGATAACTTCAAAAGTTGTGTAAAAGCCTTCAAATCTGATAAGGGGCAAATGTCCTCCCAAATGATGAGCTATGGATGTTTTAGTCCGATCACATGGTTTAGGCCTCGCTCTGCACGTGGGTTTATCTCCGTCTCTCCCTTCCCATAATCAGCCCAATGCTCTTTTATTCATCCATTTAGTGCTTCCTTGAACCGCTTGCCCAAAGTCCTATAATGGGACCTTCCGGAAGTGACAGATGGCCTCTTCTAGCTCCGGCCTTAAGCCGATGATTAGCACCTGGACGTGCATCAGACGGACTTGCCCTTGCTCTGATCTGTAGACAAAATGTCGTAACTTTTGCCAGAAATCACTTCATTGCTATCACGAAGATCATGGTCGACATCAAGTCATCCGAAATGTAACTTGCGTTTGAAACTTTGTGCGTTGATAGTAGGAAGAACCACATCGACAAAAGTTATGAAACTGGGAACTACAATGGATAGAACACCAGAATTGAGCACATCGACACGTAACCAAGATCTGGGAGGAACCAAGACTTTGAAGTGAAGAAACTGCGCACCACGAGCATGACAAGTTTCGTATTGTTAATGCCATGAGATAAACTTGATAACCTCAAAAGTTGTGCAAAAGCTTTCAAATCTGATAATGGCCAAATGTCCTCCCAAATGCTGAGTCATGGATGTTTTAGTCCAATCACATGGATTAGGCCTCGCTCTGCACGTGGGTTTATCTCAGTCTATCGCTTCCCATAATCAGCCCAATTCTCTTTTATTTATCCATTTAATGCTTCCTTGAATAGCTGTTCCAAACTCCTATAATGGGACCTTCCGGAACTGACAAATGGTCTCTTCCAGCTCTGGCCTTAAGCCGATGATTAGCACCTGGACGTGCATCAGACGGACTTGCCCTTGCTTTGATCTGTAGAAAAAATGTTGTAACTTTTGCCAGAAATCACTTCATTGCTATCACGAAGATCATGGTCGACATCGTGTCATCCGAAATGTAACTTGTGTTTGAAGCTTTTTGCGTTGTGATGTGAATCAAAACGAGGATATCAAGAATAGAAGTCAATATCAGTTTCAAGGAAAGAGGAGCTTCAAACCGACAAGAAGATTTTGGAGATATGAAGTTATATTTGTTTTTATGAGCTGATTGCATATTTTGTATTATGATCTGAATAAATTAGGAGAGTATATTTTTGTTATCTTTAGGAAATATTGTGGTTTCCTAGGAATATTCTTAAGATATATTTTAGATATATTTAGAATATATTTCCCATATCTTTAGGATAGCTGATAGGATATATTTACGTCTTTTATATTTTTATTAGGAGTCTATAAATACCCAAGTGGTCACATTGTATTATTCATTCATTCAGATAATGGATCAATAAGAATGAGTTCTTATTTTATTTGGTTCTTTAGAACCGTTCGAACTTATCGGAGCAATCCGTGGCGTTCGTCCAAATGAACTTATCGGAGTAATCCGTGGCGTTCATCCCCGACTTATCAATCAACCCTTCCACAGTTGATTGTGGCGTCTTCACTATACCAAGGTTCTTACCTCTTTATAGGTAATGGGTCAAGGTTCCACCATTCGAGCTTGACAAGGACACGTTTCCTGGAGACCTTAGTCGAATACGGGTTTCGTCACGAGTTGGTGAGGTTCTTATCATACTTGGTACTGGGTCTCATCGCGGTGTTGGCGAGGTTCGCATCACGTTGATAGTAGGACGAACCACACCGACAAAAGCTATGATACCGGGAATAACAATGGATAGGAAACCAGAATTGAGAGGACCAGGGTTTGAAGATTGACACGTAACCAAGATCTGGAAGGAACCACAACTTCGAAGTGAAGAAACTGCGCACCACTAGCGTGAAAAGTTTCGTATTGTTGAATGCCATGAGATAAACTCGGTAATGTCAAAAGTTGTCTAAAAGCTTTCAAATCTGATAATGGGCAAATGTCCTCCCAAATGCTGAGTCATGGATGTTTTAGTCCGATCACATGGATTAGGCCTCGCTCTGCACGTGGGTTTATCTTGGTCTCTCCCTTCCCATAATCAGCCCAATGCTCTTTTATTAATCCATTTAGTGCTTCCTTGAATCGCTTGCCCAAAGTCCTACAATGGGACCTTCCGGAAGTGACAGATGGTCTCTTCGAACTCTTGCCTTAAGCCGATGATTAGCAGCTGGACGTGCATCAGACGGACTTGCCCTTGCTCTGGTCCTTAGACAAAATGTCGTAACTTTTGCCAGGAATCACTTCATTGCTATCACGAAGATCATGGTCGACATCGTGTCATCCGAAATGTAGCTTGCGTTTGAAGCTTTTGCGTTGACAGCAGGAAGAACCACAACGACAAAAGCTATGAAACCGGGAACTACAGTGGATAGAACACCAGAATTGAGAAGACCAGGATTTGAAGATTGACACGTAACCAAGATCTTGAAGGAACCAAGACTTCGAAGTGAAGAAACTGCGCACCACTAGTGTGAAAAGTTTCGTATTGTTGAATGCCATGAGATAAACTCGGTAATGTCAAAAGTTGTCTAAAAGCTTTCAAATCTGATAATGGGCAAATGTCCTCCCAAATGCTGAGTCATGGATGTTTTAGTCCGATCACATGGATTAGGCCTCGCTCTGCACGTGGGTTTATCTTGGTCTCTCCCTTCCCATAATCAGCCCAATGCTCTTTTATTAATCCATTTAGTGCTTCCTTGAATCGCTTGCCCAAAGTCCTACAATGGGACCTTCCGGAAGTGACAGATGGTCTCTTCGAACTCTTGCCTTAAGCCGATGATTAGCAGCTGGACGTGCATCAGACGGACTTGCCCTTGCTCTGGTCCTTAGACAAAATGTCGTAACTTTTGCCAGGAATCACTTCATTGCTATCACGAAGATCATGGTCGACATCGTGTCATCCAAAATGTAACTTGAGTTTGAAACTTTTTGCGTTGACAGTCGGACGAACCACAACGACAAAAGCTATGAAATCGGGAACTACAATGGATAGAACACCAAAATTGAGAAGACCAGGGTTTGAAGATTGACACGTAACCAAGATCTGGAAGGAACCAAGGCTTTGAAGTGAAGAAACTGCGCACCACGAGTATGGCTAGTTTCGTATTGTTGAACGCCATGAGATATACTCGATAACTTCAAAAGTTGTGTAAAAGCTTTCAAATCAGATAATGGGCAAATGTCCTCCCAAATGCTGAGTTATGGATGTTTTAGTCCGATCACATGGTTTAGGGCTCGCTCTGCATGTGGGCTTATCTCGGTCTCTCCCTTCCAATAATCAGCCGAATGCTCTTTTATTAAACCATTTAGTGCTTCCTGGAATCGCATGCCCAAAGTCCTATAATGGGATTTTTCGGAAGTGACAAATGGTCTCTTCTCGCTCCTACCTCAATCCGATGATTAGCACCTGGAAGTGCATCAGACGGACTTGCCCTGGCTCTAATCTGTAGACAAAATGTCGTAACCTTTGCCAGAAATCACTTCATTGCTATCACGAAGATCATCGTCGACATCAAGTCATCCGAAATGTAACTTGCATTTGATACTTTGTGCGTTGACAGTAGGACCTACCACACCGACAAAAGCTATGAAACCGGGAACAACGATGGATTGAACACCAAAATTGAGAAGACCGGGGATTGAAGATTGACACGTAGCCAAGATCTGGATGGAACCAAGACTTCGAACTGAAGAAAATCCGCACCACGGGCATGACAAGTTTCGTATTATTGAACGCCTTGAGATAAACTCGATTACTTCAAAAGTTGTGTAAAAGCTTTCAAATCTGATAACGGGCAAATGCCCTCCCAAATGCTGAGCCATGGATGTTTTAGTCCAATCACATGGATTAGGCCTCGCTCTGCACGTGGGTTTATCTCGGTCACTCGCTTCCCTTAATCAGCCCAATGCTCTTTTATTAATCCATTTAGTGCTTCCTTGAATCGCTGTCCCAAACTCCTATAATGGGACCTTCCGGAAGTGACAAATGGTCTCTTCTAGCTCCGGCCTTAGGCCGATGATTAGCACTTGGACGTGCATCAGACGGACTTGCCCTTGCTCTGATCTTTAGACAAAATGTCGTAACTTTTGCCTCAAATCACTTCATTGCTGTCGCGAAGATCATGGTCGACATCGTGTCATCCGAAATGTAACTTGTGTTGGAAACGTTTTGAGTTGACAGTCGGACGAACCACACCGACAAAAGCTATGAGACCAGGAACAACAATGGATAGGACACCAGAATTGAGAGGACCAGGGTTTGAAGATTGACACGTAACCAAGATTTGGAAGGAACCAAGGCTTCGAAGTGAAGAAACTGTGCACCACGAGCATGGCAAGTTTCGTATTGTTGAGCCCCATGAGATACACTCGATAACTTCAAAAGTTGTGTAAAAGCCTTCAAATCTGATAAGGGGCAAATGTCCTCCCAAATGATGAGCTATGGATGTTTTAGTCCGATCACATGGTTTAGGCCTCGCTCTGCACGTGGGTTTATCTCGGTGATGTGATCCAAGACGCGAGCTTGAAGAATGAAATCAAAGTCTTTCAAGGTCCATCGACGAGAAGCTCAAGTAAGACGAAATGGAGGACATGGATATGTATACAAGTGACAAGCAAGCTGAATGACTCAACATTATCCTTAATATTTTAAAAATGGACAAATGATGAAGGCTACATATTTCAGCTAAGCATCAAGAGTGCAAGTGATTCAAGAAATATATTTCAGTTGAATGTCAAGAGGGCAAGTATCTTCAAGAAATATATCTTAACAAGATGAAAGGGAAAGAATATTTTCAAGAAAGGCAGATGAGAGAACTAAAGAGGCAAGAGAAGCACAGGTTAATACTGATATATTGAAGTTATCTGCAAGAATATATCACTTTCCTCTTTTAGCAAGTAGAATATATTTCCTTTCCCCTTATTTAGTTCAGAAGATATTAGTAATATATTGTAATTTCTCTGGGATAACACTTAGATTTGCTTTCTAATTAGTTTCCTATCCTATGAGAACCATTTAGGAAGGTTATTTTTGATGTAATATTGCACCTTAGCCTATTTAAAGGCTGATGCTTGCCTTTGGACGATTTTGGGATCAGTTTAATCATTAATAGAGTGTGAGATTTTATTCTCTTTGGTTCTTTGAAGAACTATTCGAACTTATCGGAGTATTCCGTGGCGTTCATCCCCGACTTATCAATCAACCCTTCCATAGTTGATTGTGGCGTCTTCACTATACCAAGGTTCTTACCTCTTTGTAGGTAATGGGTCAAGGTTCCACATTTCGAGCTTGACAAGGACACGTTTCCTGGAGGCCTTAGTTGAATACGGGTTTCATCACGGGTTGGTGAGGTTCATACCATACTTGGTATCGGGTTTCATCACGGTGTTGGGGAGGTTCGCATCATTTGGTATCAGAGCCAACGTTCTAAGTCAGGTTCAATCTATCCTTTTAGGTTTTCTTCATTTTCTTTCATCTTCGTTGTTTTTCTTTATCTTCTTTCTTTTCTATTATCTTCTTGAGAAAAAGAAAAAAAAAATATAGTGGTGGGAGAAAAAAAAAAGTAGGAGAAAGAAAAAAAAAAGAAAGAAAAAGTTGCCAAAAAAAAAGGTAAAAAAAGAAGAATCAGCAAAAAAAAAAGTGAAGAAGTGAGACATTGAACAAGTCCAAGAATTATTTGACCATTCAGAGAGCTATCAACATCTTCATACTCAAAGTTGTTTCTTTTCAATTGATCTGTCATTCTCTTATCCGTAATTCCCTTATTTGTCTTGATCTTCGTTACTTTGGAACTCGACCCTATTCTCTTCTTTCAAATCTTGGTGAAGTCGTGATGGATTGTTGCGGGACATTCTGATTTTTGTTTGTTTAGTTCAAAGAGAACTGAAAGAGGATATATGAGTGGAAAAAGGCAAGAGTGGCGAGATTATTAGAGGGTAAAAGCCGTTTGAGTGCAAACATGAGTGAATTGAGTGAACATATTCTTGAGTGAAACACGTGAGAGAGTGCTTGTGAGGTCCTAATATCTATTGCAGATTCTCATCATGTCACACTATCAAGAGGAAAGCGCATTCGAAGATATACAGCTAGAAGCATATGTACACGAGGTTGGGAGGATGATGAGAGCTGAATTCAAACAAATCCACAAGAAGATAGATCGAATTGAGGATGAAGCAAAAAGAAAAAGCTTTCAGCTTCCGTATGAAGATAAACAATCAAGAAGACCAAGGTGGAACAATGATCTCCGTGACAAAAAGTGAAGTTTCCAACTTTCCAAGGCAAAAACGACCCCGAAGCTTATCTTTTGTGGGAGGAAGGTATGGAGATGGTCTTCAATCATCACAATTACTCTGAAAGGAAAAAGGTACAACTTGCTTCTTTTCAATTCTCGGACTATGCTGTTATTTGGTGGGATCGGATTATTACAAGTAGGAGACAGAATGGAGAACGACCCGTTGAGACATGGAACGAAATGAAGTTAATAATGAGGCAACGATTCCTTCCAAGTTCCTATCGCTGGGAATTGCACAACAAATTGCAACATCTCACTCAAGGATCAAAGAGCGTTCTCGATTATTACAAAGAGATGGAGGTTGCAATGGCCCGAGCGAACATAGAGGAGGACATAGAAGTCACCATGGACAGGTTCGTATGTAGATTAAATCCTGAGATTGTGGATGAAGTGGCGGTGCATTGCTATGAGGAGCTCAATGACATGTTGCTCCATGCCATGAAAGTTGAACGATGGTTGAAGCAAAGAAACATGGATGAATGGCGCACAAGCATGGCTGCAACAAGTTCTTCAAGATCAACCTCTCAGCAAGTTGAGATCCCCTCAATGAAGATTTATTCTGAGCCATCTATGGAAGTCAAACAATTTGTGAGTCTTACACAAATTCATGAGAATCAAAAGAGTGATCAAGAAAAAGAGAGTGATAAAAAAGGAGAGTGTGTGCAAAAGAAAGAGCGTAATGAAGAGCGAGAGTTTGAAAAAAACAATGTGAGAGTTGAGAATGAAGAAAAAGAGCTGGAACATGAGGGAAAAGAAAATGAGACAAAAGAAATTACTAAGAGAGATGTTTCATTGGTGAGTGCAAGAGAGGAAAAAGACCGTGAGGTTGAGAGTTCTTTAATTTTACATCAAACCCTTATGATTAAGGAGCCCATTTTATTTACTAACAATCTTGTCGGATTCTTGCCGAGCAATATTATTTCTTACTTGCAGGAAGTCAAGGGAGTGCATCAAGGATCAAGTCCAAACCAACTAGCCATTAGAAGTAATCATAAGGAGATGAAGGAGATTCAACTACAACCCAATGAGCAAGTGGTAAATCTACAAGCTAGTGAGTATATGAGTCTCTTTATTGTCTTAATGTTACTAGAGCATGGGGATCAAACATGGATAGGGTTTTCTGATTTTCAAGCCATCAAAAACACCATGGTCATGTGCCCTAATTCTGTTCCTCATTTAAATCGCATGTTAGATGGATTTCATGATGCATATTTGATTTCAAAGCCCAATCTTGAAAGTGAATTTCATCATGTTTGGTTGAAAGAGGGATATGAGTTCATCAATACATTCCAAAAAAAACTTGATTTGTTTGACTGGTTGGTGATTCCTTTTGGATTGATTAATGGGCCTAACGCTTTCATGAAACTCATGAGTCATAATTTACATGCATTTATTTATGTTGAAGGCATTCATTATGATAAGAGTCTAGATAATCAAGATAAATACTCAAGACTTGTTTTAGAGGCCTCAAGCAAAGAATCGTTATTTGCTAAACTTGAAACTCGAAACTCGAATTCTTTGCATGGATGAGATTGTGTTTCCTGATTTGATTTTGAGTGCCATAATTAATGAGAATCTCATTGAAGAGGAAAAGGCAATCCAAGATTGACCAATATCTACTTTGGTAAGTCAGGTAAGTGGTTTCCATTGCTTATCTAGCTTATATTGGTATTATATTCCATGTCATATAATGGATGATATCACACATGATGATTTGTTCCTTAAAAAGATAGAGAGAATACATGTTATATATGTTTTACACAAAATTGCTAACTTCTTGAACTATTCTTGGGAAAATACGAGAGAACATGGAAACAAATTATTGTTTTTGAATTGCTATGCAAAAATTGATTTTAAATCATGGGAATATTGTTTTCCCAATATTGAGGTTGCTTATTCTAGTGTAATTCCTTCTACCACTAAGGTTTCTCAATCAAAGCAAGTATATGGCTTCACTTTATTAATTCTTATGAATTTAACATCTTTACCTTTAAGTGGCTGTGCTTACTTAGGTGGAATGATAAAAGGTGAATTTGTTAAGTCAAATCATGAGAAAGCTATGCACCCTAACAGTGGCAGCAAGAATTTTGTGTTTGATCCAGGTGGTTGTAATTCATTACGCATAATGAAGAAGAGGAATCACATTCAAATGCATTCAAAGCGACATCCTCATGGAGATGGACTATTTCGAGTTCTTAAGCCGATTGCTAATGATGCTTACAAATTTGAACAGCAAGGTGAGCGTAAAGATATGATAAATTTCAAGTTTATAATTTATCTTCATTCAATGCAGGACAAGATTTGAGGACAAATCCTTTTCAAGAGGTGGGGAATGATGTGATCCAAGACACGAGCTTGAAGAATGACATCAAAGTCTTTCAAGGTCCATCGACGAGAAGCTCAAGTAAGACGAAATGGAGGACATGGATATGTATACAAGTGACAAGCAAGCTGAATGACTCAACATTATCCTTAATATTTTAAAAATGGACAAATGATGAAGGCTACATATTTCAGCTAAGCATCAAGAGTGCAAGTGATTCAAGAAATATATTTCAGTTGAATGTCAAGAGGGCAAGTATCTTCAAGAAATATATCTTAACAAGATGAAAGGGAAAGAATATTTTCAAGAAAGGCAGATGAGAGAACTAAAGAGGCAAGAGAAGCACAAGTTAATACTGATATATTGAAGTTATCTACAAGAATATATCAGTTTCCTCTTTTAGCAAGTAGAATATATTTCCTTTCCCCTTATTTAGTTCAGAAGATATTAGTAATATATTGTAATTTCTCTGGGATAACACTTAGATTTCCTTTCTAATTAGTTTCCTATCCTATGAGAACCATTTAGGAAGGTTATTTTTGATGTAATATTGCACCTTAGCCTATTTAAAGGCTGATGCTTGCCTTTGGACGATTTTGGGATCAGTTTAATCATTAATAGAGTGTGAGATTTTATTCTCTTTGGTTCTTTGAAGAACTATTCGAACTTATCGGAGTATTCTGTGGCGTTCATCCCCGACTTATCAATCAACCCTTCCATAGTTGATTGTGGCGTCTTCACTATACCAAGGTTCTTACCTCTTTGTAGGTAATGGGTCAAGGTTCCACATTTCGAGCTTGACAAGGACACGTTTCCTGGAGGCCTTAGTTGAATACGGGTTTCATCACGGGTTGGTGAGGTTCATACCATACTTGGTATCGGGTTTCATCACGGTGTTGGCGAGGTTCGCATCATTCGGTCTCTCCCTTCCCATAATCAGCCCAATGCACGTTTATTCATCCATTTAGTGCTTCCTTGAACCGCTTGCCCAAAGTCCTATAATGGGACCTTCCGGAAGTGACAGATGGCCTCTTCTAGCTCCGGCCTTAAGCCGATGATTAGCACCTAGACGTGCATCAGACGGACTTGCCCTTGCTCTGATCTGTAGACAAAATGTCGTAACTTTTGCCAGAAATCACTTCATTGCTATCACGAAGATCATGGTCGACATCAAGTCATCCGAAATGTAACTTGCGTTTGAAACTTTGTGCGTTGACAGTAGGACGAACCACATCGACAAAAGTTATGAAACTGGGAACTACAATGGATAGAACACCAGAATTGAGCACATCGACACGTAACCAAGATCTGGGAGGAACCAAGACTTCGAAGTGAAGAAACTGCGCACCACGAGCATGACAAGTTTCGTATTGTTGAATGCCATGAAATAAACTTGATAACCTCAAAAGTTGTGCAAAAGCTTTCAAATCTGATAATGGGCAAATGTCCTCCCAAATGCTGAGTCATGGATGTTTTAGTCCGATCACATGGATTAGGCCTCGCTCTGCACGTGGGTTTATTTCAGTCTATCGCTTCCCATAATCAGCCCAATGCTCTTTTATTTATCCATTTAATGCTTCCTTGAATAGCTGTCCCAAACTCCTATAATGGGACCTTCCGGAAGTGACAAATGGTCTCTTCCTGCTCTGGCCTTAAGCCGATGATTAGCACCTGGACGTGCATCAGACGGACTTGCCCTTGCTCTGATCTGTAGAAAAAATGTTGTAACTTTTGCCAGAAATCACTTCATTGCTATCACGAAGATCATGGTCGACATCGTGTCATCCGAAATGTTACTGGCGTTTGAAGCTTTTTGCATTGATAGTAGGACGAACCACACCGACAAAAGCTATGAGACCGGGAACAACAATGGATAGGAAACCAGAATTGAGAGGACCAGGGTTTGAAGATTGACACGTAACCAAGATCTGGAAGGAACCAAGACTTTGAAGAGAAGAAACTGCGCACCACTAGCAAGACAAGTTTCGTATTGTTGAATGCCATGAGATAAACTCGGTAACTTTAAAAGTTGTGTAATAGCTTTCAAATCTGAAAATAGGCAAATGTCCTCCCAAATGCTGAGTAATGGATGTTTTAGTCGGGTCACATGGATTAGGCCTCGCTCTGCACGTGGGTTTATCTCGGTCTATCCCTTCCCATAATCAACCCAATGCTCTTTTATTTTTCTATTTAGTGCTTCCTTGAATCGTTTGCCCAAACTCCTATAATGGGACCTTACGGAAGTGACAAATGGTCTCTTCTAGGTCCGGCCTTAAGCCGATGATTAGCACCTGGACATGCATGAAACGGACTTGCCCTTGCTCTGATCTTTAGACAAAATGTCGTAGCTTTTACCAGAAATCACTTCATTGCTATCACGAAGATCATGGTCGACATCGTGTCATCCGAAATGTAGCTTGCGTTTGAGGCTTTTTGCGTTGACAGTAGGACGAACCACAACGACAAAAGCTATGAAACCGGGAACTACAGTGGATAGAACACCAGAATTGAGAAGACCAGTGTTGGAAGATTGACACGTGACCAAGATATGGAAGAAACCAAGACTTCGAAGTGAAGAAACTGCGCACCACTAGCATGACAAGTTTCGTACTGTTGAATGCCATGAGATAAACTCAATAACGTCAAAAGTTGTGTAAAAGCTTTCAAATCTGATAATGGGCAAATGTGGTCCCAAATGCCGAGTCATGGATGTTTTAGTCCGATCACATGGTTTAGGCCTCGCTCTGCACGTGGGCTTATCTCGGTCTCTCCCTTCCAATAATCAGCCCAATGCTCTTTTATTAAACCATTTAGTGCTTCCTGGAATCGCTTGCCCAAAGTCCTATAGCGGGATCTTTCGGAAGTGACAAATGTTCTCTTCTTACTCCAACCTCAATCCGATGATTAGCACCTGGAAGTGCATCAGACGGACTTGCCCTGGCTCTAATCTGTAGACAAAATGTCGTAACCTTTGTGAGAAATCACTTCATTGCTATCACGAAGATCATCGTCGACATCAAGTTATCTGAAATGTAACTTGCATTTGAAACTTTGTGCGTTGACAGTAGGACGAACCACACCAACAAAAGCTATGAAACCGGGAACAACAATGGATTGAACACCAGAATTGAGAAGACCGGTGTCACGACCCGAATCAAGCCGTGACTTGATTCGTGGCCATGACCAATCATGATCGATCAAATAAGGTTGTGTAAGAGTGTGACTCGTTTAAAACACTGTAGTGCACCGAATTAACCCTATTCCTTTCATGCCCGATTAAAACAACTCGTACTTGATCATTCAGAGCATACTATACCATAAGAAACTCAATTGTTATTACAACTCTTTTACTTGCATTTACATGTGTACAAGACTTGAAGTTAAGTCCATATTATGTCCTACATCCTATGTAGACCCTTGAAGAGACTTATCCAAAAGGATCACCATGGCTGACCACTATATGTACCCTCTATCCAAACGAACGACTTCAAAAACACTTCTAGGTATATCCACCGCTCCTAGTCCCAAACTTCAACTCTTATGATCTGAGATGTTAAAATCAAAGGGTGAGCTTGCATTGCTCAGTAAGTTGATAATGCATAGTTCAAACATTAAAATCCATCAACTACAATGAAAGCTATTCGGTACAATCATTTCAATTTACAATAGAAGCAACATTCAACCACCAGGAAGTATTCATACTTACTTGTAGACACCATATAGGTTTGCACAGGCAACAATATAACTTGATTATGCAAGATCATATAATTTAGTGGAACCATGAGTGAGTGCAATATTCAACAGCTATCTAATGACCTATTAGCTTTGTGGATGCATGCACGTAACCGACTGGCCAGTGGACCCTTCCGGGTAATCGTAAACATTGCCAACCGATCAGTGGTCCATTCATCCCTTCCGGGATCATATCATCATGTTCCTCACGGGAACCTTCCGTATCATCTTTCTTATAACGTATACCAGCTGATCAGTGGTCATTCGTCCCTTCTGGGACATCCCTCTTGAGGGATATTTGTATCATTTGTCCCTTGCGGGATATGCATATGCTTGCATGCTATGTATGCTTCAATCACTTAGGCACTTATATAGCCCCATCATGTAGCATATTCATGTTGCACATTCATGTCAATTAAATATATCCCACTCTTGTGGGAATCAAAGAAATGTCAGCAATATGCCTCATTCACATAACCATCCAAAATGGATCATCATCTTCAGCAAGCTTAATGGAGCTTAATCACAGTTCATAAGAATAATTAAACCTGTCTCATCATACTAATCCAGCTTATGACCACCTAAGCCATCTCATAAACCTCTACAACATAGTAATCAAATGTTGCTAATCAAGCTTGGTACTTTCTAGTTACACCAATTAAACCTTAACACAGCAACAAAGCATACAATATCATGCTAATCATGCTTAATTAAACTTAATTATGCTCATTAACCTCTAATCACAATAACTTAAACATGGCAGATTAGCAAACATCATTGATCAATTAACTAAATCACACACATTAAAATATTCATCACATCATTCTAATGATGCTGAAAACATGTTCAAATACATCTCTAGAATACCATTGATCCTTCAATCAATAGCAATACTGCTATACCAATTCAAAGAAGTAAATAACTGACATATATAAACTAATCACCACCTACTTAAGCTAACAATGATCTTAGCTAACATCAATAAACATCAAAGCTAATGAATATTGATGTTTAAACTGTGGAAAACCAACTTACATGCAAGGCTTTCAGATCTCTTCTTCCACCTGCAATCTCTCTCTCTCTCTCTCTCTATATTGTTTGCTTCCATGGCTGCAAATGGTGATTAAGGTGAGCTATATTTGTCTGAGGAAGGAGAGCTAGCTGAGTCATAGGACAGGTGTCACCACACCCTTACACAACTCTTTTTTGACTTTTTGCTAATTCTTTCCCCAAATACTTTCTGCCACTTCCCTAAATATATCATTATCCAATTCACAAATTCGTCCAAAGCAGAGCTGGGCTGGAAATGGGCTTCACTTTGGGCCTAAATCCAAGTAATTATATCAGACTTCATAGCCCAATCCAAATTCATCATAGGCCTTTAGATGTTTTATGTAATCTTGGCCAATTTGTATGCCTAATTCAATAATCTAATTCCCTTTGATCTTCAATTATGGTTAAGCTCAAAACAAGATATGTTGTAAGATCAAGATGTGTCTAAGCCCAATCTAAGAGGTGAATATGCAAAAGAGTATTTAGATCCAATTCAGGTTATAAGATAAGCAATGTAGCTTTTAGATCTAATCTAGGCGCACTAGCAAGTCGAGTTATAAAATGTACCCCTGTTAAATCCATCTAGGCATATTGGTATTGGGTTATCACATTCTACCCCCCTTAAGAAAATTTCGTCCTCGAAATTTGACGTACCTCACTCAACAAATAGATGGGGGTACCGATTCTTCATATCCTCCTCACGTTCCCAGGTGGCTTCGTCAATATCATGGTGTTGCCACTGAACTTTGACCATTGGAATTACCTTCGACCTAAGCTCTTGTTCCTTCCGATCCAGAATTTGAATAGGCTTCTCTTCATATGAGATATCCTCTTTGAGCTGTATTGGTTCAAAATCAATCACATGCGATGGATCTGGTTCATACTTCCTTAACATTGATGCGTGGAACACATTCTGCACATTCGCCAACTTAGGAGGTAATGCCAGCCGATAAGCAACAGCTCCGACTTTCTCGAGTATTTCAAACGGACCAATGTACCGTGGACTCAGCTTTCCTTTCTTGCCGAACCTCATAACACCCTTTGATGGAGATATCTTCAAGAATACATGATCACCTTCCTTAAATTCAAGTGGTCTTCTCCGATTGTCAGCATAACTCTTCTGTCTGCTTTGCGCTGTTCGTAGTCTTTCTCGAATGAGCTTGATTTTGTCATTTGTGATCTGAATCAACTCCGGGCCTGTTAGTTTCCGCTCACCAGCCTCTTCCCAACAAATTGGTGACCGACACTTCCTTCCATATAATGCTTCATATGGTGCCATCCCAATACTACTCTGATAGCTGTTATTATATGCAAACTCCACTAGAAATATATGATTATCCCAGCTACCACCGAGGTCCATAACACAAGCACGGAGCATATCTTCGAGGGTCTGAATAGTCTTCTCTGATTGACCATCTGTTTGAGGATGAAAGGCAGAGCTGAATTGCAATTTAGTTCCTAATGCTTGTTGCAAAGCCTTCCAGAAATGTGATGTAAAGCGAGAATCCCGATCGGATGTGATTGTGATGGGCACTCCATGCAGTCGAACAATCTCTTCAATATAGATCTTTGCAAGCTTGTCTAAAGTATAATCCACTCTGACAGGAAGGAAATGAGCAGATTTCGTCAGTCGATCAACAACAACCCATATTGCATTATGGCCCTTTGCAGTCCTCGGTAATCCTTGAACAAAGTCCATCGTCACATCCTCCCATTTCCATTGAGGGATTGGCAGTGGCTGCAAAGTACCTCCAGGTCTCTGGTGCTCTGCTTTAACCTGTTGACAAACCAAGCATTTTGATACAAACTCAGCAATATCCTTCTTCATACCACTCCACCAGTAATGTTCCCGAAGATTACGATACATTTTTGTGCTGCCAGGGTGAACACTATAAGGAGTTCGATGTGCTTCTTCCAAAATACATCTTCGGATGTCAATATCATTCGGGACGCAGAGCCTTCCCCTGAACCGCAATATACCATCCTCAAGAACATGAAAATCAAGATTCTTTTCCCTATTCTTAGTATCTTGGAGTGCCAATAATTGAGTGTCATTCTGTTGTGCTTGCTTAATTCTATGGAGCAATAATGGTTCAATCTTCATTGTAGCTAGAATCACATTGCTACTCTTCACAAGAAATTTGAATTCTGAATCCCTTACTTCTTCAAAGAGCATCCATTCTTTAATCATCAAAGAAGCTAG
This sequence comes from Lagerstroemia speciosa, assembly GCA_037672795.1. Lineage (NCBI taxonomy): Eukaryota > Viridiplantae > Streptophyta > Magnoliopsida > Myrtales > Lythraceae > Lagerstroemia > Lagerstroemia speciosa. The sequence continues at coordinate 8,664,552 of CM075291.1, forward strand.
AGAAGCTGACTTCCTACTCAATGCATCGGCAACAATATTGGCCTTACCTGGATGGTATAAAATGGCGCAGTCGTAGTCCTTCAAGAGATCCAACCATCGTCGTTGTCTCATATTCAGCTCCTTTTGTGAAAATAAGTACTTCAAGCTCTTGTGATCAGTATATATATCAAACTTCTCCCCATAAAGATAATGCCTCCATATTTTCAATGCAAAGATGATGGCAGCAAGTTCAAGATCATGAGTCGGATATCGCTGTTCATATTCCTTCAATTGTCTAGATGCATAAGCAACCACTCCTTCATTCTGCATTAGAACACAACCCAAGCCCTTATGTGAAGCATCAGTATAGATCACATATCCTCCAGAACCAGATGGAATGATTAAAATCGGTGCAGTTGTTAATCGCCTCTTCAACTCTTGAAAACTCATCTCGCATTCATCTGGCCAGCTAAACTTAGCACCTTTCCGTAGAAGTCTTGTAAGCGGAGTAGCAATGCGAGAAAATCCCTCCACAAACCTTCTATAGTACCCTGCAAGTCCCAAGAAGCTTCGAACCTCAGTCACATTGGTCGGCCTTTCCCAATTGATTATAGCTTCTATTTTGGATGGATCAACGCATATGCCTTCCTTGGTAATGACATGTCCCAAGAATACAACCCTGTCAAGCCAGAACTCACACTTGCTGAACTTGGCATACAATTGGTGCTCTCTAAGTTTCTGCAAAATAATTCTCAAGTGTTCTTCGTGTTCTGCACGACTCTTAGAATAGATCAAGATATCATCAATGAAGACAATCACAAATTTGTCTAAGAAAGGCTTGAAAGTTCTATTCATGAGATCCATAAAGGCTGCTGGTGCATTAGTCAAACCAAACGGCATAACAAGAAACTCATAATGGCCATATCGTGTCCTGAATGCCGTCTTAGGAACATCATCTCTACTGACTTTGAGCTGGTGATACCCTGATCTAAGATCAATTTTGGAGAAAACCTCAGCCCCTTGTAATTGGTCGAACAGATCATCAATTCTAGGCAATGGATACTTGTTCTTCACTGTTACTCTATTCAATTGCCTGTAATCTATGCATAGTCTCAAGGATCCATCCTTCTTCTTTACAAACAATACTGGAGCACCCCATGGAGATACACTAGGCTGAATAAAACCCTTCTCCAAAAGTTCTTGCAATTGCTCTTTTAATTCCTTCAGTTCTACAGGAGCCATTCGATAAGGAGTCTTCGAAATAGGAGTTGTTCCAGGAAGTAACTCAATAGAGAACTCAATTTCCCTATCAGGGGGTAGGCCTGGTAATTCTTCTGGGAATACATCTGGGAATTCTCTAGTGATAGGAACATCATCTATGCTTACCCTTTCCTTTTTATCCTCTATTACATAGGCAAGGAAACCCTCACACCCCTTGCTAAGTAATTTGTTAGCTTTAATGTATGAAATCAAAGAGCAAGCACCAGACTCCCTATTTCCCACAAAATAAAATATAGGCTGATTGGGAATAGTAAATGTAACTACTTTCTTGTTGCAATCTAGGCAAGCATGATAAGTAGAAAGCCAATCCATGCCTAGAATCACATCAAAGTCACTCATTGGTAAAACAATCAAATCAGCATCCAAGTTCCTATCACCCAATTGGATAATGCATGATTTGTAAACCATATCAGAAATCAGGGGATCTCCAGCAGGAGTGGACACTACTAACTGGTATCCCAACGGTTCCGGGTTGGTCTTCAAATGGCGTGCAAAATGGGGAGAGACGAAGGAATGTGTAGAACCTGAATCCACCAAGATATAAGCCATATTACCACATATCGGGAGGTTACCTGTAATGACAGAGTTTGAGGCTTTAGCATCACTCTCCGTAAGAGCATAAACCCTTCCCTGTACATTCGGCTTTGGTGCCCTCGCTCCCGAGTTAGTTGGATTCTGCTGTTGCATCTGGGGACAATCTTTGATCTTGTGATCAGTTCTTCCACATCTGAAACATGCTCCCGATCCTGCACGACAGGGTGGCCGGTGGGCTTTTCCACATTTATCACATTGGTTGTAATTCTGTTGAGGTTGCCCTTTTTGTATTGGAGCCTTCTCCTTAGACCTCTTAAAATCATAAGTTCTAGGCTTCAACTGTTGAGAATAAGAAGAAGAACCTCTCTCTTTGTTTTTCTGCCCTTGCTCTGAATGATATTCGACTATGTCTTTCTCCACCAATTGAGCCCTTTCATAGACATCATCATATACTCGTAACTTCAGCGCAGCAAGTCTACTCCTAATGGCAGGCCTCAATCCCCTCTCAAACTTCTTAGCTCTCTCACATTCATCAGCAATGAGTTGAGGTGCAAACCTGGATAATTCTGCAAAACGAGCTTCATATTGATCCACAGTCATATTGCCTTGCTCTAGCTTCAGGAAATCGATAACCTTTTGATCCCGCGCACAATCAGAAAAGTATTTCCCGAGGAAGACCTCAACAAATCTCCTCCAGGTAATAGTGATGCGAACCTCGCCAACAACGTGATGAGACCCAATATCAAGTATGATAAGAACCTCACCAACACGTGACGAAACCCGTATACGACTAAGGTCTCCAAGGAACGTGTCCTTGTCAAGCTCAGATGGTGGAACCTTGACCCATTACCTATAAAGAGGTAAGAACCTTGGTATAGTGAAGACGCCACAATCAACTATGGAAGGGTTGATTGATAAGTCGGGGATGAACGCCACGGAATACTCCGATAAGTTCGAATAGTTCTTCAAAGAACCAAAGAGAATAAAATCTCACACTTCATTAATGAATAAAACTGATCTAAATTCGTCCAAAGGCAAGCACCAGCCTTTAAATAGGCCAAAGTGCAATATTACATCAAAAAATAACCTTCCTAAATGGTTCTCATAGGATAGGAAACTAATTAGAAAGCAAATCTAAGTGCTATCCCAGAGAAATTACAAAATATTAACAATATCTTCAGAACTAAATAAAGGGGAAGGAAATATATTCTATTTGCTAAAAGAGGAAAGTGATATATTCTTGTAGATAACTTCAATATATCAGCATTAACTTGTGTTTCTCTTGCCTCTTTAGTTCTCTCAACTTCCTTTCTTGATGATATTTTTCCTCATTATATCTAGCTGAGATATATTTCTTCAAATACTTTCCCTCTTGACATCAACTGAAATATATTTCTTGAAGTACGTTCACTGTTGACATTCAGCTGAAATATGTGGCCTTCATCATTTGTCCATTTTTGAAATATTATGGATAATGTTGAGTCATTGAGCTTGCTTGTCACTTGTATGCATATCCATATCTGCTTCTTCGTCGTGCAGGAGCTTCTCATCATCGGATCATGACAGACTTTGATTGTAGCCATCGATCTCGTATCATGGATCACATCAAATAGTGTGACCACCAGCCATAAGTCTCGGCTTCGTTGCTCTCCACCAATGTTCGGCATTGCCTTCAAGCATAAACTCAGCAAAAATGATCATATCCTCTTCACAACAGGTCAAGGCTGTAAATATCTTCTCTAGCTTGTTAATCCAACTCTCAGCTTCGGCCAGATCACCGGTCCCTTGAAATCTAGGAGGATTAAGTTTCATAAACTGTTCCACAGCACATCTCTTGACAGCCTCAGCATGTTCACCTCGAGCAGCATTATCCCGGTCATGTTGAGCCATTTGAGCCCTCATAATGTCCGTCATTTGATCCAAAGCATGAAAAATACCCTCCAATCGAGGATCTGGACTCCTGCTGTTTCCCCTCATTCTGGTATACCTTAAATGCAAGCAAAATGCACATACATTGAATAAATCATTCAAACATCAACCCTAGACTCTTGACACAACTAGACAAGTTTACAATCATTTTTATAGCCTATTGCTCTGATACCATAAATGTCACGACCCGAATCAAGCCGTGACTTGATTCGTGGCCATGACCAATCATGATCGATCAAATAAGGTTGTGTAAGAGTGTGACTCATTTAAAACACTGTAGTGCACCGAATTAACCCTATTCCTTTCATGCCCGATTAAAACAACTCGTACTTGATCATTCAGAGCATACTATACCATAAGAAACTCAATTGTTATTACAACTCTTTTACTTGCATTTACATGTGTACAAGACTTGAAGTTAAGTCCATATTATGTCCTACATCCTATGTAGACCCTTGAAGAGACTTATCCAAAAGGATCACCATGGCTGACCACTATATGTACCCTCTATCCAAACGAACGACTTCAAAAACACTTCTAGGTATATCCACCGCTCCTAGTCCCAAACTTCAACTCTTATGATCTGAGATGTTAAAATCAAAGGGTGAGCTTGCATTGCTCAGTAAGTTGATAATCCATAGTTCGAACATTAAAATCCATCAACTACAATGAAAGCTATTCGGTACAATCATTTCAATTTACAATAGAAGCAACATTCAACCACCAGGAAGTATTCATACTTACTTGTAGACACCATATAGGTTTGCACAGGCAACAATATAACTTGATTATGCAAGATCATATAATTTAGTGGAACCATGAGTGAGTGCAATATTCAACAGCTATCTAATGACCTATTAGCTTTGTGGATGCATGCACGTAACCGACTGGCCAGTGGACCCTTCCGGGTAATCGTAAACATTGCCAACCGATCAGTCGTCCATTCATCCCTTCCGGGATCATATCATCATGTTCCTCACGGGAACCTTCCGGATAATCTTTCTTATAACGTATACCAGCTGATCAGTGGTCATTCGTCCCTTCTGGGACATCCCTCTTGAGGGATATTTGTATCATTTGTCCCTTGCGGGATATGCATATGCTTGCATGCTATGTATGCTTCAATCACTTAGGCACTTATATAGCCCCATCATGTAGCATATTCATGTTGCACATTCATGTCAATTAAATATATCCCACTCTTGTGGGAATCAAAGAAATGTCAGCAATATGCCTCATTCACATAACCATCCAAAATGGATCATCATCTTCAGCAAGCTTAATGGAGCTTAATCACAGTTCATAAGAATAATTAAACCTGTCTCATCATACTAATCCAGCTTATGACCACCTAAGCCATCTCATAAACCTCTACAACATAGTAATCAAATGTTGCTAATCAAGCTTGGTACTTTCTAGTTACACCAATTAAACCTTAACACAGCAACAAAGCATACAATATCATGCTAATCATGCTTAATTAAACTTAATTATTCTCATTAACCTCTAATCACAATAACTTAAACATGGCAGATTAGCAAACATCATTGATCAATTAACTAAATCACACACATTAAAATATTCATCACATCATTCTAATGATGCTGAAAACATGTTCAAATACATCTCTAGAATACCATTGATCCTTCAATCAATAGCAATCCTGCTATACCAATTCAAAGAAGTAAATAACTGACTTATATAAACTAATCACCACCTACTTAAGCTAACAATGATCTTAGCTAACATCAATAAACATCAAAGCTAATGAATATTGATGTTTAAACTGTGGAAAACCAACTTACATGCAAGGCTTTCAGATCTCTTCTTCCACCTGCAATCTCTCTCTCTCTCTCTCTCTATATTGTTTGCTCCCATGGCTGCAAATGGTGATTAAGGTGAGCTATATTTGTCTGAGGAAGGAGAGCTAGCTGAGTCATAGGACAGGTGTCACCACACCCTTACACAACTCTTTTTTGACTTTTTGCTAATTCTTTCCCCAAATACTTTCTGCCACTTCCCTAAATATATCATTATCCAATTCACAAATTCGTCCAAAGCAGAGCTGGGCTGGAAATGGGCTTCACTTTGGGCCTAAATCCAAGTAATTATATCAGACTTCATAGCCCAATCCAAATTCATCATAGGCCTTTAGATGTTTTATGTAATCTTGGCCAATTTGTATGCCTAATTCAATAATCTAATTCCCTTTGATCTTCAATTATGGTTAAGCTCAAAACAAGATATGTTGTAAGATCAAGATGTGTCTAAGCCCAATCTAAGAAGTGAATATGCAAAAGAGTATTTAGATCCAATTCAGGTTATAAGATAAGCAATGTAGCTTTTAGATCTAATCTAGGCGCACTAGCAAGTCGAGTTATAAAATATACCCCTGTTAAATCCATCTAGGCATATTGGTATTGGGTTATCACAACCGGGGTTTGAAGATTGACACGTAGCCAAGATCTAGAAGGAACCAAGAATTCGATCTGAAGAAACTCCGCACCACGATCATGACAAGTTTCCTATTATTGAACGCCTTGAGATAAACTCGATAACTTCAAAAGTTGTGTAAAGGCTTTCAAATCTGATAATGGGCAAATGTCCTCCCAAATGCTGAGTCATGGATGTTTTAGTCCGATCACATGGATTAGGCCTCGCTCTGCACGTGGGTTTATCTCAGTCTATCGCTTCCCATAATCAGCCCAATACTCTTTTATTTATCCATTTAATGCTTCCTTGAATAGCTGTCCCAAACTCCTATAATGGGACCTTCCGGAAGTGACAAATGGTCTCTTCCTGCTCTGGCCTTAAGCCGATGATTAGCACCTGGACGTGCATCAGACGGACTTGCCCTTGCTCTGATCTGTAGAAAAAATGTTGTAACTTTTGCCAGAAATCACTTCATTGCTATCACGAAGATCATGGTCGACATCGTGTCATCCGAAATGTTACTGGTGTTTGAAGCTTTTTGCATTGATAGTAGGACGAACCACACCGACAAAAGCTATGAGACCGGGAACAACAATGGATAGGAAACCAGAATTGAGAGGACCAGGGTTTGAAGATGATGTGAACCTTACCAACATGTGGCAAAACCCGACAACAATATATGGAAGAGAACCCCGAGATCTGCAAAGAACAAGTTCCGAAGGCGAGCTTTGACCCACTACCTAGCGAGATAGGAACCAAAGCTACGGTTTGGAAAGGACGCCACACCCCGAGGATCGAAGTGATAAGTCCGGTTGTAGAACGCCACAAGAAACCTTGATAAGTTCTACGAGTCTTCTCAAGAACCAAGAAGAGCAAATTCCTCACAGAATTATGTATTGAATAACAAAAGAAGTCTGAAAATTCGTCCATCCTCAGCCTTGACCTATAAATAGGCCACAATTACAAGATATGCGAAATATTGTATCTCCAGATTGCCTCCTATGTAATAGGCAACAAAAATATTCTAACTATTCTTTAGGAAACAATGAAATATTACCCTAATATTCTGACTTAGAAAGGTAATATATTACTTAGCCATGTAATATTCTTCTTTGACCAGAATTATTCAACTTTGACTGGAATCTTCGAGAACTTCAATAATGTTGACATATGTTGCTGGCACATGTGGACTTGCTTCAGCATGCTTCATTGAGTTCGCCTGAGTCCAAATTCTCCGAACTAGCCCGTTCAGATCTTCTCTAAGCTTCTTGGCCCGTGTCCTCATAATTGGCCCGTTAGGAACTCTAATAGGATCTCTTGTACCATTCTCTTGATTTGCATCATTCTCCCCCTCTTTTAAAGGATTTGTCCTCAAATCTTCATCTGCATTAAACGGAGATAGATCAGAGACATTAAAACTTGCATTGACACCATACTCACCTGGTAAATCCAACTTGTAGGCATTATCATTTATTCGCTCTAGCACTTGGAAAGGTCCGTCGCCCCTTGGAAGGAGTTTTGAACGTCGTCTTTCGGGAAACCGTTCCTTCCTCATGTGCAACCACACCCAATCTCCAGGTTCAAACACCACTTGCTTACGTCCCTTGTTTGCTTGTTTGATATATTGCTCAGTCCTCCTTTCTATGTTCAAGCGTGCCTTCTCATGGATTTGCTTTACAAATTCAGCTTTCTTCTTTCCATCTAAGTTAGCACGTTCACTCAAAGGTAAAGGAGATAAATCCAAGGGTGTTAGTGGATTAAAACCATAAACAATCTCAAATGGTGAAAACTTGGTTGCAGAATGAACGCTCCTATTGTACGCAAATTCGACATGTGGCAAACAATCTTCCCATGATTTCAAATTCTTCTTAATAATAGCACGTAATAAAGTAGATAAAGTCCTATTCATTACTTCGGTTTGACCATCAGTTTGTGGGTGACAAGTTGTAGAGTATAATAATTTGGTGCCTAACCTTCCCCACAATGTCTTCCAAAAGTAACTCAAGAACTTTGTATCTCTATCGGAAACAATGCTTCTAGGCATGCCATGCAATCTAACAATCTCCTTGAAAAATAGATCAGCTATATGAGATGCATCATCAGTTTTATGACATGCAATGAAATGTGCCATTTTAGAGAATCTATCAACAACCACAAAGATTGAGTCTCTTCCCCTCTTAGACCTAGGTAACCCTAAAACAAAGTCCATGGAAATGTCAACCCAAGGCTCTCTAGGAATAGGCAATGGTGTATATAATCCATGTGGCTGTAACTTAGATTTAGATTGTCTACATGTAATGCACTTTTCACAAATCCTCTCAGCATCCCGTTTCATATGGGGCCAAAAAAAATGATCATGCAACATAGCCAATGTTTTAGCTACCCCAAAATGACCCATCAGACCACCACCATGTGCTTCCCTAACTAGTAACTCACGCAAAGAAGAATGGGGAATGCAAAGCTTATTTTCTCGAAATAGAAACCCATCAAGCAAGTAATACTTGTCATGAGATCTTTTTGTGCATTCTTTAAACACATCACCAAAATCAGAATCTAATGCATACAAATCCTTAATGTACTCAAAACCAAGCAACTTAGCATCAAGTGTGGAAAGTAGAGCATACCTTCGAGATAGTGCATCCGCAACTATATTTTCCTTACCTTGCTTGTATTTGATCACGTATGGAAATGTCTCGATGAACTCCACCCACTTAGCATGACGTTTGTTCAGCTTGTGCTGCCCCTTCAAGTGCTTCAATGATTCATGATCTGTGTGGATCACAAATTCTTTTGGCCAAAGGTAATGTTGCCAGGTCCTTAATGTCCGAACTAATGCATACATTTCCTTATCATATGTTGCATAGTTTAGGGCTGCTCCACTTAGCTTTTCGCTAAAATATGCAATTGGTCTTCCTTCCTGCATTAAAACTCCACCAACTCCAATACCTGAAGCATCACACTCAATTTCAAAAGTTTTAGTAAAGTTAGGTAAAGCAAGTAAAGGTGCATTTGTTAACTTCTCCTTAATCACTTTGAATGCCCTTTCTTGTTCCTCTCCCCACCTAAATGGAGCATTCTTCTTGATCACTTCAGTTAAAGGTGTAGCAAGACTACTAAAATTCTGAACAAAACGTCGATAAAAACTAGCTAACCCATGGAAACTTCTTACCTGACCAATAGATGTAGGAGTTGGCCAATCTTGAATTGCTTTCACCATTTCATGGTCAACTTGAATACCTTGGGCACTCACAACAAATCCAAGAAACACAAGCTTATCCGTGCAAAACATACATTTCTTCAGATTTGCGTACAACTTTTCTTTCCTTAAAATATCTAAAACAAGTTTTAAATGTTCCACATGGTCATTCAAATTTTTGCTATAAATCAGAATATCATCAAAGTAGACAACCACAAATTGTCCAATGTAAGCACGCAAAACATGGTTCATAAGTCTCATGAAAGTGCTCGGTGCATTAGTTAATCCAAAAGGCATAACTGACCATTCATATAATCCATGTTTTGTTTTGAATGCAGTTTTCCACTCATCACCTTCTTTCATCCTAATTTGATGATATCCACTCTTAAGATCAATCTTAGTAAAAACACAAGAACCATGCAATTCATCAAGCATATCATCTAGTCTAGGGATGGGATGTCGATACTTTACCGTGATATTGTTGATTGCACGACAATCAACACACATCCTCCATGTCCTGTCCTTCTTAGGTACTAGCAGCACCGGAACCGCACAAGGACTCATGCTTTCTCGTACATACCCCTTTTCCAGCAACTCACCTACTTGCCTTTGAAGTTCCTTTGTTTCCTCGGGATTACTCTGGTAGGCTGGTCGGTTTGGGATTGATGCACCGGGTATGAAGTCAATTTGATGCTCAATTCCTCGAATTGGGGGTAAACCTGAAGGCAACTCCTCAGGAAACACATCATCGAACTCCTGCAAAAGGGAAATAACATTGCTCGGCAAGGAACCGACAAGATCATTAATGTTTAAAAGGACCTCCTTGTACATAAGTACTATAAGGGGTTGATCAGAAAATAATACTCTCTTGATCTCTCTTTTCTTTGCAATGAAACTTAATTTTTCCTCTCTTGCTCTCCCTTTGGCTGAAACTCTCTCTTCTTCTCTTTCACTCTTTTTCTTATCCTTTCCTCTTTCTTTTTCTTCTCTCATACTTTCTTTTCTCTCAATTTCAGATTTTGTCCTTATTTTCTTTTCACTTGCTCTTTTCAGCTTCATTTGATCATCAAGAACTTGTTTTGGAGTTAATGGCATAAGAGCTATGGGCTGCTTATTCATTACAAAGGAGTACCTATTGGTAAAACCATCATGTGTAGCCCTCCGATCATATTGCCATGGCCTTCCCAATAGTATATGGCATGCATGCATGGGAACTACATCACAAAGCACCTCATCCACATATTTTCCAATAGAAAAAGCAACCAGAGCTTGCCTTGTCACCTTGATGTCTCCACTATCATTTAACCATTGGAGTCGATAAGGTCGTGGATGCTTCAAGGTGGGTAATGCCAATTTCTCCACCAATTCTGTGCTAGCCACGTTGGTGCAACTCCCTCCATCAATTATGACGCTGCACACTTTGTTGTTCACAAAGCATCGAGTATGGAACAAGTTCTCTCTTTGATTATTTTCTTCCTCCTTAACCTGCATGTTGAGAGCTCGTCTTGCCACCAATATCTCTCCTTCAACAGCATACTGCCCATCATAAGCATCTTCTAAGGGTGGCATGTCGGGATCGTCTTCTTCATCTTCCGACTCTAGCTCTCCTTGGGCATTTATAATCATCACCCTCTTGTTTGGGCATTGGTTAGCCATGTGTCCCCTGCCTTGGCATTTAAAACACTTAATATCACGATTCCGAGTAGTAGAGATATCAGTTGTACCTTGGGAATCGCTGCTGGTGTTTCCCGACTTAGGCTCAGTTTTAGTCTTAAGAGTTGAAGATGTCTGTGGCTTTTCTTCCTTCTTTGAGGAGCTCAGCTTCCAAAGATTAGACCCCAGTTGGGACCTGATCGTGTGCCTCCTCTCCTGAGTTGTTGTTCCACTTTCATTGCCATGTGCACCATCTCTTCCAACTCTACATAATGATGCATTTCTACTCTATCATGAATTTCTCGGTTCAAGCCAAACAAAAATCTGGCCATAGTGGCTTCTCGATCTTCCTCCACATTGGCTCGTATCATTGTAATCTCCATCTCCTTAAAATAATCTTCAACACTTCGACTCCCTTGTCTAAGAGATTGCAACCTTTTATGCAACTCTCGGTAATAGTAGCTTGGAATGAACCGCTTCCTCATCACCGATTTCATGTCCTCCCATGTTTCAATGGGATGTTCTCTATTCCGTCTCCTGCTCAAAACAAGCTGGTCCCACCATGTAATAGCATAATCAGAAAACTCAATGACAGCAAGTTTTACCTTCTTTGCTTCGGAATAGTTGTGGCAATCAAATATGAACTCCATCTTCTTCTCCCACTCAAGATATGCTTCTGGATCAGATTTGCCTTGGAAAGATGGAATCTTCATCTTGATGCTACCCAAATTATTATCTTCTCGATTCCTAACTTCTCCATTCCGATGCCCAAACCTGCCTCGTCGCTTGTTCGGTTCTTCTAACTCCTCATCATCCTCGTTGTCTCCCCATGGAACATGTTGCCCATGCCCCCTATTGTTGTGGCTGTGATGCGGCTCACTCGATACTCTGTCTTCCACCTGATCCAACCTATTTTGAATTGGCTCCAATTCAAGTAGCATTATCCGTCTCATCTCCCCCAACAATGCTTCCAGTTGAAGATTTGGGATGGTACGTTGTTGAATCTCTTCGGATGGATCTCTGTCTCGATGTTGAGCCATGTATAGATTCTGCAACTAGGTTAGTATGAATATAGAAGGAAAAAGGACCTCACCTCACTCCCTCACGTGTTTCACTCAAAAGATGATTCACTCAATTCACTTGTGTTTCTCTCAAGTATTCGGCTTTTACCCTCTAATATGCTCACCACTCTGGCCTTTTTTCACTCTTGTTGCCTTCTTTAGTTCTTAATCGGACTCAAGGAACAACCAAGAAACTTGCAGCAATTCAAGTAGGAATCCAACCAAAACAAATCACAAGGATCCTTAGGGTGAAGAGTCAAGGAAATAGATGAGTATGAATTTTAAACATAAGAATGATGGAAAAGGAATGATTCTGAGCAAGAAAACTAGGTGGATTTATGATTGATAAGTTGATGCTAAGACAGTATGATATCTTCTTCACTTCCCTTGATTTTTTTTTTCTTCCTACTTTTGGTTTCTGTATTTCTTTCTTTTTTTTTTTGCTTTTGCTGTTGATTTTTTTTTTTTTTTTTTTTGCACGAATTTTTTTTCTTTTTTTTTTTTCTTTTTTTTTTTTTTTTTTTTGCAAGCAAACTCAAGAACGAACTAAGAAAAGAAAGGATAGATTTCAACAAGAACGAAAAAGAAAATAATGAAAAAGGATAGATGAAACTTGTCTTAGAACCAAAGCTCTGATACCAACTGATGTGAACCTTACCAACATGTGGCAAAACCCGACAACAATATATGGAAGAGAACCCCAAGATCTGCAAAGAACAAGTTCCGAAGGCGAGCTTTGACCCACTACCTAGCGAGATAGGAACCAAAGCTACGGTTTGGAAAGGACGCCACACCCCGAGGATCGAAGTGATAAGTCCGGTTGTAGAACGCCACAAGAAACCTTGATAAGTTCTACGAGTCTTCTCAAGAACCAAGAAGAGCAAATTCCTCACAGAATTATGTATTGAATAACAAAAGAAGTCTGAAAATTCGTCCATCCTCAGCCTTGACCTATAAATAGGCCACAATTACAAGATATGCGAAATATTGTATCTCCAGATTGCCTCCTATGTAATAGGCAACAAAAATATTCTAACTATTCTTTAGGAAACAATGAAATATTACCCTAATATTCTGACTTAGAAAGGTAATATATTACTTAGCCATGTAATATTCTTCTTTGACCAGAATTATTCAACTTTGACTGGAATCTTCGAGAACTTCAATAATGTTGACATATGTTGCTGGCACATGTGGACTTGCTTCAGCATGCTTCATTGAGTTCGCCTGAGTCCAAATTCTCCGAACTAGCCCGTTCAGATCTTCTCTAAGCTTCTTGGCCCGTGTCCTCATAATTGGCCCGTTAGGAACTCTAATAGGATCTCTTGTACCATTCTCTTGATTTGCATCAGAAGATTGACACGTAACCAAGATCTGGAAGGAACCAAGACTTTGAAGAGAAGAAACTGCGCACCACTAGCAAGACAAGTTTCGTATTGTTGAATGCCATGAGATAAACTCGGTAACTTTAAAAGTTGTGTAAAAGCTTTCAAATCTGAAAATAGGCAAATGTCCTCCCAAATGCTGAGTAATGGATGTTTTAGTCGGGTCACATGGATTAGGCCTCGCTCTGCACGTGGGTTTATCTCGGTCTATCCCTTCCCATAATCAACCCAATGCTCTTTTATTTTTCCATTTAGTGCTTCCTTGAATCGTTTGCCCAAACTCCTATAATGGGACCTTACGGAAGTGACAAATGGTCTCTTCTAGGTCCGGCCTTAAGCCGATGATTAGCACCTGGACATGCATGAAACGGACTTGCCCTTGCTCTGATCTTTAGACAAAATGTCGTAGCTTTTACCAGAAATCACTTCATTGCTATCACGAAGATCATGGTCGACATCGTGTCATCCGAAATGTAGCTTGCGTTTGAGGCTTTTTGCGTTGACAGTAGGACGAACCACAACGACAAAAGCTATGAAACCGGGAACTACAGTGGATAGAACACCAGAATTGAGAAGACCAGTGTTTGAAGATTGACACGTAACCAAGATATGGAAGAAACCAAGACTTCGAAGTGAAGAAACTGCGCACCACTAGCATGACAAGTTTCGTACTGTTGAATGCCATGAGATAAACTCAATAACGTCAAAAGTTGTGTAAAAGCTTTCAAATCTGATAATGGGCAAATGTGGTCCCAAATGCCGAGTCATGGATGTTTTAGTCCGATCACATGGTTTAGGCCTCGCTCTGCACGTGGGCTTATCTCGGTCTCTCCCTTCCAATAATCAGCCCAATGCTCTTTTATTAAACCATTTAGTGCTTCCTGGAATCGCTTGCCCAAAGTCCTATAACGGGATCTTTCGGAAGTGACAAATGTTCTCTTCTTACTCCAACCTGAATCCGATGATTAGCACCTGGAAGTGCATCAGACGGACTTGCCCTGGCTCTAATCTGTAGACAAAATGTCGTAACCTTTGTGAGAAATCACTTCATTGCTATCACGAAGATCATCGTCGACATCAAGTTATCTGAAATGTAACTTGCATTTGAAACTTTGTGCGTTGACAGTAGGACGAACCACACCAACAGAAGCTATGAAACCGGGAACAACAATGGATTGAACACCAGAATTGAGAAGACCGGGGTTTGAAGATTGACACGTAGCCAAGATCTAGAAGGAACCAAGAATTCGATCTGAAGAAACTCCGCACCACGATCATGACAAGTTTCGTATTATTGAACGCCATGAGATAAACTCGATAACTTCAAAAGTTGTGTAAAGGCTTTCAAATCTGATAATGGGCAAATGTCCTCCCAAATGCTGAGTCATGGATGTTTTAGTCCGATCACATGGATTAGGCCTCGCTCTGCACGTGGGTTTATCTCAGTCTATCGCTTCCCATAATCAGCCCAATGCCCTTTTATTTATCCATTTAATGCTTCCTTGAATAGCTGTCCCAAACTCCTATAATGGGACCTTCCGGAAGTGACAAATGGTCTCTTCCTGCTCTGGCCTTAAGCCGATGATTAGCACCTGGACGTGCATCAGACGGACTTGCCCTTGCTCTGATCTGTAGAAAAAATGTTGTAACTTTTGCCAGAAATCACTTCATTGCTATCACGAAGATCATGGTCGACATCGTGTCATCCGAAATGTTACTGGTGTTTGAAGCTTTTTGCATTGATAGTAGGACGAACCACACCGACAAAAGCTATGAGACCGGGAACAACAATGGATAGGAAACCAGAATTGAGAGGACCAGGGTTTGAAGATTGACACGTAACCAAGATCTGGAAGGAACCAAGACTTTGAAGAGAAGAAACTGCGCACCACTAGCAAGACAAGTTTCGTATTGTTGAATGCCATGAGATAAACTCGGTAACTTTAAAAGTTGTGTAAAAGCTTTCAAATCTGAAAATAGGCAAATGTCCTCCCAAATGCTGAGTAATGGATGTTTTAGTCGGGTCACATGGATTAGGCCTCGCTCTGCACGTGGGTTTATCTCGGTCTATCCCTTCCCATAATCAACCCAATGCTCTTTTATTTTTCCATTTAGTGCTTCCTTGAATCGTTTGCCCAAACTCCTATAATGGGACCTTACGGAAGTGACAAATGGTCTCTTCTAGGTCCGGCCTTAAGCCGATGATTAGCACCTGGACATGCATGAAACGGACTTGCCCTTGCTCTGATCTTTAGACAAAATGTCGTAGCTTTTACCAGAAATCACTTCATTGCTATCACGAAGATCATGGTCGACATCGTGTCATCCGAAATGTAGCTTGCGTTTGAGGCTTTTTGCGTTGACAGTAGGACGAACCACAACGACAAAAGCTATGAAACCGGGAACTACAGTGGATAGAACACCAGAATTGAGAAGACCAGTGTTTGAAGATTGACACGTAACCAAGATATGGAAGAAACCAAGACTTCGAAGTGAAGAAACTGCGCACCACTAGCATGACAAGTTTCGTACTGTTGAATGCCATGAGATAAACTCAATAACGTCAAAAGTTGTGTAAAAGCTTTCAAATCTGATAATGGGCAAATGTGGTCCCAAATGCCGAGTCATGGATGTTTTAGTCCGATCACATGGTTTAGGCCTCGCTCTGCACGTGGGCTTATCTCGGTCTCTCCCTTCCAATAATCAGCCCAATGCTCTTTTATTAAACCATTTAGTGCTTCCTGGAATCGCTTGCCCAAAGTCCTATAACGGGATCTTTCGGAAGTGACAAATGTTCTCTTCTTACTCCAACCTGAATCCGATGATTAGCACCTGGAAGTGCATCAGACGGACTTGCCCTGGCTCTAATCTGTAGACAAAATGTCGTAACCTTTGTGAGAAATCACTTCATTGCTATCACGAAGATCATCGTCGACATCAAGTTATCTGAAATGTAACTTGCATTTGAAACTTTGTGCGTTGACAGTAGGACGAACCACACCAACAAAAGCTATGAAACCGGGAACAACAATGGATTGAACACCAGAATTGAGAAGACCGGGGTTTGAAGATTGACACGTAGCCAAGATCTAGAAGGAACCAAGAATTCGATCTGAAGAAACTCCGCACCACGATCATGACAAGTTTCGTATTATTGAACGCCTTGAGATAAACTCGATAACTTCAAAAGTTGTGTAAAGGCTTTCAAATCTGATAATGGGCAAATGTCCTCCCAAATGCTGAGTCATGGATGTTTTAGTCCGATCACATGGATTAGGCCTCGCTCTGCACGTGGGTTTATCTCAGTCTATCGCTTCCCATAATCAGCCCAATGCCCTTTTATTTATCCATTTAATGCTTCCTTGAATAGCTGTCCCAAACTCCTATAATGGGACCTTCCGGAAGTGACAAATGGTCTCTTCCTGCTCTGGCCTTAAGCCGATGATTAGCACCTGGACGTGCATCAGACGGACTTGCCCTTGCTCTGATCTGTAGAAAAAATGTTGTAACTTTTGCCAGAAATCACTTCATTGCTATCACGAAGATCATGGTCGACATCGTGTCATCCGAAATGTTACTGGTGTTTGAAGCTTTTTCCATTGATAGTAGGACGAACCACACCGACAAAAGCTATGAGACCGGGAACAACAATGGATAGGAAACCAGAATTGAGAGGACCAGGGTTTGAAGATTGACACGTAACCAAGATCTGGAAGGAACCAAGACTTTGAAGAGAAGAAACTGCGCACCACTAGCAAGACAAGTTTCGTATTGTTGAATGCCATGAGATAAACTCGGTAACTTTAAAAGTTGTGTAAAAGCTTTCAAATCTGAAAATAGGCAAATGTCCTCCCAAATGCTGAGTAATGGATGTTTTAGTCGGGTCACATGGATTAGGCCTCGCTCTGCACGTGGGTTTATCTCGGTCTATCCCTTCCCATAATCAACCCAATGCTCTTTTATTTTTCCATTTAGTGCTTCCTTGAATCGTTTGCCCAAACTCCTATAATGGGACCTTACGGAAGTGACAAATGGTCTCTTCTAGGTCCGGCCTTAAGCCGATGATTAGCACCTGGACATGCATGAAACGGACTTGCCCTTGCTCTGATCTTTAGACAAAATGTCGTAGCTTTTACCAGAAATCACTTCATTGCTATCACGAAGATCATGGTCGACATCGTGTCATCCGAAATGTAGCTTGCGTTTGAGGCTTTTTGCGTTGACAGTAGGACGAACCACAACGACAAAAGCTATGAAACCGG
The DNA here is from genome assembly GCA_037672795.1 of Lagerstroemia speciosa. Classification (NCBI taxonomy): domain Eukaryota; kingdom Viridiplantae; phylum Streptophyta; class Magnoliopsida; order Myrtales; family Lythraceae; genus Lagerstroemia; species Lagerstroemia speciosa. The sequence goes on from CM075291.1 coordinate 8,682,265, forward strand.
GAACTACAGTGGATAGAACACCAGAATTGAGAAGACCAGTGTTTGAAGATTGACACGTAACCAAGATATGGAAGAAACCAAGACTTCGAAGTGAAGAAACTGCGCACCACTAGCATGACAAGTTTCGTACTGTTGAATGCCATGAGATAAACTCAATAACGTCAAAAGTTGTGTAAAAGCTTTCAAATCTGATAATGGGCAAATGTGGTCCCAAATGCCGAGTCATGGATGTTTTAGTCCGATCACATGGTTTAGGCCTCGCTCTGCACGTGGGCTTATCTCGGTCTCTCCCTTCCAATAATCAGCCCAATGCTCTTTTATTAAACCATTTAGTGCTTCCTGGAATCGCTTGCCCAAAGTCCTATAACGGGATCTTTCGGAAGTGACAAATGTTCTCTTCTTACTCCAACCTGAATCCGATGATTAGCACCTGGAAGTGCATCAGACGGACTTGCCCTGGCTCTAATCTGTAGACAAAATGTCGTAACCTTTGTGAGAAATCACTTCATTGCTATCACGAAGATCATCGTCGACATCAAGTTATCTGAAATGTAACTTGCATTTGAAACTTTGTGCGTTGACAGTAGGACGAACCACACCAACAGAAGCTATGAAACCGGGAACAACAATGGATTGAACACCAGAATTGAGAAGACCGGGGTTTGAAGATTGACACGTAGCCAAGATCTAGAAGGAACCAAGAATTCGATCTGAAGAAACTCCGCACCACGATCATGACAAGTTTCGTATTATTGAACGCCTTGAGATAAACTCGATAACTTCAAAAGTTGTGTAAAGGCTTTCAAATCTGATAATGGGCAAATGTCCTCCCAAATGCTGAGTCATGGATGTTTTAGTCCGATCACATGGATTAGGCCTCGCTCTGCACGTGGGTTTATCTCAGTCTATCGCTTCCCATAATCAGCCCAATGCCCTTTTATTTATCCATTTAATGCTTCCTTGAATAGCTGTCCCAAACTCCTATAATGGGACCTTCCGGAAGTGACAAATGGTCTCTTCCTGCTCTGGCCTTAAGCCGATGATTAGCACCTGGACGTGCATCAGACGGACTTGCCCTTGCTCTGATCTGTAGAAAAAATGTTGTAACTTTTGCCAGAAATCACTTCATTGCTATCACGAAGATCATGGTCGACATCGTGTCATCCGAAATGTTACTGGTGTTTGAAGCTTTTTGCATTGATAGTAGGACGAACCACACCGACAAAAGCTATGAGACCGGGAACAACAATGGATAGGAAACCAGAATTGAGAGGACCAGGGTTTGAAGATTGACACGTAACCAAGATCTGGAAGGAACCAAGACTTTGAAGAGAAGAAACTGCGCACCACTAGCAAGACAAGTTTCGTATTGTTGAATGCCATGAGATAAACTCGGTAACTTTAAAAGTTGTGTAAAAGCTTTCAAATCTGAAAATAGGCAAATGTCCTCCCAAATGCTGAGTAATGGATGTTTTAGTCGGGTCACATGGATTAGGCCTCGCTCTGCACGTGGGTTTATCTCGGTCTATCCCTTCCCATAATCAACCCAATGCTCTTTTATTTTTCCATTTAGTGCTTCCTTGAATCGTTTGCCCAAACTCCTATAATGGGACCTTACGGAAGTGACAAATGGTCTCTTCTAGGTCCGGCCTTAAGCCGATGATTAGCACCTGGACATGCATGAAACGGACTTGCCCTTGCTCTGATCTTTAGACAAAATGTCGTAGCTTTTACCAGAAATCACTTCATTGCTATCACGAAGATCATGGTCGACATCGTGTCATCCGAAATGTAGCTTGCGTTTGAGGCTTTTTGCGTTGACAGTAGGACGAACCACAACGACAAAAGCTATGAAACCGGGAACTACAGTGGATAGAACACCAGAATTGAGAAGACCAGTGTTTGAAGATTGACACGTAACCAAGATATGGAAGAAACCAAGACTTCGAAGTGAAGAAACTGCGCACCACTAGCATGACAAGTTTCGTACTGTTGAATGCCATGAGATAAACTCAATAACGTCAAAAGTTGTGTAAAAGCTTTCAAATCTGATAATGGGCAAATGTGGTCCCAAATGCCGAGTCATGGATGTTTTAGTCCGATCACATGGTTTAGGCCTCGCTCTGCACGTGGGCTTATCTCGGTCTCTCCCTTCCAATAATCAGCCCAATGCTCTTTTATTAAACCATTTAGTGCTTCCTGGAATCGCTTGCCCAAAGTCCTATAACGGGATCTTTCGGAAGTGACAAATGTTCTCTTCTTACTCCAACCTGAATCCGATGATTAGCACCTGGAAGTGCATCAGACGGACTTGCCCTGGCTCTAATCTGTAGACAAAATGTCGTAACCTTTGTGAGAAATCACTTCATTGCTATCACGAAGATCATCGTCGACATCAAGTTATCTGAAATGTAACTTGCATTTGAAACTTTGTGCGTTGACAGTAGGACGAACCACACCAACAGAAGCTATGAAACCGGGAACAACAATGGATTGATACCAGAATTGAGAAGACCGGGGTTTGAAGATTGACACGTAGCCAAGATCTAGAAGGAACCAAGAATTCGATCTGAAGAAACTCCGCACCACGATCATGACAAGTTTCGTATTATTGAACGCCTTGAGATAAACTCGATAACTTCAAAAGTTGTGTAAAGGCTTTCAAATCTGATAATGGGCAAATGTCCTCCCAAATGCTGAGTCATGGATGTTTTAGTCCGATCACATGGATTAGGCCTCGCTCTGCACGTGGGTTTATCTCAGTCTATCGCTTTCCATAATCAGCCCAATGCCCTTTTATTTATCCATTTAATGCTTCCTTGAATAGCTGTCCCAAACTCCTATAATGGGACCTTCCGGAAGTGACAAATGGTCTCTTCCTGCTCTGGCCTTAAGCCGATGATTAGCACCTGGACGTGCATCAGACGGACTTGCCCTTGCTCTGATCTGTAGAAAAAATGTTGTAACTTTTGCCAGAAATCACTTCATTGCTATCACGAAGATCATGGTCGACATCGTGTCATCCGAAATGTTACTGGTGTTTGAAGCTTTTTGCATTGATAGTAGGACGAACCACACCGACAAAAGCTATGAGACCGGGAACAACAATGGATAGGAAACCAGAATTGAGAGGACCAGGGTTTGAAGATTGACACGTAACCAAGATCTGGAAGGAACCAAGACTTTGAAGAGAAGAAACTGCGCACCACTAGCAAGACAAGTTTCGTATTGTTGAATGCCATGAGATAAACTCGGTAACTTTAAAAGTTGTGTAAAAGCTTTCAAATCTGAAAATAGGCAAATGTCCTCCCAAATGCTGAGTAATGGATGTTTTAGTCGGGTCACATGGATTAGGCCTCGCTCTGCACGTGGGTTTATCTCGGTCTATCCCTTCCCATAATCAACCCAATGCTCTTTTATTTTTCCATTTAGTGCTTCCTTGAATCGTTTGCCCAAACTCCTATAATGGGACCTTACGGAAGTGACAAATGGTCTCTTCTAGGTCCGGCCTTAAGCCGATGATTAGCACCTGGACATGCATGAAACGGACTTGCCCTTGCTCTGATCTTTAGACAAAATGTCGTAGCTTTTACCAGAAATCACTTCATTGCTATCACGAAGATCATGGTCGACATCGTGTCATCCGAAATGTAGCTTGCGTTTGAGGCTTTTTGCGTTGACAGTAGGACGAACCACAACGACAAAAGCTATGAAACCGGGAACTACAGTGGATAGAACACCAGAATTGAGAAGACCAGTGTTTGAAGATTGACACGTAACCAAGATATGGAAGAAACCAAGACTTCGAAGTGAAGAAACTGCGCACCACTAGCATGACAAGTTTCGTACTGTTGAATGCCATGAGATAAACTCAATAACGTCAAAAGTTGTGTAAAAGCTTTCAAATCTGATAATGGGCAAATGTGGTCCCAAATGCCGAGTCATGGATGTTTTAGTCCGATCACATGGTTTAGGCCTCGCTCTGCACGTGGGCTTATCTCGGTCTCTCCCTTCCAATAATCAGCCCAATGCTATTTTATTAAACCATTTAGTGCTTCCTGGAATCGCTTGCCCAAAGTCCTATAACGGGATCTTTCGGAAGTGACAAATGTTCTCTTCTTACTCCAACCTGAATCCGATGATTAGCACCTGGAAGTGCATCAGACGGACTTGCCCTGGCTCTAATCTGTAGACAAAATGTCGTAACCTTTGTGAGAAATCACTTCATTGTTATCACGAAGATCATCGTCGACATCAAGTTATCTGAAATGTAACTTGCATTTGAAACTTTGTGCGTTGACAGTAGGACGAACCACACCAACAGAAGCTATGAAACCGGGAACAACAATGGATTTATACCAGAATTGAGAAGACCGGGGTTTGAAGATTGACATGCAGCCAAGATCTAGAAGGAACCAAGAATTCGATCTGAAGAAACTCCGCACCACGATCATGACAAGTTTCGTATTATTGAACGCCTTGAGATAAACTCGATAACTTCAAAAGTTGTGTAAAGGCTTTCAAATCTGATAATGGGCAAATGTCCTCCCAAATGCTGAGTCATGGATGTTTTAGTCCGATCACATGGATTAGGCCTCGCTCTGCACGTGGGTTTATCTCAGTCCATCGCTTTCCATAATCAGCCCAATGCTCTTTTATTTATCCATTTAATGCTTCCTTGAATAGCTGTCCCAAACTCCTATAATGGGACCTTCCGGAAGTGACAAATGGTCTCTTCCTGCTCTGGCCTTAAGCCGATGATTAGCACCTGGACGTGCATCAGACGGACTTGCCCTTGCTCTGATCTGTAGAAAAAATGTTGTAACTTTTGCCAGAAATCACTTCATTGCTATCACGAAGATCATGGTCGACATCGTGTCATCCGAAATGTTACTGGTGTTTGAAGCTTTTTGCATTGATAGTAGGACGAACCACACCGACAAAAGCTATGAGACCGGGAACAACAATGGATAGGAAACCAGAATTGAGAGGACCAGGGTTTGAAGATTGACACGTAACCAAGATCTGGACGGAACCAAGACTTTGAAGAGAAGAAACTGTGCACCACTAGCAAGACAAGTTTCGTATTGTTGAATGCCATGAGATAAACTCGATAACTTTAAAAGTTGTGTAAAAGCTTTCAAATCTGAAAATAGGCAAATGTCCTCCCAAATGCTGAGTAATGGATGTTTTAGTCGGGTCACATGGATTAGGCCTCGCTCTGCACGTGGGTTTATCTCGGTCTATCCCTTCCCATAATCAACCCAATGCTCTTTTATTTTTCCATTTAGTGCTTCCTTGAATCGTTTGCCCAAACTCCTATAATGGGACCTTCCGGAAATGACAAATGGTCTCTTCTAGGTCCGGCCTTAAGCCGATGATTAGCACCTGGACATGCATGAAACGGACTTGCCCTTGCTCTGATCTTTAGACAAAATGTCGTAGCTTTTACCAGAAATCACTTCATTGCTATCACGAAGATCATGGTCGACATCGTGTCATCCGAAATGTAGCTTGCGTTTGAAGCTTTTTGCGTTGACAGTAGGACGAACCACAACGACAAAAGCTATGAAACCGGGAACTACAGTGGATAGAACACCAGAATTGAGAAGACCAGTGTTTGAAGATTGACACGTAACCAAGATATGGAAGAAACCAAGACTTCGAAGTGAAGAAACTGCGCACCACTAGCATGACAAGTTTCGTACTGTTGAATGCCATGAGATAAACTCAATAACGTCCAAAGTTGTGTAAAAGCTTTCAAATCTGATAATGGGCAAATGTGGTCCCAAATGCCGAGTCATGGATGTTTTAGTCCAATCACATGGTTTAGGCCTCGCTCTGCACGTGGGCTTATCTCGGTCTCTCCCTTCCAATAATCAGCCCAATGCTATTTTATTAAACCATTTAGTGCTTCCTGGAATCGCTTGCCCAAAGTCCTATAACGGGATCTTTCGGAAGTGACAAATGTTCTCTTCTTACTCCAACCTCAATCCGATGATTAGCACCTGGAAGTGCATCAGACGGACTTGCCCTGGCTCTAATCTGTAGACAAAATGTCGTAACCTTTGTGAGAAATCACTTCATTGCTATCACGAAGATCATTGTCGACATCAAGTTATCTGAAATGTAACTTGCATTTGAAACTTTGTGCGTTGACAGTAGGACGAACCACACCAACAAAAGCTATGAAACCGGGAACAACAATGGATTGAACACCAGAATTGAGAAGACTGGGGTTTGAAGATTGACACGTAGCCAAGATCTAGAAGGAACCTGATGCAAATCAAGAGAATGGTACAAGAGATCCTATTAGAGTTCCTAACGGGCCCATTACGAGGGCACGGGCCAAGAAGCTTAGAGAAGATCTGAACGGGCTAGTTCAGAGAATTTGGACTCAGGCGAGCTCAATGAAGCATGCTGAAGCAAGTCCACGTGTGCCAGCAACAAATGTCAACATTATTGAAGTTCTCGAAGATTCCAGTCAAAGTTGAATAATTCTGGTCAAAGAAGAATATTACATGGCTAAGTAATATATTACCTTTTTAAGTCAGAATATTAGGGTAATATTTCATTGTTTCCTAAAGAATAGTTAGAATATTTTTGTTGCCTATTACATAGGAGGCAATCTGGAGATACAATATTTCACATATCTTGTAATTGTGGCCTATTTATAGGTCAAGGCTGAGGATGGACGAATTTTAAGACTTCTTTTGTTTCAATACATAATTTTGTGCGGAATTTGCTCTTCTTGGTTCTTGAGAAGACTCATAGAACTTATCAAGATTTCTTGTGGCGTTCTACAACCGGACTTATCACTTCGATCCTCGGGGTGTGGCGTCCTTTCCAAACCGTAGCTTTGGTTCCTATCTCGCTAGGTAGTGGGTCAAAGCTCGCCTTCGGAACTTGTTCTTTGCAGATCTTGGGGTTCTCTTCCATATATTGTTGTCGGGTTTTGCCACATGTTGGTAAGGTTCACATCAGTTGGTATCAGAGCTTTGGTTCTAAGACAAGTTTCATCTATCTTTTTTCATTATTTTCTTCTTCGTTCTTTTTGAATTCTATCCTTTCTTTTCTTTGTTCGTTCTTGAGTTTGCTTGCATAAAAAAAAAAGAAAAAAAAAGAAAAAAAAATTCGTGCAAAAAAAAAGAAAAAAAAGTATCAACAGCAAAACAAAAAAAAAACAAAGAAAGAAAGACAGAAACCAAAAGTAGGAAGAAAAAAAAATCAAGGGAAGTGAAGAAGATATCATACTGTCTTAGCATCAACTCATCAATCATAAATCCACCTAGTTTTCTTGCTCAGAATCATTCCTTTTCCATCATTCTTATGTTTAAAATTCATACTCATCTATTTCCTTGACCCTTCACCCTAAGGATCCTTGTGATTTGTTTTGGTTGGATTCATACTTGAATTGCTGCAATGATGTGATCCAAGATACGAGCACGAAGCCTACAATCGAAGTCTCTCATGATCGGATGATGAGAAGCTCGTGCACGACGAAGAAGCAGATATGGATATGCATACAAGTGAGGAGCAAGCTAAATGACTCAACATTATCCATAATATTTCAAAAATGGACAAATGATGAAGGCCACATATTTCAGCTAAGCATCAAGAGGGCAAGTGATTCAAGAAATATATTTTAATTGAATGTCAAGAGGGCAAGTATCTTCAAGAAATATATCTTAACAAGATGAAAGGGAAAGAATATTTTCAAGAAAGGCAGTTGAAAGAACTGAAGAGGCAAGAGAAGCACAAGTTAATACTGATATATTGAAGTTATCTACAAGAATATATCACTTTCCTCTTTTAGCAAGTAGAATATATTTCCTTCCCCTTTATTAAGTTCTGAAGATATTGTTAATATATTGTAATTTCTCTGGGATAGCACTTAGATTTGCTTTCTAATTAGTTTCCTATCCTATGAGAACCATTTAGGAAGGTTATTTTTGATGTAATATTGCACTTTGGCCTATTTAAAGGCTGGTGCTTGCCCTTGGACGGATTTGGGGATCAGTTTTATTCACTAATGAAGTGTGAGATTATATTCTCTTTAGTTCTTTGAAGAACTACTCGAACTTATCGGAGTATTCCGTGGCGTTCATCCCCGACTTATCAATCAACCCTTCCATAGTTGATTGTGGCGTCTTCACTATACCAAGGTTCTTACCTCTCTATAGGTAATGGGTCAAGGTTCCACCTTTCGAGCTTGCTAAGGACACGTTTCCTGGAGACCTTAGTCGTATACGGGTTTCGTCACGTGTTGGTGAGGTTCTTATCATACTTGATATTGGGTCTCATCACGTTGTTGGCGAGGTTCGCATCATGCAAGTTTCTTGGTTGTTCCTTGAGTCCGATTAAGAACTAAAGAAGGCAACAAGAGTGGAAAAAGGCCAGAGTGGTGAGCATATTAGAGGGTAAAAGCCGAATGCTTGAGAGAAACACGAGTGAATTGAGTGAATCATCTTTTGAGTGAAACACGTTAGGGAGTGAGGTGAGGTCCTTTTTCTTTCTATATTCATACTAACCTAGTTGCAGAATCTATACATGGCTCAACATCGAGAAAGAGATCCATCCGAAGAGATTCAACAGCATAACATCCCGAATCTTCAAATGGAAGCATTGTTGGGGGAGATGAGACGGCTAATGCGACTTGAATTGGAGCCAATTCAAAATAGGTTGGATCAGGTGGAAGACAGAGTATCGAGTGAGCCGCATTACAGCCACAACAACAGGGGGCATGGGCGACATGTTCCATGGGGAGATAACGAGGATGATGAGGAGTTAGAAGAACCGAACAAGCGACCAGGCAGGTTTGGGCATCGGAATGGAGAAGTTAGGAATCGAGAAGATAATAATTTGGGTAGCATCCAGATGAAGATTCCATCTTTCCAAGGCAAATCTGATCCAGAAGCATATATTGAGTGGGAGAAGAAGATGGAGTTCATATTTGATTGCCACAACTATTCCGAAGCAAAGAAGGTAAAACTTGCTGTCATTGAGTTTTCTGATTATGCTATTACATGGTGGGACCAGCTTGTGTTGAGCAGGAGACGGAATAGAGAACGTCCCATTGAAACATGGGAGGACATGAAATCGGTGATGAGGAAGCGGTTCGTTCCAAGCTACTATTACCGAGAGTTGCATAAAAGGTTGCAATCTCTTAGACAAGGGAGTCGAAGTGTTGAAGATTATTTTAAGGAGATGGAGATTACAATGATACGAGCCAATGTGGAGGAAGATCGAGAAGCCACTATGGCCAGATTTTTGTTTGGCTTGAACCGAGAAATTCATGATAGAGTAGAAATGCATCATTATGTAGAGTTGGAAGAGATGGTGCACATGGCGATGAAAGTGGAACAACAACTCAGGAGAGGAGGCACACGATCAGGTCCCAACTCGGGGTCTAATCTCTGGAAGCTGAGCTCCTCAAAGAAGGAAGAAAAGCCACAGACATCTTCAACTCTTAAGGCTAAAATTGAGCCTAAGTCGGGAAACACCAGCCACGATTCCCAAGGTACAACCGATATCTCTACTACTCGGAATCGTGATATTAAGTGTTTTAAATGCCAAGGCAGGGGACACATGGCTAACCAATGCCCAAGCAAGAGGGTGATGATTATAAATGCCCAAGGAGAGCTAGAGTTGGAAGATGAAGAAGACGATCCCGACATGCCACCCTTAGAAGATGCTTATGATGGGCAGTATGCTGTTGAAGGAGAGATATTGGTGGCAAGACGAGCTCTCAACATGCAGGTTAAGGAGGAAGAAAATAATCAAAGAGAGAACTTGTTCCATACTCGATGCTTTGTGAACAACAAAGTGTGCAGCGTCATAATTGATGGAGGGAGTTGCACCAACGTGGCTAGCACAGAATTGGTGGAGAAATTGGCATTACCCACCTTGAAGCATCCACGACCTTATCGACTCCAATGGTTAAATGATAGTGGAGACATCAAGGTGACAAGGCAAGTTCTGGTTGCTTTTTCTATTGGAAAATATGTGGATGAGGTGCTTTGTGATGTAGTTCCCATGCATGCATGCCATATACTATTGGGAAGGCCATGGCAATATGATCGGAGGGCTACACATGATGGTTTTACCAATAGGTACTCCTTTGTAATGAATAAGCAGCCCATAGCTCTTATGCCATTAACTCCAAAGCAAGTTCTTGATGATCAAATGAAGCTGAAAAGAGCAAGTGAAAAGAAAATAAGGACAAAATCTGAAATTGAGAGAAAAGAAAGTATGAGAGAAGAAAAAGAAAGAGGAAAGAATAAGAAAAAGAGTGAAAGAGAAGAAGAGAGAGTTTCAGCCATAGGGAGAGCAAGAGAGGAAAAATTAAGTTTCATTGCAAAGAAAAGAGAGATCAAGAGAGTATTATTTTCTGATCAACCCCTTATAGTACTTATGTACAAGGAGGTCCTTTTAAACACTAATGATCTTGTCGGTTCTTTGCCGAGCAATATTATTTCCCTTTTGCAGGAGTTCGATGATGTGTTTCCTGAGGAGTTGCCTTCAGGTTTACCCCCAATTCGAGGAATTGAACATCAGATTGACTTCATACCTGGTGCATCAATCCCAAACCGACCAGCCTACCGGAGTAATCCTGAGGAGACAAAGGAACTTCAAAGGCAAGTAGGTGAGTTATTGGAAAAGGGGTATGTACGAGAAAGCATGAGTCCTTGTGCAGTTCCGGTGCTGCTAGTACCTAAGAAGGACGGGACATGGAGGATGTGTGTTGATTGTCGTGCAATCAACAATATCACGGTAAAGTATCGACATCCCATCCCTAGATTAGATGATATGCTTGATGAATTGCATGGTTCTTGTGTTTTTACTAAGATTGATCTTAAGAGTGGATATCATCAAATTAGGATGAAAGAAGGTGATGAGTGGAAAACTGCATTCAAAACAAAACATGGATTATATGAATGGTCAGTTATGCATTTTGGATTAACTAATGCACCGAGCACTTTCATGAGACTTATGAACCATGTTTTGCGTGCTTACATTGGACAATTTGTGGTTGTCTACTTTGATGATATTCTAATTTATAGCAAAAATTTGAATGACCATGCGGAACATTTAAAACTTGTTTTAGATATTTTAAGGAAAGAAAAGTTGTACGCAAATCTGAAGAAGTGTATGTTTTGCACGGATAAGCTTGTGTTTCTTGGATTTGTTGTGAGTGCCCAAGGTATTCAAGTTGACCATGAAAAGGTGAAAGCAATTCAAGATTGGCCAACTCCTACATCTATTGGTCAGGTAAGAAGTTTCCATGGGTTAGCTAGTTTTTATCGACGTTTTGTTCAGAATTTTAGTAGTCTTGCTACACCTTTAACTGAAGTGATCAAGAAGAATGCTCCATTTAGGTGGGGAGAGGAACAAGAAAGGGCATTCAAAGTGATTAAGGAGAAGTTAACAAATGCACCTTTACTTGCTTTACCTAACTTTACTAAAACTTTTGAAATTGAGTGTGATGCTTCAGGTATTGGAGTTGGTGGAGTTTTAATGCAGGAAGGAAGACCAATCGCATATTTCAGTGAAAAGCTAAGTGGAGCAGCCCTAAACTATCCAACATATGATAAGGAGATGTATGCATTAGTTCGGACATTAAGGACCTGGCAACATTACCTTTGGCCAAAAGAATTTGTGATCCACACAGATCATGAATCGTTGAAGCACTTGAAGGGGCAGCACAAGCTGAACAAACGCCATGCTAAGTGGGTGGAGTTCATCGAGACATTTCCATACGTGATCAAATACAAGCAAGGTAAGGAAAATATAGTTGCGGATGCACTATCTCGAAGGTATGCTCTACTTTCCACACTTGATGCTAAGTTGCTTGGTTTTGAGTACATTAAGGATTTGTATGCATTAGATTCTGATTTTGGTGATGTGTTTAAAGAATGCGCAAAAAGATCTCATGACAAGTATTACTTGCTTGATGGGTTTCTATTTCGAGAAAATAAGCTTTGCATTCCCCATTCTTCTTTGCGTGAGTTACTAGTTAGGGAAGCACATGGTGGTGGTTTTGATGGGTCATTTTGGGGTAGCTAAAACATTGGCTATGTTGCATGATCATTTTTTTTGGCCCCATATGAAACGGGATGCTGAGAGGATTTGTGAAAAGTGCATTACATGTAGACAATCTAAATCTAAGTTACAGCCACATGGATTATATACACCATTGCCTATTCCTAGAGAGCCTTGGGTTGACATTTCCATGGACTTTGTTTTAGGGTTACCTAGGTCTAAGAGGGGAAGAGACTCAATCTTTGTGGTTGTTGATAGATTCTCTAAAATGGCACATTTCATTGCATGTCATAAAACTGATGATGCATCTCATATAGCTGATCTATTTTTCAAGGAGATTGTTAGGTTGCATGGCATGCCTAGAAGCATTGTTTCCGATAGAGATACAAAGTTCTTGAGTTACTTTTGGAAGACATTGTGGGGAAGGTTAGGCACCAAATTATTATACTCTACAACTTGTCACCCACAAACTGATGGTCAAACCGAAGTAGTGAATAGGACTTTATCTACTTTATTACGTGCTATTATTAAGAAGAATTTGAAATCATGGGAAGATTGTTTGCCACATGTTGAAGTTGCTTACAATAGGAGCGTTCATTCTGCAACCAAGTTTTCACCATTTGAGATTGTTTATGGTTTTAATCCACTAACACCCTTGGATTTATCTCCTTTACCTTTGAGTGAACGTGCTAACTTAGATGGAAAGAAGAAAGCTGAATTTGTAAAGCAAATCCATGAGAAGGCACACATGAACATACAAAGGAGGACTGAGCAATACATCAAACAAGCAAACAAGGGACGTAAGCAAGTGGTGTTTGAACCTGGAGATTGGGTGTGGTTGCACATGAGGAAGGAACGGTTTCCCGAAAGACGACGTTCGAAACTCCTTCCAAGGGGCGACGGACCTTTCCAAGTGCTAGAGCGAATAAATGATAATGCCAACAAGTTGGATTTACCAGGTGAGTATGGTGTCAATGCAAGTTTTAATGTCTCTGATCTATCTCCGTTTAATGCAGATGAAGATTTGAGGACAAATCCTTTAAAAGAGGGGGAGAATGATGCAAATCAAGAGAATGGTACAAGAGATCCTATTAGAGTTCCTAACAGGCCCATTACGAGGGCACGGGCCAAGAAGCTTAGAGAAGATCTGAACGGGCTAGTTCAGAGAATTTGGACTCAGGCGAGCTCAATGAAGCATGCTGAAGCAAGTCCACGTGTGCCAGCAACAAATGTCAACATTATTGAAGTTCTCGAAGATTCCAGTCAGAGTTGAATAATTCTGGTCAAAGAAGAATATTACATGGCTAAGTAATATATTACCTTTTTAAGTCAGAATATTAGGGTAATATTTCATTGTTTCCTAAAGAATAGTTAGAATATTTTTGTTGCCTATTACATAGGAGGCAATCTGGAGATACAATATTTTGCATATCTTGTAATTGTGGCCTATTTATAGGTCAAGGCTGAGGATGGACGAATTTTCAGACTTCTTTTGTTTCAATACATAATTTTGTGAGGAATTTGCTCTTCTTGGTTCTTGAGAAGACTCGTAGAACTTATCAAGATTTCTTGTGGCGTTCTACAACCGGACTTATCACTTCGATCCTCGGGGTGTGGCGTCCTTTCCAAACCGTAGCTTTGGTTCCTATCTCGCTAGGTAGTGGGTCAAAGCTCGCCTTCGGAACTTGTTCTTTGCAGATCTTGGGGTTCTCTTCCATATATTGTTGTCGGGTTTTGCCACATGTTGGTAAGGTTCACATCAGAACCAAGAATTCGATCTGAAGAAACTCCGCACCACGATCATGACAAGTTTCGTATTATTGAACGCCTTGAGATAAACTCGATAACTTCAAAAGTTGTGTAAAGGCCTTCAAATCTGATAATGGGCAAATGTCCTCCCAAATGCTGAGTCATGGATGTTTTAGTCCGATCACATGGATTAGGCCTCGCTCTGCACGCGGGCCTATCTCGGTCTCTCCCTTTCGATAATCAGCCCAATGCTCTTTTTTTAATCCATTTAGTGCTTCCTTGAATGGCTTGCCCAAAGTCCTATAATGGGACCTTCCAGAAGTGACAAATGGTCTCTTCTAGCTCCGGCCTTAAGCCGATGATTAGCACCTGGAAGTACATCAGACGGACTTGCCCTTGCTCTGATCTATGGGCAAAATGTCGTATCTATGGCCAGAAAGAACTTCAATGCTATCACGAAGATCATGGTCGACATCAAGTCATCTGAAATGTAACTTGCATTTGAAACTTTGTGTGTTGACAGTAGGACGAACCGCACCGACAAAAGCTATGAAACCGGGGACAGCAATGGATGGAACACCAGAATTGAGAAGACCGGGGTTTGAAGATTGACACGTAGCCAAGATCTAGAAGGAACCAAGAATTCGAACTGAAGAAACTCCGCACCGCGATCATGACAAGTTTCGTATTATTGAACGCCTTGAGATAAACTCGATAACTTCAAAAGTTGTGTAAAAGCTTTCAAATCTGATAATGGGCAAATGTCCTCCCAAATGCTGAGTCATGGATGTTTTAGTCCGATCACATGGATTAGGCCTCGCTCTGCACGTGGGCCTATCTCGGTCTCTCCCTCTCGATAATCAGCCCAATTCTCTTTTATTAATCCATTTAGTGCTTCCTTGAATGGCTTGCCCAAAGTCCTATAATGGGCCCTTCCGTGACAAATGGTCTCTTCTAGCTCCGGCCTTAAGCCGATGATTAGCACCTGGAAGTACATCAGACGGACTTGCCCTTGCTCTGATCTGTGGACAAAATGTCGTATCTTTTGCCAGAAATCACTTCAATGCTATCACGAAGATCATGGTCGACATCAAGTCATCTGAAATGTAACTTGCATTTGAAACTTTGTGTGTTGACAGTAGGACGAACCACACCGACAAAAGCTATGAAACCGGGGACAACAATGGATGGAACACCAGAACTGAGATGACCGGGGTTTGAAGATTGACACGTAGCCAAGATCTGGAGGGAACCAAGACTTCGAAGTGAAGAAACTCCACACCACGAGCATGATAGGTTTCGTATTGTTGATCGCCATGAGATAAACTCGATAACTTCAAAAGTTGTGTAAAAGCTTTCAAATCTGATAATGGGCAAATGTCCTCCCAAATGCTGAGTCATGGATGTTTTAGTCTGATCACATGGATTAGGCCTCGCTCTGCACGCGGGCCTATCTCGGTCTCTCCCTTTCGATAATCAGCCCAATTCTCTTTTATTAATCCATTTAGTGCTTCCTTGAATGGCTTGCCCAAAGTCCTATAATGGGACCTTCCAGAAGTGACAAATGGTCTCTTCTACCTCCGGCCTTAAGCCGATGATTAGCACCTGGAAGTACATCAGACGGACTTGCCCTTGCTCTGATCTGTGGGCAAAATGTCGTATCTTTTGCCAGAAATCACTTCAATGCTATCACGAAGATCATGGTCGACATCAAGTCATCTGAAACGTAACTTGCGTTTGAAACTTTGTGTGTTGACAGTAGGACGAACCACACCGACAAAAGCTATGAAACCGGGGACAGCAATGGATGGAACACCAGAATTGAGATGGCCGGGGTTTGAAGATTGACACGTAGCCAAGATCTGGAGGGAACCAAGACTTCGAAGTGAAGAAACTCCACACCACGAGCATGATAAGTTTCGTATTGTTGATCGCCATGAGATAAACTCGATAACTTCAAAAGTTGTGTAAAAGCTTTCAAATCTGATAATGGGCAAATGTCCTCCCAAATGCTGAGTCATGGATGTTTTAGTCCGATCACATGGATTAGGCCTCGCTCTGCACGTGGGCCTATCTCGGTCTCTCCCTTTCGATAATCAGCCCAATGCTCTTTTATTAATCCATTTAGTGCTTCCTTGAATGGCTTTCCCAAAGTCCTATAATGGGACCTTCCGGCAATGACAAATGGTCTCTTCTAGCTCCGGCCTTAAGCCGATGATTAGCACGGGGAGGTACATCAGACGGACTTGCCCTTGCTCTGATCTGTGGGCAAAATGTCGTATCTTTTGCCAGAAATCACTTCATTGCTATCACGAAGATCATGGTCGACATCAAGTCATCTGAAATGTAACTTGCATTTGAAACTTTGTGTGTTGATAGTAGGACGAACCACACCGACAAAAGCTATGAAACCGGGGACAACAATGGATGGAACACCAGAATTGAGATGGCCGGGGTTGAATATTGACACGTAGCCAAGATCTGGAGGGAACCAAGACTTCGAAGTGAAGAAACTCCACACCACGAGCATGATAAGTTTCGTATTGTTGAACGCCATGAGATAAACTTGATAACTTCAAAAGTTGTCTAAAAGCTTTCAAATCTGACAATGGGCAAATGTCCTCTCAAATGCTGAGTCATGGATCTTTTAGTCCGATCACATGGATTAGGCCTCGCTCTGCACGTGGGGTTATCTCGGTCTCTCCCTTCTCATAATCAGCCCAATGCTCTTTTGTTAATCCATTTAGTGCTTCCTTGAATCGCTTGCCCAAAGTCCTATAATGGGACCTTCCCGACGTGACAAATGGTCTCTCCTAGCTCCGGCCTCAGACTGATGATTAGCACCTGGAAGTGTATCAAACGGACTTGCCCTTGCTCTGATCTGTGGGCAAAATGTCGTATCTTTTGCCAGAAATCACTTCATTGCTATCACGAAGATCATGGTCGACATCAAGTCATCTGAAATGTAGCTTGCGTTTGAAACTCTGTGCATTGACAGTAGGACGAGCCACACTGACAAAAGCTATGAAACCGGGAAAAATAACGGATAGAACACCAGAATTGAGAAGACCGGGGTTTGAAGATTGACACGTAGCCAAGATCTGGAAGGAACCAACACTTCGAAGTGAAGAAACTTCGCACCACGAGCATGACAAGTTTCGTATTGTTGAATGCCATGAGATAAACTCGATAACTTCAAAAGTTGTGTAAAAGCTTTCAAATCTGATAATGGGCAAATGTCCTCCCAAATGCTGAGTCATGGATGTTTTAGTCCGATCACATGGATTAGACCTCGCTCTACACGCGGGCCTATCTCGGTCTCTCCCTCTCGATAAGCAGCCCAATTCTCTTTTATTAATCCATTTAGTGCTTCCTTGAATGGCTCGCCCAAAGTCCTATAATGGGCCCTTCCATGACAAATGGTCTCTTCTAGCTCCAGCCTTAAGCCGATGATTAGCACCTGGAAGTACATCAGACGGACTTGCCATTGCTCTGATCTGTGGGCAAAATGTCGTATCTTTTGCCAGAAATCACTTCAATGCTATCACGAAGATCATGGTCGACATCAAGTCATCTGAAATGTAACTTGCATTTGAAACTTTGTGTGTTGACAGTAGGACGAACCACACCAACAAAAGCTATGAAACCGGGGACAACAATGGATGGAACACCAGAAGTGAGATGGCCGGGGTTTGAAGATTGACACGTAGCCAAGATCTGGAGGGAACCAAGACTTCGAAGTGAAGAAACTCCACACCACGAGCATGATAAGTTTCGTATTGTTGATCGCCATGAGATAAACTCGATCACTTCAAAAGTTGTGTAAAAGCTTTCAAATCTGATAATGGGCAAATGTCCTCCCAAATTGATGTGATCCAAGACACGAGTTTGAAGAATGAAATCAGAGTCTTTCAAGGTCCAATGACGAGAAGCTCAAGTAAGACGAAATGGAGAACATGTATATGCATACAAGAGACGAGCAAGCTGAATAACTCAACATTATCCATGATATTTCAGAAAGGGACAAATAATGAAGGCCATATATTCCACCTAAGCATCAAGAGTGCAAGTAATTCAAGAAATATATTTCAGTTGAATGTCAAGAGGGCAAATATCTTCAAGAAATATATCTTAACAAGATGAAAGGAAAAGAATATTTTCAAGAAAGGCAGTTGAGAGAACTAAAGAGGCAAGGGCAGCACAAGTTAATGCTGATATATTGAAGTTATCTACAAGAATATATCACTTTCCTCTTTTAGCAAGTAGAATATATTTCCTTCCCCTTTATTTAGTTCTGAAGATATTGTCAATGTATTGTAATTTCTCTGGGATAGCTCTTAGATTTGCTTTCTAATTAGTTTCCTATCCCATGAGAACCATTTAGGAAGGTTATCTTTGATGTAATATTGCACTTTGGCCTATTTAAAGGCTGGTGCTTGCCCTTGGACGAATTTGGATCAGTTTTATTCATTAATGAAGTGTGAGATTTTATTCTCTTTGGTTCTTTGAAGAACTATTCGAACTTATCGGAGTATTCCGTGGCGTTCATCCCCGACTTATCAATCAACCTTTCCATAGTTGATTGTGGCGTCTTCACTATACCAAGGTTCTTACCTCTTTATAGGTAATGGGTCAAGGTTCCACCTTTCGAGCTTGATAAGGACACGTTTCCTGGAGACCTTAGTTGTATACGGGTTTCGTCACGAGTTGGTGAGGTTCATATCATACTTGATATTGGGTTTCATCACGGTGTTGGCGAGGTTCGCATCATTTGGTATCGGAGCCAACGTTCTAAGTCAGGTTCAATCTATCCTTTTTGTTTATCTTTTTTTCTTTCATCTTCGTTGTCTTTCTTTATCTTCTTTCTTTTCTATTATCTTCTTCAGAAAAAGTAAAAAAAAAAAAAGGTAGTGGGAGAGAAAAAAAAAGTAGCAGAAAAAAAAGAAGCAAAAAAAAAAAAAAAAAGTTGCCAAAAATGAAAAAAGAAGAATCAGCAAAAAAAAAAAAAAAGTAGAAGAAGTGAGACATTGAGCAAGTCCAAGACTTATTTGGCCATTCATAGAGTGATCAAAGTTCCTCATTCAAAGTTGTTTCTTTTCAATTGATTTCTCTTGTCCGTAATTCCCTTATTTCGCTTGATCTTCGTTAGTTTGGAACCCGACCCTACATTCTTCTTTCAAATCTTGGTGAAGTCGTGGTGGATTGTTGCGGGACATTTTGATTATAGTTTGCTTAGTTCAAAAAGAACTGAAAGAGGATATACGAGTGGAAAAAGGCAAGAGTGGTGAGATTATTAGAGGGTAAAAGCCGTTGAGTGCAAACACGAGTGAATTGAGTGAACATATTCTTGAGTGAATTGAGTGAACATATTCTTGAGTGAAACACGTGAGAGAGTGCTTGCGAGGTCCTAATATCTGTTGCAGATTCTCATCATGCCACATTATCAAGAGGAAAGTGCATTCGAAGATGTGCAACTACAAACATATGTTCACGAGGTTGGGAGGATGATGAGAGCTGAATTCAAACAAATCCATAAGAAGATAGATCGAATTGAGGATGAAGCAAAAAGAAAAAGCTTTCAGCTTCCATATGAAGATAAAGAATCGAGAAGACCAAGGTGGAACAATGATCTCCGTGACACAAAAGTGAAGTTTCCAACTTTCCAAGGCAAAGACAACCCCGAAGCTTATCTGTTGTGGGAGGAAAGAATGGAGATTGTCTTCAATCATCACAATTACTCTGAAAGGAAAAAGGGACAGCTTGCTTCATTTCAATTCTCTGACTATGCTATTATTTGGTGGGATCGGATTATTACAAGTAGGAGACAGAACGGAGAGCGACCCATTGAGACATGGAGCAAGATGAAGTCAATAATGAGGCAACGATTCCTTCCAAGTTTGTATCACTGGGAATTGCACAACAAATTGCAACATCTCACTCAAGGATCCAAGAGCATTATTGATTATTACAAAGAGATGGAGGTTGCACTGACCCGAGCAAACATAGAGGAGGACATAGAAGTCACTATGGACAGGTTCTTACGTGGATTAAATCGTGAAATCGCTGATGAAGTGTCGATGCATTATTATGAAGAGTTCAAAGATATGTTGTTCCATGCCATGAAAGTTGAACGACGGTTGAAGCAAAGAAACACGGATGAATGGCGCACAAGCATGGCTGCAACAAGTTCTTCAAGATCAACCTCTCAGCAAGTTGAGGTCCCCTCAATGAAGATCTGTTCTGAGCCATCTATGGAAGTCAAACAAGCTGTGAGTATTACACAAATTCATGAGAACCAAAAGAATGCTCAAGAAAAAGAGTGTGATAAAAAAAGAGAGAGTGAGCAAAAGAAACAGTGTGATAAAAAGATAGATGAGTGTCAAGAAATAGAGAGCAATAAAAAAGAGAAAGAGATTGAAGTTGTGGAAAAAGAAAGTGAGAGAAAAGAGATTGAGGAGAGAGAAAATAAGAGAGATGTTTCATTGGTGAGTGCAAGAGAGGAAAAAGACTGTGAGATTGAGAGTTATTTAATTTTACATCAGCCCCTTATGATTAAGGAGCCGATTTTATTTACTAACAATCTTGTCGGATTCTTGCCGAGCAATATTATTTCTTATTTGCAGGAAGTCAAGGAAGTGCATCAAGGATCAAGTCCAAACCAACTGGCCATTAGAAGGCATTATAAGGAGATGAAGGAGATTCAACTACAACCCAATGAGCAAGTGGTAAATCTACAAGCTAGTGAGTACATGAGTCCCTTTATTGTCTTAATTTTACTAGGGCATGAGGATCAAACATGGAGAAGATTTGCTAATTTTAGGTTCATTAGTAACACTGAGGTAATGTGCCCTAATGTTATTCTTTATTTAGATAACATGTTAGATGGATTGCATGGTGGATATGTGATTTCAAAAACTGATCTTGTGAAACAATTCCATCATGTTAGGGTGAGAGAAAATCATGAGTTAAACATTGAATGCAGAACACCAAGTAATTTGTATAAGATGTTGTTTATATCTTTTGGATTGATTAATAGACCTAGAGCTTTTATGAGACTTATGAGCCATAATTTGTATGCATTTATGTACTTTGATGGCATTAGTTATGCCAAGAGTCTAGTTGATCATGTTGAACATATTATACTTGGTTCAGATGTTTGGTGGAAAGAAACATTATTTGGTAAACATGAAATTGGTAATCTTTGCATGGATAAGGTTATTTTTCTTAACTTTGTTGCAAGTGTTATAGAGGTTGAGAATTATGTTGAAGAAGAAAAGGCAATCCAAGATTGGCAATCATCTACTTTGGTAAGTCAGGTAAGTGGTTTTCATTGCTTATCAAATTTATATTGGTACTATATTCCATGTCATATAATGGATGATGCCACACATGACGATTTCATTTTTGGAATGATTTTGAGGTTGCATAGTGTGTTCATTTGGAGTAAAGAAGATATATTTTTGAACTACTCTTGGGAAAAGTTGAGAAAACTTGGAAACAAATTATTGTTTTTGAATTGCTATGCAAAAATTGATATCAAAGCATGTGAAGAATGTTTTTGTCATACTGAGTTTTCTTTTAATAAATTTGATTATTCAATCAGAAAATTTTCATATTTGGAAATTCCATATGGGTTTACTTCAAGTCCTTTTGGTTCAACTAATTTACCTTTGTTTGAGTGTGTGCATTTATATGAACAAAAATACATTGAAGTTGTTGAGCATCTTGATAATACAAAAGGAGTTAACAATGGGATCAAGAAGAAGCATTACATAAAGTATCCTAACAAGTGGCGAGACAAAAAGTTTACTTTTGATCCAGGAGGTCATAATTCATGGCACTTGAAAAGTAAGAGGTCTAAAAGATCAAGAAGTGCAAAGGGACTTCAATTTGAAGATGAACGGACTCAAATACTCAAGCACATTAAGGATAGATCCAACAAGTCAGATCTACAAGGTAAGCATAATGTTAGTGCTACATTCAATGGTGGTGATTTATTTTCCTTTCATGTAGGTCATGATTTGAGGACAAATCCTTTTCAAGAGGAGGGGAATGATGTGATCCAAGACACGAGCTTGAAGAATGAAATCAGAGTCTTTCAAGGTCCAATGACGAGAAGCTCAAGTAAGACGAAATGGAGAACATGGATATGCATACAAGAGACGAGCAAGCTGAATAACTCAACATTATCCATGATATTTCAGAAAGGGACAAATAATGAAGGCCATATATTCCAGCTAAGCATCAAGAGTGCAAGTAATTCAAGAAATATATTTCAGTTGAATGTCAAGAGGGCAAATATCTTCAAGAAATATATCTTAACAAGATGAAAGGAAAAGAATATTTTCAAGAAAGGCAGTTGAGAGAACTAAAGAGGCAAGGGCAGCACAAGTTAATGCTGATATATTGAAGTTATCTACAAGAATATATCACTTTCCTCTTTTAGCAAGTAGAATATATTTCCTTCCCCTTTATTTAGTTCTGAAGATATTGTCAATGTATTGTAATTTCTCTGGGATAGCTCTTAGATTTGCTTTCTAATTAGTTTCCTATCCTATGAGAACCATTTAGGAAGGTTATCTTTGATGTAATATTGCACTTTGGCCTATTTAAAGGCTGGTGCTTGCCCTTGGACGAATTTGGATCAGTTTTATTCATTAATGAAGTGTGAGATTTTATTCTCTTTGGTTCTTTGAAGAACTATTCGAACTTATCGGAGTATTCCGTGGCGTTCATCCCCGACTTATCAATCAACCTTTCCATAGTTGATTGTGGCGTCTTCACTATACCAAGGTTCTTACCTCTTTATAGGTAATGGGTCAAGGTTCCACCTTTCGAGCTTGATAAGGACACGTTTCCTGGAGACCTTAGTTGTATACGGGTTTCGTCACGAGTTGGTGAGGTTCATATCATACTTGATATTGGGTTTCATCACGGTGTTGGCGAGGTTCGCATCACAAATGCTGAGTCATGGATGTTTTAGTCTGATCACATGGATTAGGCCTCGCTCTGCACGCGGGCCTATCTCGGTCTCTCTCTTTCGATAATCAGCCCAATGCTCTTTTATTAATCCATTTAGTGCTTCCTTGAATGGCTTGCCCAAAGTCCTATAATGGGACCTTCCGGAAGTGACAAATGGTCTCTTCTAGCTCCGGCCTTAAGCCCATGATTAGCACCTGGAAGTACATCAGACGGACTTGCTCTTGCTCTGATCTGTGGGCAAAATGTCGTATCTTTTGCCAGAAATCACTTGATTGCTATCACGAAGATCATGGTCGGCATCAAGTTATATGAAATGTAACTTGCATTTGAAACTTTGTGTGTTGATAGTAGGATGAACCGCACCGACAAAAGCTATGAAACCGGGGACAACAATGGATGGAACACCAGAATTGAGATGGCCGGGGTTTGAAGATTGACACGTAGCTAAGATCTGGAGGGAACCAAGACTTCGAAGTGAAGAAACTCCACACCACGAGCATGATAAGTTTCGTATTGTTGAACGCCATGAGATAAACTCGACAACTTCAAAAATTGTCTAAAAGATTTCAAATCTGACAATGGGCAAATGTCCTCCCAAATGCTGAGTCATGGATCTTTTGGTCCGATCACATGGATTAGGCTTCGCTCTGCACGTGGGGTTATCTCGGTCTCTCCCTTCCCATAATCAGCCCAATGCTCTTTTGTTAATCCATTTAGTGCTTCCTTGAATGGCTTGCCCAAAGTCCTATAATGGGACCTTCCAGACGTTACAAATGGTCTCTCCTAGCTCCGGCCTCAGGCCGATGATTAGCACCTGGAAGTGTATCAGACGGACTTGCCCTTGCTCTGATCTGTAGACAAAATGTCGTAACTTTTGCCAGAAATCACTTGATTGCTATCACGAAGATCATGGTCGACATCAAGTCATCCGAAATGTAGCTTGCGTTTGAAACTCTGTGCGTTGACAGTAGGACGAGCCACACTGACAAAAGCTATGAAACCGGGAAAAATAACGGATAGAACACCAGAATTGAGAAGACCAGGGTTTGAAGATTGACACGTAGCCACGATCTGGAAGGAACCAACACTTCGAAGTGAAGAAACTTCGCACCACGAGCATGACAAGTTTCGTATTGTTGAATGCCATGTGATATGAATCAAGATGAGGATATCAAGAATAGAAGTCAATATCAGTTTCAAGGAAAGAGGAGCTTCAAACCGACAAGAAGATTTCGAAGATACGAAGTTATATTTGTTTTTATGAGCTGATTGCATATTTTGTATTATGATTTGAATATATTAGGAGAGTATATTTTCGTTATATTTGGAAAATATTGTGGTTTCCTAGGAATATTCTGAAGATATCTTTTTGATATATTTAGATTATATTGATCATATCTTTAGGATAGATGTTAGGATATATTTGTATGTTTTATATTCTTATTAGTAGTCTATAAATACACAAGTAGGTCACGTTGTATTTTCATTCATTCAGATAATGGATCAATAAAATGTGAGATTTTATTCTCATTGGTTCTTTTAGAACCTTCGAACTTATCGGAGTCATCCGTGGCGTTCATCCAGATGAACTTATCGGAGTAATCCGTGGCGTTCACCCCGACTTATCAATCAACCCCTCCATAGTTGATTGTGGCGTCTTCACTATACCAAGGTTCTTACCTCTTCATAGGTAATGGGTCAAGGTTCCACCTTTCGAGCTTGACGAGGACACGTTTCCTGGAGACCTTGGTTGAATACGGGTTTCGTCACGAGTTGGTGAGGTTCTTATCATACTTGGTACTGTGTCTCATCACGGTGTTGGCGAGGTTCGCATCATTTGGTATCAGAGCCAACGTTCTAAGTCAGGTTCTATTTATCCTTTAGGTTATCTTTTCTTTTTTCATTATTCTTTTTTTTTTGTGTTCTTGAAAAGAAAAAGAAAAAAGAAAAAAAAGAGAGAGAAAAAAGGAAAGAAAAAAGTGAGAGAAAAAAATAAAAGTGTGCAAAGAGCGGGAAAAGAAGAAACAAATTGAGCCAACAGAATGATCGAGCTTCCAACAAAGAGGTGTTCCAAGCGACTTCCACATGAAGATAAATCAACTCGAGTTCTCCAGCAATCAGATTTGAGGACAAATCCTTTTCAAGAGGAGGGGAATGATATGAATCAAGATGAGGATATCAAGAATAGAAGTCAATATCAGTTTCAAGGAAAGAGGAGCTTCAAACCGACGAGAAGATTTCGAAGATACGAAGTTATATTTGTTTTTATGAGCTGATTGCATATTTTGTATTATGATTTGAATATATTAGGAGAGTATATTTTCGTTATATTTGGAAAATATTGTGTTTTCTTAGGAATATTCTGAAGATATCTTTTTGATATATTTAGATTATATTGATCATATCTTTAGGATAGATATTAGGATATATTTGTATGTTTTATATTCTTATTAGTAGTCTATAAATACACAAGTAGGTCACGTTGTATTTTCATTCATTCAGATAATGGATCAATAAAATGTGAGATTTTATTCTCATTGGTTCTTTTAGAACCTTCGAACTTATCGGAGTCATCCGTGGCGTTCATCCAGATGAACTTATAGGAGTAATCCGTGGCGTTCACCCCGACTTATCAATCAACCCCTCCATAGTTGATTGTGGCGTCTTCACCATACCAAGGTTCTTACCTCTTCACAGGTAATGGGTCAAGGTTCCACCTTTTAAGCTTGACGAGGACACGTTTCCTGGAGACCTTGGTTGAATACGGGTTTCGTCACGAGTTGGTGAGGTTCTTATCATACTTGGTACTGTGTCTCATCACGGTGTTGGCGAGGTTCGCATCACCATGAGATAAACTCGATAACTTCAAAAGTTGTGTAAAAGCTTTCAAATCTGATAATGGGAAAATCTCCTCCGTCTGATGTTTTAATCTCGGTCTCTCGCTTCCCATAATCAGCCCAATGCTCTTTTATTAATCTATTTAGTGCTTCCTTGAATCACTTGCCCAGAGTCCTATAATGGGACCTTCCGGAAGTGACAAATGGTCTCTTCTAGCTCCGGCCTTAAGCCGATGATTAGCACCTGGACGTGCATCAGACGGAGTTGACCTTGCTCTGATCTGTAGAAAAAATGTCATAACTTTTGCCCGAAATCACTTCATTGCTGTCACGAAGATCATGGTCGATGTCAAGTCATTCGAAATGTGACTTGCGTTTGAAACTTTGTGCGTTGACAGTAGGACGAACCACACCGACAAAATCTATGAGACCGGGACCAACCATGGATAGAACACCATAGTTGAGAAGACCAGGGTTTGAAGATTGACACGTAACCAAGATCTGAAAGGAACCAAGACTTCGAACTGAAGAAACTGCGCACCACGTGCATGACAAGTTTCGTATTGTTGAATGCCATGAGATAAACTCGGTAACTTCAAAAGTTGTGCAAAAGCTTTCAAATCTGATAAAGGGCAAATGTCCTCCCAAATGCTGAGTCATGGATGCTTTAGTCCGATCACATGGATTAGGCCTGGCCCTGCACGTGGGTTTATCTCGGTCTCTCCCTTCCCATAATCAGCCCAATGCTCTTTTATTGATCCATTTAGCGCTTCCTTGAATGGCTTGCCCAGAGTCCTATAATGGGACCTTCCAGAAGTGACAAATGGTCTCTTCTCGCTCCGGCCTTAAGCCGATGATGAGCACCTGGACCTGCATGTGATAACCCAATACCAATATGCCTAGATGGATTTAACAGGGGTACATTTTATAACTCTACTTGCTAGTGCGCCTAGATTAGATCTAAAAGCTACATTGCTTATCTTATAACCTGAATTGGATCTAAATACTCTTTTGCATATTCACCTCTTAGATTGGGCTTAGATGCATCTTGATCTTACAACATATCTTGTTTTGAGCTTAACTATAATTGAAGATCAAATGGAATTAGATTATTGAATTAGGCATACAAATTGGCCAAGATTGCATAAAACATCTAAAGGCCTATGCTGAATTTGGATTGGGCTATGAAGTCTGATATAATTACTTGGATTTAGGCCCAAAGTGAAGCCCATTTCCAGCCCAGCTCTGCTTTGGACGAATTTGTGAATTGGATAATGATATATATTAGGGAAGTAGCAGAAAGTATTTGGGGAAAGAATTAGCAAAAAGTCAAAAAGAGTTGTGTAAGGGTGTGGTGACACCTGTCCTATAACTCAGCTAGCTCTCCTTCCTCAGACAAATATAGCTCACTTTAATCACCATTTGCAGCCATGGAAGCAAACAATAGAGAGAGAGAGAGAGAGAGAGAGAGAGAGAGATTGCAGGTGGAAGAAGAGATCTGAAAGCCTTGCATAGGTAAGTTGGTTTTCCACAGTTTAAACATCAATATTCATTAGCTTTGATGTTAGCCAAGATCATTCTTAGCTTAAGTAGGTGATGATTAGTTTATATAAGTCAGTTTCAAGATTTACTTCTTTGAATTGGTATAGCAGTATTGCTATTGATTGAAGGATCAATGGTATTCTAGAGATGTATTTGAACATGTTTTCAGCATCATTAGAATGGTGTGATGAATATTTTAATGTGTGTGATTGAGTTAATTGATCAATGATGTTTGCTAATCTGCCATGTTTAAGTTGTTGTGATTAGAGGTTAATGAGCATAATTAAGTTTAATTAAGCATGATTAGCACGATATTGTATGCTTTGTTGCTGTGTTAAGGCTTAATTGGTGTAATTAGAAAGTACCAAGCTTGATTAGTAACATTTGATTACTACATTGCAGAGTTTTATGAGATGGCTTAGGTGGTCATAAGCTGGATTAGCATGATAAGACAAGTTTAATTATTCTTAAGAATTGTGCTTAAGCTCCATTAAGCTTGCTGAAGACGATGATCCATTTTGGATGGTTATGTGAATGAGGCATATTGCTGGCATTTCTTTGATTCCCATAAGAGCGGGATATATTTAATTGACATGAATGTGCAACATGAATATGCCACATGATCAGGCTATATAAGTGCCTAAGTGATTGAAGCATACATAGCATGCAAGCATATGCATATCCCGCAAGGGACAAATGATACGAATATCCCTCAAGAGGGATGTCCCGGAAGGGACGAATGGCCACTGATCAGTTGGTATATGTTATAAGAAAGTTGATACAGAAGGTTCCCATGAGGAACACGATGATATGATCCCGGAAGGGATGAATGGACCACTGATCGGTTGGTAATGTTTACGATTACCCGGAAGGGTCCACTGGCTAGTCGGTTACGTGCATGCATCCACAAAGCTAATAGGTCATTAGATAGTCGTTGAATATTGCACTCATTCATGGTTCCACTAAATTATATGATCTTGCATAATCAAGTTATATTGTTGCCTGTGCAAACCTATATGGTGTCTACAAGTAAGTATGAATACTTCCTGGTGGTTGAATGTTGCTTCTATTGTGAATTGAAATGATTGTATCAAATAGCTTTCATTGTAGTTGATGGATTTAATGTTTGAACTATGGATTGTCAACTTACTGAGCAATGCAAGCTCACCCTTTGATTTTAACATCTCAGATCATAAGAGTTGAAGTTTGGGACTAGGAGCGGTGGATATACCTAGAAGTGTTTTTGAAGTCGTTCGTTTGGATAGAAGGTACATATAGTGGTCAGCCATGGTGATCCTTTTGGATAAGTCTCTTCAAGGGTCTACATAGGATGTAGGACATGAATATGGACTTAATTTCAAGTCTTGTACACATGTAAATGCAAGTAAAAAAGTTTTAATAACAATTGAGTTTCTTATGGTATAGTTTGCTCTGAATGATCAAGTACGAGTTGTTTTAATCGGGCATGAAAGGAATAGGGTTAATTCGGTGCACTACAGTGTTTTAAATGAGTCACACTCTTACACAACCTTATTTGATCGATCATGATTGGTCATGGCCATGAATCAAGTCACGGCTTGATTCGGGTCGTGACACTGCATCAGACGAACTTGTCCTTGCTCTGATCTGTAGACAAAACGTCGTAACTTTTGCCAGAAATCACTTCATTGCTATCACGAAGATCGTGGTCGACATCAAGTCATCCAAAATGTAATTTGCGTTTCAAACTGTCTGCATTGATAGTACGACGAACCACACCGACAAAAGCTATGAAACCGTGAGCAACGACTGATTGAACCGCAGATTTGAGAAGATCAGGGTTTGAAGATTGACATGTGACCAAGATCTGGAAGGAACCAAGATTTTGAAGTGAAGAAACTCCGACCACGAGCATGAGAAGTTTTGTATTGTTGAACACCATGAGATAAACGCGATAACTTCAAAAGTTGTGTAAAAGCTTTCAAATCTGATAATGGGCAAATGTCCTCCCAAATGCTGAGTCATGGATGTTTTAGTCCGATCACATGGATTAGGCCCTGCTCTGCACGTGGGCTTATCTCGGTCTCTCCCTTCCCATAATCAGCCCAATGCCCTTTTATTAATCCATTTAGTGCTTCATTGAATGGCTTGCCCAAAGTCCTATAATGAGACCTTCCAGAAGTGGCAAATGCTCTCTTCTAGCTCTGGTCTTAAGCCGATGATTAGCACCTGGACGTGCATCAGACGGACTTGCCCTTGCTATGATCTGTAGACAAAATGTCGTAACTTTTATCAGAAATCACTTCATTGTTATCACGATGATCATGGTCGACATCAAGTCATCCGAAATGTAACTCGCGTTTGAAATTTTGTGCGTTGATAGTCGGACGAACAACACCGACGAAACCTATGAAACCGGGAATAATAATGGATAGAAATACCAGAATTGAGAAGACGAGGATTTGAAGATTGACACGTAGCCAAGATCTGGAAGGAACCAAGACTTCGAAGTGAAGTGATGCGAACCTCGCCAACACCGTGATGAAACCCGATACCAAATATGGTATGAACCTCACCAACCCGTGACGAAACCCGTATACGACTAAGGACTCCAGGAAACGTGTCCTTATCAAGCTCGAAAGGTGGAACCTTGACCCATTACCTATAGAGAGGTAAGAACCTTGGTATGGTGAAGACGCCACAATCAACTATGGAAGGGTTGATTGATAAGTCGGGGATGAACGCCACGGAATACTCCGATAAGTTCGAATAGTTCTTCAAGGAACCAAAGAGAATAAAATCTCACGCTCTATTAATGAATAAACTGATCCAAATTCGTCCAAGGGCAAGCACCAGCCTTTAAATAGGCCAAGTGCAATATTACATCAATAATAGCCTTCCTAAATGGTTCTCATAGGATAGGAAACTAATTAGAAAGTAAATCTAAGTGCTATCCCAGAGAAATTACAATATATTAACAATATCTTTAGAACTAAATAAAGGGGAAGGAAATATATTCTACTTGCTAAAAGAGGAAAGTGATATATTCTTGTAGATAGCTTCAATATATCAGCATTAACTTGTACTTCTCTTGCCTCTTTAGTTCTCTCAACTTCCTTTCTTGATGATATTCTTCCTCATTATATCTAGTTGAGATATATTTCTTCAAATACTTTCCCTCTTGACATTCAGCTGAAATATGTTTCTTGATTCACTTATACTTTTGACATTCAGTCGTCACTTGTATGCATGTCCATGTCCTCCATTTCATCTCACTTGAGCTTCTCGTCATTGGACCTTGAAAGACTTTGATTTCATTCTTCCAGCTCGTATCTTGGATCACATCATTCCCCTCCTCTTGAAAAGGATTTGTCCTCAAATCTTGCCCTGCATTAAATGAAGATAAATTACAAACTTGGAAATTGTCATTATCTTTACACCCACCTTGCTGTTCAAATTTGTAAGCATCATTAGCAATCCACTCAAGAACTCGAAATAGTCCTTCTCCATGAGGATGTCACCTTGAATGCATTTGAATGTGAATCCTCTTCTTCCTCATGCGCAATGAATTACAACCACCTGGATCAAACACAAAATTCTTGCTGCCACTGTTAGGGTGCATGGCTTTCACATAATTTGACTTAACAAATTCATCTTTTATCATTCCACCTAAGTAAGCACAGCCACTTAAAGGTAAAGATGTTAAATTCATAAGAATTAATAAATTGAAGCCATATACTTGCTTTGAATGAGAAAAATTAGTGGTAGAAGGAATGACACTAGAATGAGCAACCTCAACATTGGGAAGACAATATTCACATGTTTTAAAATCAATTTTTGTATAACAATTCAAAAATAGTAACTTGTTTCCATGTTCTCTCATATTTTCCCAAGAATATTTCAAGAAGTTAGCAACTTTGTATATAACATGTATTCTCACAATCTCTTTAAAGAAGAAATCATCATGTGTGATATCATCCATTATATGACATGGAATATAGTACCAATATAAGCTAGGTTGACTTTTCAAAGTAGATATTGGCCAATCTTGGATTGCCTTTTCCTCTTCAACAAGATTCTCATTAACTATAACACTCAAAATCAGATCAAGAAACACAATCTCATCCATACAAAGAGTTCGGGTTTCAAGTTGAGCAAATAACGATTCTTTGCTTAAGGCCTCTGAAACAAGTCTTGTGTATTTATCATGATTATCTAGACTCTTATCATAACGAATGCCTTCAACATAAATAAATGCATGTAAATTATGACTCATAAGTTTCATGAAAGCATTAGGCCTATTAATCAATCCAAAAGGAATCACCAACCAGTCAAACAAATCAAGTTTTATTTGGAATGTGTTGATGAACTCATATCCCTCTTTCAACCAAACATGATAAAATTCACTTTCCACATTGGGCTTTGAAATCAAACATGCATCATGAAATCCTTCTAACATGTGATCTAAATAAAGAATAAGATTAGGGCACATTACCTCAATGTTACTAATGAATCTAAAATTAGCAAATCTTCTCCATGTTTGATCCTCATGCCCTAGTAAAATTAAGACAATAAAGGGACTCATGTACTCACTAGCTTGTAGATTTACCACTTGCTCATTGGGTTGTAGTTGAATCTCCTTCATCTCCTTATAATTACTTCTAATAGCCAGTTGGTTTGGACTTGATCCTTGATGCACTTCCTTGACTTCCTGAAAATAAGAAATAATATTGCTCGGCAAGAATCCGACAAGATTGTTAGTAAATAAAATGGGCTCCTTAATCATAAGGGGCTGATGTAAAATTAAAGAACTATCAATCTCACGGTCTTTTTCCTCTCTTGCACTCACCAATGAAACATCTCTCTTAGTTTCTCTCTTCTCAATTTCTTTTGTCTCATTTTCTTTTTCCACAACTTCAATCTCTTTCTCTTTTTTATTGCTCTCTGTTTCTTGACACTCATCTTTCTTTTTATCACATGGTTTCTTTTTCTCACTCTCTCTTTTTTTATCACACTCTTTTTCTTGAGCATTCTTTTGGTTCTCATGAATTTGTGTAATACTCACAGCTTGTTTGACTTCCATAGATGGCTCAGAACAGATCTTCATTGAGGGGACCTCAACTTGCTGAGAGGTTGATCTTGAAGAACTTGTTGCGGCCATGCTCGTACACCATTCATCCATGTTTCCTTGCTTCAACCGTTGTTCAACTTTCATGGCATGGAACAACATATCTTTGAACTCTTCATAATAATGCATCGACACTTCATCAGCGATTTCATGATTTAATCCATGTAAGAACCTGTCCATAGTGGCTTCTATGTCCTCCTCTATGTCCGCTCGTCTTATTGCAACCACCATCTCTTTGTAATAATCGAGAACGCTCTTTGATCCTTGAGTGAGATGTAGTAATTTGTTGTGCAATTTCCAGCGATAGGAACTTGGAAGGAATCGTTGCCTCATTATTGACTTCATCTCGTTCCATGTCTCAACGGGTCGCTCTCTATTTTGTCTCCCACCAAATAATAGCATAGTCAGAGAATTGAAATGAAGCAAGTTGTACCTTTTTCCTTTCGGAATAGATATGATGTTTGAAGACCATCTCCATTCCTTCCTCCCACAAAAGATAAGCTTCAGAGTCGTTTTTGCCTTGGAAAGTCGGAAACTTCACTTTTGTGTCACGGAGATCATTGTTCTGCCTTGGTCTTCTCAATTCTTTATCTTCATATGGAAGCTGAAAGCTTTTTCTTTTTGCTTCATCCTGAATTCGATCAATCTTCTTGTGGATTTGTTTGAATTCAGCTCTCATCATCATCCCAACTTCGTGTACATATGCTTGTAGTTGCAAATCTTTGAATGCGCTTTCCTCTTGATAGTGTGACATGATGAGAATCTGCAACAGATATTAGGGCCTCACAAGCACTCTCTCAAGTGTTTCACTCAAGAATATGTTCACTCAATTCACTCGTGTTTGCACTCAAACGGCTTTTACCCTCTAATAATCTCACTACTCTTGCCTTTTTCCACTCGTATATTCTCTTTTAGTTCTTTTTGAACTAAACAAACTATAATCAGAATGTCTCATAACAATCTACCACGACTTCACCAAGATTTGAAAGAAGAGAATAGGGTCGAGTCAAAAGTAATGAAATCAAGAGTAATAAGGGGATTACGAACAAGAGAACGATAGATGAATTGAAAAGAAACAACTTTGAATGAGCAACTTTTATAACTCTATGAATGGTCAAATAATTTTTTGACTTGCTCAATATCTCACTTCTTCTACCTTTTTCTACCTTTTTTTCACTGCTGATTCTTTTTTTTCTTTTTTTTTTGGCAACTTTTTCTTTCTTTTTTTTTGTGCCTCTTTTTTTTGCTACTTTTTTTTTCTCCAGCTAACTTTTTTTTTACTTTTTCTCAAGAAGATAATAGAAAAGAAAGAAGATAAAGAAAGACAACGACGATGAAAGAAAACAAAGGAAAACAAAGAAAAACAAAAAGGATAGATTGAACCTGACTTAGAATGTTGGCTCTGATACCAAATGATGCGAACCTCGCCAACACCGTGATGAAACCCGATACCAAATATGGTATGAACCTCACCAACCCGTGACGAAACCCGTATACGACTAAGGTCTCCAGGAAACGTGTCCTTATCAAGCTCGAAAGGTGGAACCTTGACCCATTACCTATAGAGAGGTAAGAACCTTGGTATGGTGAAGACGCCACAATCAACTATGGAAGGGTTGATTGATAAGTCGGGGATGAACGCCACGGAATACTCCGATAAGTTCGAATAGTTCTTCAAGGAACCAAAGAGAATAAAATCTCACGCTCTATTAATGAATAAACTGATCCAAATTCGTCCAAGGGCAAGCACCAGCCTTTAAATAGGCCAAGTGCAATATTACATCAATAATAGCCTTCCTAAATGGTTCTCATAGGATAGGAAACTAATTAGAAAGTAAATCTAAGTGCTATCCCAGAGAAATTACAATATATTAACAATATCTTTAGAACTAAATAAAGGGGAAGGAAATATATTCTACTTGCTAAAAGAGGAAAGTGATATATTCTTGTAGATAGCTTCAATATATCAGCATTAACTTGTACTTCTCTTGCCTCTTTAGTTCTCTCAACTTCCTTTCTTGATGATATTCTTCCTCATTATATCTAGTTGAGCTATATTTCTTCAAATACTTTCCCTCTTGACATTCAGCTGAAATATGTTTCTTGATTCACTTATACTTTTGACATTCAGTCGTCACTTGTATGCATGTCCATGTCCTCCATTTCATCTCACTTGAGCTTCTCGTCATTGGACCTTGAAAGACTTTGATTTCATTCTTCCAGCTCGTATCTTGGATCACATCATGAAGAAACTCCGCACCACCAGCATGACAAGTTTCGTATTGTTGAATGCCATGAGATAAACTCGGTAACTTCAAAAGTTGTGCAAAAGCTTTCAAATCTGATAATGGGCAAATGTCCTCCCAAATGCTGAGTCAAGGATGCTTTAGTCCGATCACATGGATTAGGTCTCGCCCTGCACGTGGGTTCATCTCGGTCTCTCCCTTCCCATAATCAGCCCAATGCTCTTTTATTGATCCATTTAGTGCTTCCTTGAATGGCTTGCTCAGAGTCCTATAATGGGACCTTCCGGAAGTGGCAAATGGTCTCTTCTCGCTCCGGCCTTAAGCCGATGATGAGCACCTGGACGTGCATCAGACGAACTTGCCCTTGCTCTGATCTGTAGACAAAATGTCGTAACTTTTGCCAGAAATCACCTCATTGCTATCACGAAGATCATGGTCGACATCAAGTCATCCGAAATGTAATTTGCGTTTCAAACTTTGTGCATTGATAGTACGACGAACCACACCGACAAAAGCTATGAAACCGTGAGCAACGACGGATGGAACCGCAGATTTGAGAAGACCAGGGTTTGAAGATTGACAGGTCAACAAGATCTGGAAGGAACCAAGATTTCGAAGTGAAGAAACTCCGACCACGAGCATGACAAGTTTTGTATTGTTGAACACCATGAGATAAACGCGATAACTTCAAAAGTTGTGTAAAAGCTTTCAAATCTGATAATGGGCAAATGTCCTCCCAAATGCTAAGTCATGGATGTTTTAGTCCAATCACATGGATTAGGCCTCGCTCTGCACGTGGGCTAATCTCGGTCTCTCCCTTCCCATAATCAGCCCATTGCCCTTTTATTAATCTATTCAGTGCTTCATTGATTCGCTTGCCCAAAGTTCTATAATGGGACCTTCCAGAAGTGACAAATTCTCTCTTCTAGCTCTGGCCTTAAGGCGATGATTAGCACCTGGACTTGCATCAGACGGACTTACCCATGCTCTGATCTGTAGACAAAATGTCGTAACTTTTTTCAGAAATCACTTGATTGCTATCACAAAGATCATGGTCGACATCAGGTCATCCGAAATCTAACTTGCATTTGAAACTTTGTGCGTTGACAGTAGGACGAACCACACCGACAAAAGCTATGAAACCGGGAACAACAATGGATAGAACACCAGAATTGAGAAGACCAGGGTTTGAAGATTGACAGGTAGCCAAGATCGGGAAGGAACAAAGACTTCGAAGTGAAGAAACTCCGCACCACGAGCATGACAAGTTTCGTATTGTTGAACGCAATGAGATAAACTCGATAACTTCAAAAGTTGTGTAAAAGCTTTCAAATCTGACAATGGGCAAATGTCCTCCCAAATGCTGAGTCATGGATGTTTTAGTCCGATCACATGGATTAGGCCTCGCTGTGCACGTGGGCTAATCTCGGTCTCTCCCTTCCCATAATCAACCCATTGCCCTTTTATTAATCTATTTAGTGCTTCATTGAATCGCTTGACTAAAGTTCTATAATGGTACCTTCCAGAAGTGATTAATGCTCTCTTCTAGCTCTGGCCTTAAGGCGACGATTAGCACCTGGACTTGCATCAGACGGACTTACCC
Source organism: Lagerstroemia speciosa (assembly GCA_037672795.1). Lineage (NCBI taxonomy): Eukaryota > Viridiplantae > Streptophyta > Magnoliopsida > Myrtales > Lythraceae > Lagerstroemia > Lagerstroemia speciosa. The sequence continues at coordinate 8,718,373 of CM075291.1, forward strand.
TTGCTCTGATCTGTAGACAAAATGTCGTAACTTTTTTCAGAAATCACTTGATTGCTATCACAAAGATCATGGTCGACATCAGGTCATCTGAAATCTAACTTGCATTTGAAACTTTGTGCGTTGACAGTACGACGAACCACTCCGACAAAAGCTATGAAACCGGGAACAACAATGGATAGAACACCAGAACTGAGAAGACCAGGGTTTGAAGATTGACAGGTAGCCAAGATCTGGAAGGAACCAAGACTTCAAAGTGAAGAAACTCCGCACCACGAGCTTGACAAGTTTCGTAGTGTTGAACGCCATCAGATAAACTCGATAACTTCAAAAGTTGCGTAAAAGCTTTCAAATCTGAGAATGGGCAAGTGTCCTCCCAAATGCTGATTCATGGATGTTTTAGTCCGATCACATGGATTAGGCCTCGCTCTGCACGTGGGCTAATCTCGGTCTCTCCCTTCCCATAATCAGCCCATTGCCCTTTTATTAATCTATTTAGTGCTTCATTGAATCGGTTGACCAAAGTTCTATAATGGGACCTTCCCGAAGTGACAAATGCTCTCTTCTAGCTCTGGCCTTAAGGCGATGATTAGCACCTGGACTTCCATCAGACGGACTTACCCTTGCTCTGATCTGTACACAAAATGTCGTAACTTTTTTCAGAAATCACTTTATTGCTATCACAAAGATCATGGTCGACATCAGGTCATCCGAATTCTAACTTGCATTTGAAACTTTGTGCGTTGACAGTAGGACGAACCACACCGACAAAAGCTATGAAACCGGGAACAACAATGGATAGAACACCAGAATTGAGAAGACCAGGGTTTGAAGATTGACAGGTAGCCAAGATCTGGAAGGAACCAAGACTTCGAAGTGAAGAAACTCCGCACCACGAGCATGACAAGTTTCATATTGTTGAATGCAATGAGATAAACTCGATAACTTCAAAAGTTGTGTAAAAGCTTCCAAATCTGACAATGGGCAAATGTCCTCCCAAATGCTGAGTCATGGATGTTTTAGTCCGATCACATGGATTAGGCCTCGCTTTGCACGTGGGCTAATCTCGGTCTCTCCCTTCCCATAATCAACCCATTGCCCTTTTATTAATCTATTTAGTGCTTCATTGAATCGCTTGACCAAAGTTCTATAATGGGACCTTCCAGAAGTGATTAATGCTCCCTTCTAGCTCTGGCCTTAAGGCGACTATTAGCACCTGGACTTGCATCAGACGGCCTTACCCTTGCTCTGATCTGTAGACAAAATGTCGTAACTTTTTTCAGAAATCACTTGATTGCTATCACAAAGATCATGGTCGACATCAGGTCATCCGAAATCTAACTTGCATTTGAAACTTTGTGCGTTGACAGTAGGACGAACCACACCGACAAAAGCTATGAAACCGGGAACAACAATGGATAGAACACCAGAACTGAGAAGACCAGGGTTTGAAGATTGACAGGTAGCCAAGATCCGGAAGGAACCAAGACTTCAAAGTGAAGAAACTCCGCACCACGAGCATGACAAGTTTCATAGTGTTGAACGCCATCAGATAAACTCGATAACTTCAAAAGTTGCGAAAAAGCTTTCAAATCTGACAATGGGCAAATGTCTTCCCAAATGCTGAGCCATGGATGTTTTAGTCCGATCACATAGATTAGGCCTCGCTCTGCACGTGGGCTAATCTCGGTCTCTCCCTTCCCATAATCAGCCCATTGCCCTTTTATTAATCTATTTAGTGCTTCATTGAATCGCTTAACCAAAGTTCTATAATGGGACCTTCCCGAAGTGACAAATGCTCTCTTCTAGCTCTGGCCTTAAGGCGATGATTAGCACCTGGACTTGCATCAGACGGACTTACCCTTGCTCTGATCTGTACACAAAATGTCGTAACTTTTTTCAGAAATCACTTTATTGCTATCACAAAGATCATGGTCGACATCAGGTCATCCGAATTCTAACTTGCATTTGAAACTTTGTGCGTTGACAGTAGGACGAACCACACCGACAAAAGCTATGAAACCGGGAACAACAATGGATAGAACACCAGAATTGAGAAGACCAGGGTTTGAAGATTGACAGGTAGCCAAGATCCGGAAGGAACCAAGACTTCGAAGTGAAGAAACTCCGCACCACGAGCATGACAAGTTTCGTATTGTTGAACGCCATGAGATAAACTCGATAACTTCAAAAGTTGTGTAAAAGCTTTCAAATCTGACAATGGGCAGATGTCCTCCCAAATGCTGAGCCATGGATGTTTTAGTCCGATCACATAGATTAGGCCTCGCTCTGCACGTGGGCTAATCTCGGTCTCTCCCTTCCGATAATCAGCCCATTGCCCTTTTATTAATCTATTTAGTGCTTCATTGAATCGCTTGACCAAAGTTCTATAATGGGACCTTCCCGAAGTGACAAATGCTCTCTTCTAGCTCTGGCCTTAAGGCGATGATTAGCACCTGGACTTGCATCAGACAGACTTACCCTTGCTCTGATCTGTACACAAAATGTCGTAACTTTTTTCAGAAATCACTTTACTGCTATCACAAAGATCATGGTCGACATCAGGTCATCCGAATTCTAACTTGCATTTGAAACTTTGTGCGTTGACAGTAGGATGAACCACACCGACAAAAGCTATGAAACCGGGAACAACAATGGATAGAACACCAGAATTGAGAAGACCAGGGTTTGAAGATTGACAGGTAGCCAAGATCTGGAAGGAACCAAGACTTCGAAGTCAAGAAACTCCACACCACGAGCATGACAAGTTTCGTATAGTTGAACGCCATGAGATAAACTCGATAACTTCAATAGTTGTGTAAAAGCTTTCAAATCTGACAATGGGCAAAAGTCCTCCCAAATGCTGAGTTATGGATGTTTTAGTCCGATCACATGGATTGGGCCTCGCTCTGCACGTGGGCCTATATTGGTGTCTCCCTTCCCATAATCAGCTCAATGCTCCTCCCAAATGCTGAGTCATGGATGTTTTAGTGTGATTACATGGATTAGGGCTCGCTCTGCACGTGGGTTTATCTCGGTCTCTCCCTTCCCATAATCAGCCCAATTCCCTTTTATTAATCCATTTAGTGCTTCATTGAATCGCTTGCCCAAAGTCCTGTAATGGGTCCTTCTGGAAGTGACAAATGGTCTCTTGTAGCTACTGCCTTAAGGCGATGATTAGCACCTGGACGTGCATCAGACGGACTTCCCCTTGCACTGATCTGTAGACAAAATGTCGAAATTTTTGCAAGAAGTCACTTCATTGTTATCACAAAGATCACGGTCGACATCAAGTCATCCGAAATCTTACTTGCGTTTGAAACTTTGTGCGTTGACAGTAGGACGAACCACACCAACAATAGCCATGAAACCAGGGGCAACAAGGGATAGAATACCAGAATTTAGAAGACCAGGGTTTGAAGATTGACAGGTGACCAAGATCCGGAAGGAACCAAGACTTCGAAGTGAAGAAACTACGCACCACGAGCATGACAAGTTTCGTATTGTTGAACGCCATGAGATAAACTCAGCAACTTCAAAAGTTGTGTAAAAGCTTTCAAATGTGATAATGGGCAAAAGTCCTCCCAAATGCTGAGTCATGGATGTTTTAGTCCGATCACATGGATTGGGCCTCGTTCTGTAGCTGGGCTTATCTCGGTTTCTCCCTTCCCATAATCAGCCCAATGCTCCTCCCAAATGCTGAGTCATGGATGTCTTCATCCGATCACATGGATTAGGCCTCGCTCTGCACGTGGGCTCATCTCGGTCTCTCCCTTCCCATAATCAGCCCAATGCTCCTTTATTAATCCATTTAGTGCTTCCTTGAATCGGTTGCCCAAAATCCTATAATGGGACCTTCCAGAAGTGACAAATGGTCTCGTCTAGCGCCAGCCTTAAGCCGATGATTAGCACCTGGACGTGCATCAGACGGACTTGCCCTTGCTCTGAACTGTAGACAAAATTTCGTAACTTTTGCCAGAAATCACTTCATTACTATGACGAAGATCATGGTCAACATCAAGTCATCCGAAATGTAACTTGCAATTGAAACTTTGCCCATTGATAGTAGGACGAACCACACCGATAAAAGTTATGAAACCGGGAACAACGATGGATAGAACCCCAGAATTGAGAAGACAGGGTTTGAAGATTGACAGGTAGCCAAGATCTGGAAGGAACCAAGACTTCGAAGTGAAGAAACTGCGCACCACGAGCATGACAAGTTTCGTACTGTTGAACGCCATGAGATAAACTCGATAACTTCAAAAGTTGTGTAAAAGCTTTCAAATCTGATAATGGGCAAATGTCCTCCCAAATGCTGAGTGACGGATGTTTTAGTCCGATCACATGGATTAGGCCTTGCTCTGCACGTGGGCTTATCTTGGTCTCTCCCTTCCCATAATCAGTCCAATGCTCCTCCCAAATTCTGAGTCATGGATGATTTAGTCCGATCGCATGGATTAGGGCTCGCTCTGCACGTGTGCTTATCTCGGTCTCTCCCTTCCCATAATCAGCCCAATGCCCTTTTATTAATCTATTTAGTGCTTCATTGAATCGCTTGCCCAAAGTCCTATAATGGGACCTTCCAGATGTTGCAAATGCTCTTTTCTAGCTCTGACCTTAAGCCGATGATTAGCACCTGGACGTGCATCAAACGGACTTGTCCTTGCTCTGATCTGTAGACAAAATGTTGTAACATTTGCTAGAAATCACTTCATTGTTATCACGAAGACCATGGTCGACATCAAGTCATCCGAAAAGTAGCTCGCGTTTGAAACTTTGCGTGTTGACAGTCGGACGAACCACACCGACGAAAGCTATGAAACCGGCAACAACAATGGATAGAACACCAGAATTGAGAAGACGAGGGTTTGAAGATTGAGAGGTAGCTAAGATCTGGAAGGAACCAAGACTTCGAAGTGAAGAAACTCTGCACCACGAGCATGACAAGTTTCGTATTGTTGAACGCAATGAGATAAACTCGATAACTTAAAAAGTTGTGTAAAAGCTTTCAAATCTGACAATGGGCAAATGTCCTCCCAAATGCTGAGTCATGGATGTTTTAGTCCGATCACATGGATTAGGCCTCGCTTTGCACGTGGGCTAACCTCGGTCTCTCCCTTCCCATAATCAGCCCATTGCCCTTTTATTAATCTATTTGGTGCTTCATTGAATCGCTTGACCAAAGTTCTATAATGGGACCTTCCAGAAGTGATTAATGCTCTCTTCTAGCTCTGGCCTTAATGCGATGATTAGCACCTGGACTTGCATCAAACGGACTTACCATTGCTATGATCTGTGGACAAAATGTCGTAACTTTTTTCAGAAATCACTTGATTGCTATCACAAAGATCATGGTCGACATCAGCTCATCCGAAATCTAACTTGCATTTGAAACTTTGTGCGTTGACAGTAGGACGAACCACACCGACAAAAGCTATGAAACCAGGAACAACAATAGATAGAACACCAGAATTGAGAAGACCAGGGTTTGAAGATTGACAGGTAGCGAAGATCTGGAAGGAACCAAGACTTCGAAGTAATGAAACTCTGCACCACGAGTATGACAAGTTTCGTATTGTTGAACGCCATGAGATAAACTCGATAACTTCAAAAGTTATGTAAAAGCTTTCAAATCTGGCAATGGGCAAAAGTCCCCCCAAATGCTGAGTCATGGATGTTTTAGTCCGATCACATGGATTGGGCCTCGCTCTGCGCGTGGGCTTATCTCGGTCTCTCCCTTCTCATAATCAGCCCAATGCCCTTTTATCAATCCATTTAGTGCTTCCTTGAATCGCTTGCCCAATGTCCTATAATGGGACCTGCCGGAAGTGACAAATGGTCTCTTCTAGCTCCGGCCTCAAGCCGATGATTAGCACCTGGAAGTGCATCAGACGGACTTGCCCTTGCTCTGATCTGCGGACAAAATGTCGCAATTTTTGCCGGAAATCACTTAATTGCTATCACGAAGATCATGGTCGACATCAGGTCATCCGAAATCTAACTTGCATTTGAAACTTTGTGCGTTGACAGTAGGATGAACCACACCGATAAAAGCTATGAAACCGGGAACAACAATGGATAGAACACCAGAATTGAGAAGACCAGGGTTTGAAGATTGACGCGTAACCAAGATCTGGAAGGAACCAAGACTTCGAAGTGAAGAAACTGCGCACCACGAGCATGACAAGTTTTGTATTGTTGAAGGCCACGAGATAAACTCGATAACTTCAAAAGTTGTGTAAAAGCTTTGAAATGTTAAAATGGGCAAATGTCATCCCAAATGCTGAGTCATGGATGTTTTGGTCCGATTACATGGATTAGGCCTCACTCTGCACGTGGGCTTATCTCCGTCTCTCCCTTCCCATAATCAGCCCAGTGCTCTTTTATTAATCCATTTAGTGCCTCCTTGAATGGCTTGCCCAAAGTCCCATAATGGGACCTTCCGAAAGTGACAAATGGTCTCTTCTAGCTCCGGCCTTAAGCCGATGATTAGCACCTGGATGTGCATCAGACGGACTTGCCCTTGCTGGATCTGTAGACAAAAATATCGTAACTTTTGCCATAAATCACTTCATTGCTGTCACAAAGATCATGGTTGACATCAAGTAATCCGAAATGTAACTTGCGTTTGAAACTTTGTACGTTGACAGCAGGATGAACCACACAGACAAAAGCCATGAAACCGGGAACAACAATGGATAGAACACCAGAATTTAGAAGACCACGGTTTGAAGATTGACACGTAGCCAAGATCTGGAAGGAACCAAGACTTCGAAGTGAAGAAACTTCGCACCATGAGCATGACAAGTTTCGTATTGTTGAACGCCATGAGGTAAAGTCGATAACTTCAAAAGTTGTGTAAAAGCTTTCAAATCTGATAATGGGTAAATCTCATCCCAAATGCTGAGTCTGGGATGTTTTAGGCCGATCACATAGATTAGCCCTCGCTCGGCATGTCGGCTAATCTCGGTCTCTCCCTTCCCATAATCAGCCCAATGCTCTTTTATTAATCCATTTAGTGCGTCCTTGAATCGCTTGCCCAGAGCCCTATAATGGGACCTTCCGGAAGTGACAAATGGTCTCTTCTAGCTCCGGCCTGAAGCCGATGATTAGCACCTGGACGTGCATCAGACGGACTTTCCCTTGCTCTGATCTGTAGACAAAATGTCGAAACTTTTGCCATTAGTCACTTGATTGCTATCACGAAGATCATGGTCGACATCAAGTCTTCCGAAAAGTAACTTGCATTTGAAACTTTCTGCATTGACAGTAGGACGAACCACACCGACAAAAGGTATGAAACCAGGAATAACAATGGAAAGAACACCAGAATTGAGAAGACCAAGGATTGAAGATTGGCACGTAACCAAGATCTGGAATGAACCAAGACTTCGAAGTGAAGAAACTGCGCACCACGAGCATGAGAAGTTTCGTAATGTTGAACGCCATGAGAGAAACTCGATAACTTCAAAAGTTGTGCAAAAGCTTTCCAATCTGATAACGGGCAAATGTCCTTCCAAATGCTGAGTCATGGATGTTTTAGTCCAATCGCATGGATTAGGCCTTGCTCTGCACGTGGGCTTCTCTCAGTCTCCCCCTTCGCATAATCAGCCCAATGCTCCTCCCAAATGCTGAGTAATGGATGTTTTAGTCCGATCACATGGATTAGGGCTCACTCTGCACGTGGGCTTATCTCGGTCTCTCCCTTCCCATAATCAGCCCAATGCCCTTTTATTAATCCATTTAGTGCTTCATTGAATCGATTGCCCAAAGTCCTACAATGGGACCTTCCGGAAGTGACAAATGGTCTCTTGTAGCTCCGGCCTTAAGGCGATGATTAGCACGTGGACGTGCATCAGACGGACTTCCCCTTGCCCTGATCTGTAAATAAAATGTCGAAATTTTTGCCAGAAATCACTTCATTGTTATCACGAAGATCATGGTCGACATCAAGTCATCCGAAATGTAACTTGCGTTTGAAACTTTGTGCGTTGACAGTAGGACGAACCACACCAACAAAAGCTATGAAACCGGGAACAACAATGGATAGAACACCAGAATTAAGAAGACCGGGGTTTGAAAATTGACATGTAACCAAGATCCGGAACGAACCAAGACTTCGAAGTGAAGAAACTGCGCACCAGAAGCATGACAAGTTTCGTAGTGTTGAACGCCATGAGATAAAGTCGGCAACTTCAAAGGTTGTGTAAAAGCTTTCAAATCTGATAATGGGCAAAAGTCCTCCCACATGCTAAGTCATGGATGTTTTAGTCCGATCACATGGATTGGGCCTCGCTCTGCAGGTGGGCTTATCTCGGTCTCTCCTTTCCCATAATCAGCCCAATGCTCCTCCCAAATGCTGAGTCATGGATGTTTTAGTCCGATCACATGGATTAGGCCTCGCTCTGCACGTGTGCTTATCTCGGTCTCTCCCTTCCCATAATCAGCCCAATGCTCTTTTATTAATCCATTTAGTGCTTCCTTGAATCGCTTGCCCAATGTCCTATAATGGGACCTTCTGGAAGTGACAAATGGTCTCTTCTAGCTCTGACCTCAAGCCGATGATTAGCACTTGGAACTGCATCAGACGGACTTCCCCTTGCTCTGATCTGCGGACAAAATGTCGTAACTTTTGCTGGAAATCACTTCATTGCTATCACGAAGATCATGGTCGACATCTAGTCATCCGACATGTAAGTTGCGTTTGAAACTTTGTGCATTGATAGTAGAACGAACAACATCAACAAAAGCTATGAAACCGGGAACAACAATGGATAGAACACCAGAAATGAGAAGATAGGGTTTGAAGATTGACACGTAACCAAGATCTGGAAGGAACCAAGACTTCGAAGTGAAGCAACTGCGCACCACGAGCATGACAAGTTTCGTATTGTTGAACGCCATGAGATAAACTCGATAACTTCAAAAGTTGTGTAAAAGCTTTGAAATGTTAAAATGGGCAAATGTCATCCCAAATGCTGAGTCATGGATGTTTTAGTCCGATCACATGGATTAGGCCTCGCTCTGCACGTGGGCTTATCTCCGTCTCTCCCTTCCCATAATCAGGCCGAATACTCTTTTATTAATCCATTTAATGCCTCCTTGAATGGCTTGCCCAAAGTCCTATAATGGCACCGTCCGGAAGTGGCAAATGCTCTCTTCTAGCTCTGGCGTTAAGCCGATGATTAGCACTTGGACGTGCATCAGACGGACTTGCCCTTGCTCTGATCTGTAGACAAAATGTCGTAACATTTGCAAAAATCATATCATTTTTATCACGAAGATCATGGTCGACATCAACTCATCCGAAATGTATCTCGCATTTGAAACTTTGTGCATTGACAGTCGGACGAACCACACCGACGAAAGCTATGAAACCGGGAACAACAATGGATAGAACACCAGAATTGAGAAGACCAGGGTTTGATGATTGACAGGTAGCCAAGATCTGGAAGGAACCAAGACTTCGAAGTGAGGAAACTTCGCACCACGAGCATGACAAGTTTCGTATTGTTGAACGCCATGGGATAAACTCGATAACTTCAAAAGTTGTGTAAAAGCTTTCAAATCTGATAATGGGTAAATCTCCTACAAAATGCTGAGTCATGGATTAGGCCACGCTCTGCACTTCGGCTAATCTCAGTCTCTCCTTCCCATAATCAGCCCAATGCTCTTTTATTAATCCATTTAGTGCTTCCTTGAATCGCTTGCCCAAAGTCCTATAATGGGACCTTCCGGAAGTGACAAATGGTCTCTTCTAGCTCCGGCCTGAAGCTGATGATTAGCACCTGGCCGTGTATCAGACGGACTTGCCCTTACTCTGATCTGTAGACAAAATGTCGAAACTTTTGCCATAAATCACTTCATTGCTATCACGAAGATCATGGTCGACATCAAGTCTTCCAAAATGTAATTTGCATTTGAAACTTTGTGCGTTGACAGTAGGACGATCCACACCGACAAAAGCTATGAAACCAGGAATAACAATGGATAGAACACCAGAATTGAGAAGAGCAGGGTTTGAAGAGTGGCACGTAACCAGGATCTGGAAGGAACCAAGACTTCGAAGTGAAGAAACTGCACGCCACGAGCATGAGAAGTTTCGCATTGTTGAATGCCATGAGATAAACTCAATAACTTCAAAAGTTGTGTAAAAGCTTTCAACTCTGATAACAGGCAAATGTCCTCCCAAATGCTGAGTCATGGATGTTTTAGTCTGATCACATGGATTAGGCCTTGCACTGCACGTGGGCTTATCTCGGCCACTCCCTTTCCATAATCAGCCCAATGCTCTTTTATTAATCCATTTAGAGCTTCCTTGAATGGCTTGCCCAAAGTCCTATAATGGGATCTTCCGGAAGTGACAAATGGCCTCTTCTAGCTCCGGCCTTTAGCCTATGATTACCACCTGGACGTGCATCAGACGGACTTGCCCTTGCTCTGATCTGCAGACAAAATGTCGTAACTTTTGCCAGAAATCACTTCATTGCTATCACAAAGATCATGGTGGACATCAAGTCATCCGAGATGTAACTTGCGTTTGAAACTTTGTGCGTTGATAGTTGGACGAACCACACCGACAAAAGCTATGAAGCCGGGAACAACGACCGATCAGACCCCTGAATTGAGAAGACCAGGGTTTGAAGATTGACACGTGGCCAAGATCTGGAAGGAACCAGGACTTCGAAGTGAAGAAACTCCGACCACAAGCATGACAAGTTTGTATTGTTGAATGCCATGAGATAAACTCGATAACTTCAAACGTTATGCAAAAGCTTTCAAATCTGATAATGGGCAAATGTCCTCCCAAATGCTGAGTCATGGTTGTTATAGTCCGATCACATGGATTAGGCCTCGCTCTGCACGTGGGCTTATCTCGGTCTCTGCCTTCCCCTAATCAGCCCAATGCTCTTTTATTGATCCATTTAGTGCTTCCTTGAATGGCTTGCCCAAAGTCCTATAATGGGACCTTCCGGAAGTGACAAATCGTCTCTTCTAGCTCCGGCGTCAAGCCGATAATTAGCACCTGGCCGTGTATCAGACGGACTTGCCCTTACTCTGATCTGTAGACAAAATGTCGTAACTTTTGCCAGAAAATCACTTCATTGCTATCACGAAGATCATGGTCGACATCAAGTCATCCGAAATGTCACTTGCGTTTGAAACTTTGTGCGTTGACAGTAGGACGAACCACACCGACAAAAGCTATGAAACCGGGAACAACAATGGATAGAACACCCGAATTGAGAGGACCAGGGTTTGAAGATTGACACGTAACCAAGATCTGGATGGAACCAAGACTTCAAAGTGAAGAAACTGCGCACCACAAGCATGACAAGTTTCGTATTGTTGAACGCCGTGAGATAAACCAGGGTTTCAAGATTGACACGTAACCAAGATCTGGAAGGAACGAAGACTTCGAAGAGAAGAAACTCTGCACCACGAGCATGACAAGTTTCGTATTGTTGAACGCCATGGGATAAACTCGATAACTTCAAAAGTTGTGTCAAAGCTTTCAAATCTGACAATGGGCAAATGTTCTCCCAAATGCTGAGTCATGGATGTTTTAGTTCGATCACATGGACTCGGCCTCGCTCTGCACGTGAGCTTATCTCCGTCTCTCCATTATCATAATCAGCCCATTGCTCTTTTATTAATCCATTTAGTGCTTCCTTTAATCGCTTGCCCAACGTCCTATAATGGGACCTTCCGGAAGTGACAAATTGTCTCCTCTAGCTCCAACCTTAAGCCGATGATTCGTACCTGGACGTGCATCAGACAGACTTGCCCTTGCTCTGATCTGTAGGCAAAATGTCGAAACTTTTGCCAGAAATCACATCATTCCTATCACGAAGATCATGGTCGACATCGTGCCATCCGAAATGTAACTTGCGTCTGAAACTTTATGCGTTGACAGTGGGACGAACCACACAAGCAAAAGCTATGAAACCAGGAACAATGACGGATAGAACACTAGAATTGAGAAGACCAGGGTTTCAAGATTGACACGTAGCCAAGATCTGGAAGGAACCAAGACTTCGTAGTGGAGAAACTCCGCACCACGAGCATGACAAGTTTTGTGTTGTTGAATGCAATTAGATAAACTCGATAACTTCAAAAGCTGTGTAAAAGCTTCCAAATCTGATAATGGGCAAATGTCCTCCAAAATGCTGAGTCCTGGATGTTTTAGTCCGATCACGGGGATTAGGAGTCGCTCTACACGTGGGCTTATCTCGGTCTCTCCATTGCCATAATCAGCCCAATGCTCTTTTATTAATCCATTTACTGCTTTCTTGAATCGGTTGCCCAAAGTCCTATAATTGGACCTTCCGGAAGTGACAAATGGTCTCTTCTAGCTCCGGCCTTAAGCCGATGATTAGCACCTGGATGTGCATAAGACGGACTTGCCCTTACTCGGATCTGTAGACAAATTGTCGTAACTTTTGCCAGAAATCACTTCATTGCTATCACGAAGATCATGGTTGACATCAAGTCATCCGAGATGTAACTTGCATTTGAAACTTTGTGCATTTATAGTAGGATGAACCACACCGACAAAAGCTATGAAACCGGGAACAACAATGGATAGGATCCCAGAATTGAGCAGACTAGGGTTTGAAGATTAACACGTGGCCAACATCTGGAAGGAACCAAGACTTTGAAGTGAAGAAACTCCGACCACGAGCATGACAAGTTTCGTATTGTTGAAGGCCCTGAGATAAACTCGATAACTTCAAACGTTGTGGAAAAGCTTTCAAATCTGATAATAGTCAAATGTCCTCCCAAATGCTGAGTCATGGATGTTTTTGTCCAATCACATAAATTAGGACTTGCTCTGCACGTGGGCTTATCTCGGTCTCTGCATTGCCATAATCAGCCGAATGCTCTTTTCTTAATCCATTTAGTGCTTCCTTGAATCGCTTGCCCAAAGTCCTATAATTGGACCTTCCGGAGGTGACAAATGGTCTCTTCTAGCTTTGGCCTGAAGCCAATGATTTGCACCTGGATGTGCATCAGACTGACTTGCCCTTGCTCTGATCTGTAGACAAAATGTTGTAACTTTTGCCATAAATCACATCATTCCTATCACGATGATCAAGGTCGACATCAAGTCATCCGAAATGTAACTTGCGTTTGAAACTTTATGCGTTGACAGTAGGACAAACCACACCAACAAAAGCTATGAATCCAGGAACAACAATGGATAGAACACCAGAATTGAGAAGACGAGGGTTTGATGATTGACAGCTAGCCAAGATCTGGAAGGAACCAAGACTTCAAAGTGAGGAAACTTCGCACCACGAGCATGACAAGTTTCGTATTGTTGAACGCCATGGGATAAACTCGATGATGTGAACCTTACCAACATGTGGCAAAACCCGACAACAATATATGGAAGAGAACCCCAAGATCTGCAAAGAACAAGTTCCGAAGGCGAGCTTTGACCCACTACCTAGCGAGATAGGAACCAAAGCTACGGTTTGGAAAGGACGCCACACCCCGAGGATCGAAGTGATAAGTCCGGTTGTAGAACGCCACAAGAAATCTTGATAAGTTCTACGAGTCTTCTCAAGAACCAAGAAGAGCAAATTCCTCACAATTATGTATTGACAAAAGAAGTCTGAAAATTCGTCCATCCTCAGCCTTGACCTATAAATAGGCCACAATTACAAGATATGCGAAATATTGTATCTCCAGATTGCCTCCTATGTAATAGGCAACAAAATATTCTAACTATTCTTTAGGAAACAATGAAATATTACCCTAATATTCTGACTTAGAAAGGTATATATTACTTAGCCATGTAATATTCTTCTTTGACCAGAATTATTCAACTTTGACTGGAATCTTCGAGAACTTCAATAATGTTGACATATGTTGCTGGCACACGTGGACTTGCTTCAGCATGCTTCATTGAGTTCGCCTGAGTCCAAATTCTCTGAACTAGCCCGGTCAGATCTTCTCTAAGTTCTTGGCCCGTGCCCTCGTAATTGGCCCGTTAGGAACTCTAATAGGATCTCTTGTACCATTCTCTTGATTTGCATCATTCTCCCCCTCTTTAAAGGATTTGTCCTCAAATCTTCATCTGCATTAAACGGAGATAGATCAGAGACATTAAAACTTGCATTGACACCATACTCACCCGGTAAATCCAACTTGTAGGCATTATCATTTTTCGCTCTAGCACTTGGAAAGGTCCGTCGCCCCTTGGAAGGAGTTTCGAACGTCGTCTTTCGGGAAACCGTTCCTTCCTCATGTGCAACCACACCCAATCTCCAGGTTCAAACACCACTTGCTTACGTCCCTTGTTTGCTTGTTTTGATATATTGCTCAGTCCTCCTTTCTATGTTCAAGCGTGCCTTCTCATGGATTTGCTTTACAAATTCAGCTTTCTTCTTTCCATCTAAGTTAGCACGTTCACTCAAAGGTAAAGGAGATAAATCCAAGGGTGTTAGTGGATTAAAACCATAAACAATCTCAAATGGTGAAAACTTGGTTGCAGAATGAACGCTCCTATTGTAAGCAAATTCGACATGTGGCAAACAATCTTCCCATGATTCAAATTCTTCTTAATAATAGCACGTAATAAAGTAGATAAAGTCCTATTCACTACTTCGGTTTGACCATCAGTTTGTGGGTGACAAGTTGTAGAGTATAATAATTTGGTGCCTAACCTTCCCCACAATGTCTTCCAAAAGTAACTCAAGAACTTTGTATCTCTATCGGAAACAATGCTTCTAGGCATGCCATGCAATCTAACAATCTCCTTGAAAAATAGATCAGCTATATGAGATGCATCATCAGTTTATGACATGCAATGAAATGTGCCATTTTAGAGAATCTATCAACACCACAAAGATTGAGTCTCTTCCCCTCTTAGACCTAGGTAACCCTAAAACAAAGTCCATGGAAATGTCAACCCAAGGCTCTCTAGGAATAGGCAATGGTGTATATAATCCATGTGGCTGTAACTTAGATTTAGATTGTCTACATGTAATGCACTTTTCACAAATCCTCTCAGCATCCCGTTTCATATGGGGCCAAAAAAAATGATCATGCAACATAGCCAATGTTTTAGCTACCCCAAAATGACCCATCAAACCACCACCATGTGCTTCCCTAACTAGTAACTCACGCAAAGAAGAATGGGAATGCAAAGCTTATTTTCTCGAAATAGAAACCCATCAAGCAAGTAATACTTGTCATGAGATCTTTTTGCGCATTCTTTAAACACATCACCAAAATCAGAATCTAATGCATACAAATCCTTAATGTACTCAAAACCAAGCAACTTAGCATCAAGTGTGGAAAGTAGAGCATACCTTCGAGATAGTGCATCCGCAACAATATTTTCCTTACCTTGCTTGTATTTGATCACGTATGGAAATGTCTCGATGAACTCCACCCACTTAGCATGGCGTTTGTTCAGCTTGTGCTGCCCCTTCAAGTGCTTCAACGATTCGTGATCTGTGTGGATCACAAATTCTTTTGGCCAAAGGTAATGTTGCCAGGTCCTTAATGTCCGAACTAATGCATACATCTCCTTATCATATGTTGGATAGTTTAGGGCTGCTCCACTTAGCTTTTCGCTGAAATATGCGATTGGTCTTCCTTCCTGCATTAAAACTCCACCAACTCCAATACCTGAAGCATCACACTCAATTTCAAAAGTTTTAGTAAAGTTAGGTAAAGCAAGTAAAGGTGCATTTGTTAACTTCTCCTTAATCACTTTGAATGCCCTTTCTTGTTCCTCTCCCCACCTAAATGGAGCATTCTTCTTGATCACTTCAGTTAAAGGTGTAGCAAGACTACTAAAATTCTGAACAAAACGTCGATAAAAACTAGCTAACCCATGGAAACTTCTTACCTGACCAATAGTTGTAGGAGTTGGCCAATCTTGAATTGCTTTCACCTTTTCATGGTCAACTTGAATACCTTGGGCACTCACAACAAATCCAAGAAACACAAGCTTATCCGTGCAAAACATACACTTCTTCAGATTTGCGTACAACTTTTCTTTCTTAAAATATCTAAAACAAGTTTTAAATGTTCCACATGGTCATTCAATTTTTGCTATAAATCAGAATATCATCAAAGTAGACAACCACAAATTGTCCAATGTAAGCACGCAAAACATGGTTCATAAGTCTCATGAAAGTGCTCGGTGCATTAGTTAATCCAAAAGGCATAACTGACCATTCATATAATCCATGTTTTGTTTTGAATGCAGTTTTCCACTCATCACCTTCTTTCATCCTAATTTGATGATATCCACTCTTAAGATCAATCTTAGTAAAAACACAAGAACCATGCAATTCATCAAGCATATCATCTAATCTAGGGATGGGATGTCGATACTTTACCGTGATATTGTTGATTGCACGACAATCAACACACATCCTCCATGTCCCGTCCTTCTTAGGTACTAGCAGCACCGGAACCGCACAAGGACTCATGCTTTCTCGTACATACCCCTTTTCCAATAACTCACCTACTTGCCTTTGAAGTTCCTTTGTTTCCTCGGGATTACTCCGGTAGGCTGGTCGGTTTGGGATTGATGCACCGGGTATGAAGTCAATTTGATGCTCAATTCCTCGAATTGGGGGTAAACCTGAAGGCAACTCCTCAGGAAACACATCATCGAACTCCTGCAAAAGGGAAATAACATTGCTCGGCAAAGAACCGACAAGATCATTAGTGTTTAAAAGGACCTCCTTGTACATAAGTACTATAAGGGTTGATCAGAAAATAATACTCTCTTGATCTCTCTTTTCTTTGCAATGAAACTTAATTTTTCCTCTCTTGCTCTCCCTATGGCTGAAACTCTCTCTTCTTCTCTTTCACTCTTTTTCTTATTCTTTCCTCTTTCTTTTTCTTCTCTCATACTTTCTTTTCTCTCTCTCATTTCAGATTTTGTCCTTATTTTCTTTTCACTTGCTCTTTTCAGCTTCATTTGATCATCAAGAACTTGTTTTGGAGTTAATGGCATAAGAGCTATGGGCTGCTTATTCATTACAAAGGAGTACCTATTGGTAAAACCATCATGTGTAGCCCTCCGATCATATTGCCATGGCCTTCCCAATAGTATATGGCATGCATGCATGGGAACTACATCACAAAGCACCTCATCCACATATTTTCCAATAGAAAAAGCAACCAGAACTTGCTTTGTCACCTTGATGTCTCCACTATCATTTAACCATTGGAGTCGATAAGGTCGTGGATGCTTCAAGGTGGGTAATGCCAATTTCTCCACCAATTCTGTGCTAGCCACGTTGGTGCAACTCCCTCCATCAATTATGACGCTGCACACTTTGTTGTTCACAAAGCATCGAGTATGGAACAAGTTCTCTCTTGATTATTTTCTTCCTCCTTAACCTGCATGTTGAGAGCTCGTCTTGCCACCAATATCTCTCCTTCAACAGCATACTGCCCATCATAAGCATCTTCTAAGGGTGGCATGTCGGGATCGTCTTCTTCATCTTCCGACTCTAGCTCTCCTTGGGCATTTATAACCATCACCCTCTTGTTTGGGCATTGGTTAGCCATGTGTCCCCTGCCTTGGCATTTAAAACACTTAATATCACGATTCCGAGTAGTAGAATATCGGTTGTACCTTGGGAATCGCGGCTGGTGTTTCCCGACTTAGGCTCAGTTTTAGCCTTAAGAGTTGAAGATGTCTGTGGCTTTTCTTCCTTCTTTGAGGAGCTCAGCTTCCAAAGATTAGACCCGAGTTGGGACCTGATCGTGTGCCTCCTCTCCTGAGTTGTTGTTCCACTTGATCGCCATGTGCACCATCTCTTCCAACTCTACATAATGATGCATTTCTACTCTATCATGAATTTCTCGGTTCAAGCCAAACAAAAATCTGGCCATAGTGGCTTCTCGATCTTCCTCCACATTGGCTCGTATCATTGTAATCTCCATCTCCTTAAAATAATCTTCAACACTTCGACTCCCTTGTCTAAGAGATTGCAACCTTTTATGCAACTCTCGGTAATAGTAGCTTGGAACGAACCGCTTCCTCATCACCGATTTCATGTCCTCCCATGTTTCAATGGGACGTTCTCTATTCCGTCTCCTGCTCAAAACAAGCTGGTCCCACCATGTAATAGCATAATCAGAAAACTCAATGACAGCAAGTTTTACTTCTACCTTCTTGCTTCGGATAGTTGTGGCAATCAAATATGAACTCCATCTTCTTCTCCCACTCAAGATATGCTTCTGGATCAGATTTGCCTTGGAAAGATGGAATCTTCATCTTGATGCTACCCAAATTATTATCTTCTCGATTCCTAACTTCTCCATTCCGATGCCCAAACCTGCCTCGTCGCTTGTTCGTTCTTCTAACTCCTCATCATCCTCGTTATCTCCCCATGGAACATGTCGCCCATGCCCCCTATTGTTGTGGCTGTGATGCGGCTCACTCGATACTCTGTCTTCCACCTGATCCAACCTATTTTGAATTGGCTCCAATTCAAGTCGCATTATCCGTCTCATCTCCCCAACAATGCTTCCATTTGAAGATTCGGGATGGTATGTTGTTGAATCTCTTCGGATGGATCTCTGTCTCGATGTTGAGCCATGTATAGATTCTGCAACTAGGTTAGTATGAATATAGAAAGAAAAAGGACCTCACCTCACTCCCTCACGTGTTTCACTCAAAAGATGATTCACTCAATTCACTCGTGTTTCTCTCAAGTATTCGGCTTTTACCCTCTAATATGCTCACCACTCTGGCCTTTTTCCACTCTTGTTGCCTTCTTTAGTTCTTAATCGGACTCAAGGAACAACCAAGAAACTTGCAGCATTCAAGTATGAATCCAACCAAAACAAATCACAAGGATCCTTAGGGTGAAGAGTCAAGGAAATAGATGAGTATGAATCTTAAACATAAGAATGATGGAAAAGGAATGATTCTGAGCAAGAAAACTAGGTGGATTTATGATTGATGAGTTGATGCTAAGACAGTATGATATCTTCTTCGCTTCCCTTGATTTCTTTCTTTCTACTTTTGGTTTCTGTCTTTCTTCTTTCTTTTTTTTTGTTTTGCTGTTGATACTTTTTTTTTCTTTTTTTTTTTTGCACGAATTTTTTTTTCTTTTTTTTTTTTGCAAGCAAACTCAAGAACAACTAAGAAAAGAAAGGATAGATTTCAACAAGAACGAAGAAGAAAATAATGAAAAAGGATAGGAAACTTGTCTTAGAACCAAAGCTCTGATACCAACTGATGTGAACCTTACCAACATGTGGCAAAACCCGACAACAATATATGGGAGAACCCCAAGATCTGCAAAGAACAAGTTCCGAAGGCGAGCTTTGACCCACTACCTAGCGAGATAGGAACCAAAGCTACGGTTTGGAAAGGACGCCACACCCCGAGGATCGAAGTGATAAGTCCGGTTGTAGAACGCCACAAGAAATCTTGATAAGTTCTACGAGTCTTCTCAAGAACCAAGAAGAGCAAATTCCTCACAAAATTATGTATTGAAACAAAAGAAGTCTGAAAATTCGTCCATCCTCAGCCTTGACCTATAAATAGGCCACAATTACAAGATAGGCGAAATATTGTATCTCCAGATTGCCTCCTATTAATAGGCAACAAATTTATAACTATTCTTTAGGAAACAATGAAATATTACCCTAATATTCTGACTTAGAAAGGTAATATATTACTTAGCCATGTAATATTCTTCTTGACCAGAATTATTCAACTTTGACTGGAATCTTCGAGAACTTCAATAATGTTGACATATGTTGCTGGCACACGTGGACTTGCTTCAGCATGCTTCATTGAGTTCGCCTGAGTCCAAATTCTCTGAACTAGCCCGTTCAATCTTCTCTAAGTTTCTTGGCCCGTGCCCTCGTAATTGGCCCGTTAGGAACTCTAATAGGATCTCTTGTACCATTCTCTTGATTTGCATCACTCGATACTTCAAAAGTTGTGTAAAAGCTTCAATATCCGATACTGGGTAAACTCCTCCAAAAATGCTGAGTCATGGATATTTTAGTCCGATCCCATGGATTAGGCCACGCTCTTGCACTTCGGCTAATCTCGGTCTCTCCTTCCCATAATCAGCCCAATGCTCTTTTATTAATCCATTTAGTGCTTCCTTGAATCGCTTGCCTAAAGTCCTATATGGGACCTTCGGAAGTGACAAATGGTCTTTTCTAGCTCCGGCCTTAAGCCGATGATTAGCACCTGGACGTGCATCAGACGGACTTCCCTTGCTCTGATCTGTAGACAAATGTCAAACTTTTGCCAGAAATCACTTCATTGCTATCACGAAGATCATGGTCGACATCAAGTCTTCGAAATGTAATTGCATTTGAAACTTTGTGCGTTGACAGTAGGACGAACCACACCGACAAAAGCTATGAAACCAGGAACAACGATGGATAGAACACCAGAATTGAGAAGACCAGGGTTTGAGGATTGACACGTAGCCAAGATCTGGAACGAACCAAGACTTCGAAGTGAAGAAACTCCACACCACGAGCATGACAAGTTTCGAATTGTTGAACGCCATGAGATAAACTCGATAACTTCAAAAGTTGTGTAAAAGCTTTCAAATCTGATAATGGGCAAATGTCCTCACAAATGCTGAGTCATGGATGTTTTAGTCCGATCACATGGATTAGGCCTCGCTCTGCACGTGGGCTTATCTCGGTCTCTCCTTCCCATAATCAGCCCAATGCTCTTTTATTAATCCATTTAGTGCTTCCTTGAATCGCTTGCCCAAAGTCCTATAATGGGACCTTCCGGAAGTGACAAATGGTCTCTTCTAGCTCCGGCCTTAAGCCGATGATTACCACCTGGACGTGCATCAGACGGACTTGCCCTTGCTCTGATCTGTAGACAAAATGTCGTAACTTTTGCCAGAAATCACTTCATTGCTATCACGAAGATCATGGTCGACATCAAGTCGTCCGAAATGTAAGTTGCGTTTGAAACTTTGTGCGTTGATAGTAGGACGAACCACACCGACAAAAGCTATGAAACCGGGAATAACGACGATCGGACCCCAGAATTGAGAAGACCAGGTTTAGAAGATTGACACGTAGCCAAATCTGGAAGGAACAAAGACTTCGAAGTGAAGAAACTCCGCACCACGAGCATGACAAGTTTCGTATTTTTGAACGCCATGAGATAAACTCGATAACTTCAAAAGTTGTGTAAAAGCTTTCAAATCTGATAATGGGCAAATGTCCTCCCAAATGCTGAGTCATGGATGTTATAGTCCGATCACATGGATTAGGCCTCGCTCTGCACGTGGGCTTATCTCGGTCTCTCCCTTCCCATAATCAGCCCAATGCTCTTTTATTAATCCATTTAGTGCTTCCTTGAATGGCTTGCCCAAAGTCCTATAATGGGACCTTCCGGAAGTGACAAATGGTCTCTTCTAGCTCCGGCCTGAAGCCGATGATTAGCACCTGGACGTGCATCAGACGGACTTGCCCTTGCTCTGATCTGTAGACAAAATGTCATAACTTTTGCCAGAAATCATTTCATTGCTATCACGAAGATCATGGTCGACATCAAGTCAACCGAAATGTCACTTGCGTTTGAAACTTGTGCGTTGACAGTAGGACGAACCACACCGACAAAAGCTATGAAACCGGGAACAACAATGGATAGAACACCAGAATGAGAGGACCAGGGTTGAAGATTGACACGTAACCAAGATCTGGATGGAAGCAAGACTTCGAAGTGAAGAAACTCCCTGCCATGAGCATGAGAAGTTTCGCATTGTTGAACGCCATGAGATCAACTCGATAACTTCAAAAGTGTGTGTAAAAGCTTCCAAATCTGATAATGGGCAATATCCTCCCAAATGCTGAGTCCTGGATGTTTTAGTCCGATCACGGGGATTAGGAGTCGCTCTACCGCGGGCTATCTCGGTCTCTCCATTGCCATAATCAGTCCAATGCTCTTTTATTAACCCATTTACTGCTTTCTTGAATCGGTTGCCCAAAGTCCTATAATTGGACCTTCCGGAAGTGACAAATGGTCTCTTCTAGCTCCGGCCTTAAGCCGATGATTAGCACCTGGATGTAATAAGACGGACTTGCCCTATTCTGATCTGTAGACAAATTGTCGTAACTTTGCCAGAAATCACTTCATTGCTATCACGGAGATCATGGTTGACATCAAGTCATCCGAGATGTAACTTGCATTTGAAACTTTGTGCATTTATAGTAGGATGAACCACACCGACAAAAGCTATGAACAGGGAACAACAACGTATAGAATCCCAGAATTGAGCAGGACCAGGTTTGAAGATTAACACGTGGCCAACATCTGGAAGGAACCAAGACTCTGAAGTGAAGAAACTCCGACCACGAGCAT